>JARHVA010002159.1:530000-580000 GCA_037957365.1 Torreya grandis | reverse complement strand
ATTCTTTCATTGATATTCATAACTAGAAAAATGATGTGGGATTACAAAATACATCATAGCACTATACTTTGGTAGCCTAAATAAGAGATTCAGCTTTCAAAAAGGGAGTTACAGAACACAAGTTCTTTGGATTCACAATTATAGTTTAACAACATACAATCAGACACACACATAACATAACTAGAACACTAGGATAGTAAGATGGATAATGAAAACTAGTTCACACATTTCATGTCATTATAAACTTTCACACCTTACAAGGTTCATACTGTATATAAACATATCAATGCAGATGTATAAAATAGATATATAATCTAGATATACATTCAGTGTAGGTAACTATGCCAAGGTATATTCCATATTAAAATAATCAAACACACATATTTATAAAGCATAAGGGTCTATGAATCCACATTGGTCTAATTGATATTAGATGTCATCCAAAAGACATCAGATACTCATCAATGGTATCACAAAATTAGTATACAAACTCTTAACTTGCTCATGTAAGTCAATTGCACTCACCCACCAGGCTCTCCATGCCTGATATACACCCTTGGTCCTCCCAAGATAAGATAACTCAGTCTTATCAGATGGCTTATTTATGCAAGCAATCAATGGACATCCAAATATTATCTTAAGATTCCAAAAATAAGATTATATCATGATTAAATTGATTGACTTAATCCAATCATGTCAAAGGTTGAATGGTGATGCTTGTTTATAATGCAACATCAATTTGGGAAAAGGGCAAGCTTAGCCAAGGCTTAAGGAGAGTACCAAAACACTTCTATGGGAACCATAATCCACCATAATTATCAATTTCAATTAAAACTTGCAATAAATATCCTCAAGGATGTAAGAAATATCTAATGTCTCTTGAGACACCCTCACATGTGTAAAGATGCAATCAATTATAAATAGACATCTCCAAAGGTGTATAACATAGCCAATACCAATCGATATACACATGGAATTAAGCATATCCATAAATAAAACATATGTCATAGACATAAAATTGATCCATGATCACAATAAACATGCAAAAACTAGTTAAATTTAACCCTTTTAGAGTTACAAATCCACTTGCTTCACCAACTTAACTCCAAATAAGCCAAAAAGATCAATCCTAACTTAGCTGAAACACATGATTTTTCAGCACTACATAAGCTTACTTATTTATAGGATGCATAACACCTATAATTCAGCTAATCAACCAACATCTTAAACCATACAAACTTCTTGGCTTGCTTTAAAGTCCATTACCTTGGATGAGCTAATGCCTTCCAAGCATTATTATCATAATAAATTTGTGATATGACTTCCCACAATCACTTATAATGACATCAAGGCTAAGCCATAATTATGGTTGTTCACCACAAGTACATTATAATGTCATTATGAGAAGCTTCTACATAATGATCTTTTTATAAATAGATAAAGAGATAAGTCAGCCTTGTTATCCACAAGTAGCCCACCCCATGGAGATGTTTTCACTCAACTAAAACCATCCATTGTTCAAACATTGAATAACATACCCATGCAAGTTCATAGGTTACCAGTATAAAAAAAAGACATTTATATTTGCTAACCTATCCAAGAAATTTAGCTCTTTTTGCATCCTATTATACCCTCTAGGTTTAGGTTGAACCCTATGACTTCCCTAGATCATAATGTTCCAAGAATCTAAGGAAGGCTCACCCATACAATATAACCATAGATACCAAGACATCACTCCCATGATTCTAAGAGTGAAGCTTATATCACCTAACTCCCATTGACACACCCATAAAAATCAATGGTTCATAAGTGAGACTTGCCCTGATACAACTATATTTGGGAAGGGTTAACCCCAACAAAGGCTAGGGGTGATAATAACAAACATAAAATAAAATCTAAATTCCTTGGAATCATTCCTTTCGATTGATGCACGGAACATAAAAACAACAAGAAAATATAACACAATACTTAAAACTTCACCTTAAAGGCTAAGTTTCTTGGGAATTGCTTCAAAATTCTTCTTGATTGGGACAACTCAATGGTCACCAAGTAAAAAATCTACCAATCTTAGAGCTCCCTAGAGAAAAAACATAGATTTGATACCAGATGAGATAACCCCAACATTTTTTGAAGCTGCATATCAGCGTACACATTTAAATGCATAATAGATCCAAACCTTTCTTGCTAAAATAAGTGATACACACTTAGTATACTCATGTACACACATCCAAAATGGTTAACCTTAACCTTTCATGATATTAAGAGGGTCACAATAAGTTCATAGATATGTGAACCAAAAAAAGATGTCGTAAATGACAAACATGCAATATCAGTCTGCTAAACATAAATAGTAACTAATGCCATAATGGATACAAGAAGATTAACTAAATTTCTTTTTTGGCATACATGGGGAACACCATCCACAATTAATAGATCATAATGATTATGGAAGAAAAAACATAGCACCTTAGGTAATTACTAGAGTACGAGCCTCTAAAGCTATTTTTTCCTCAAGGTGTAGGGTCACTACGCCATTGCCCACATACTAGTTTAAGTTCCCATATCATTCATAAATCAACATCAATGACTATGACTAAATGAACAATCAATATTAACATTGTGATCAATTTTATCATATGATATTTATGGCATGTGTTAGCCCATCATTGAATATTAATAACCATTTCCCTATTGGTGAATAATGAATGTTATACAATACATAAGGAAATGGGTACAATTAAGGCACATTATAACCCAACATAATTATTCCATAACATTGATTATATTCAATCAACCCTTGATGTCATGGAAGGGAGGTATTTTTAATCAATTAAAATTTTGTGCTTACAATAGTATGGTTTTATCCATACCTATAATAAAAATATTTTATTCAAGATTCACTCTTAAAATGTCAACCTCTACTACAACCAAGGATTTTAGCAAGAAGCAAATTCATTCAACATGATTGGCAATGTAATTCCCATAAGACAAGTACTAAGTATACATGTATAAAAAGATTTCTAATTACATCCAAAAATAGGAGAGTAGGATGTTTTTCATGAATACCATTGTGGTTTGTTCAATCCTACAACAAGTTCCATCATGAAACATTTTATAAAACTAATAAATATTGAGGTTCTACATGAATTAAACAAACACACCATGTCATACTAATAACAATTATTTATTGAGAGAATTCCACCCAACAAAAGGATAATAATATGCAATCATAACTCAATAAAATGATATGTAACATATACATTTAGTTACAACCATACATATAAGCATCTTAATAAATAAGGATGTCTCATATAAAATTAAAATTATCATGATTCATTTTCATATTATGATGCACACTGTCAATTTAAATATAAAAAATCAATCTCCAATGGTTTATATGCAAACAATGTCATATCAATTATTCTTATCATTTCCTCATCTTTTAACTATTGTATCACATTTATGATCCTTCTCATCTTGGTTAATATGCTCTCCAATTTGGTCAATTTATTCATATTC
Organism: Torreya grandis; assembly: GCA_037957365.1. Lineage (NCBI taxonomy): Eukaryota > Viridiplantae > Streptophyta > Pinopsida > Cupressales > Taxaceae > Torreya > Torreya grandis. The sequence continues at coordinate 576,481 of JARHVA010002159.1, read as the reverse complement.
ATTCCAATCATCTTAAGAATTATTTTTATCCTTTCTAGGGTGGACATGTTCATGACATTTTTTATACATCCCCTCAAGTGGGAATTCAAGACTTACCAAGTATTATCTATGGTATCGATTTGATCTGGTTTACTAATGAATTTTAAAAATCATCAATTAAACATCTATAAATTTTATTTTAATTATTATGACCATTTTTTAAAGTCATTTTATTGTTATTTCTTGGTGTTTGAGAATATGTTACTTCTTTAATGTCTCAAAACACCTCCTCAAATAAGGGAAACATTTAGACACTTTATTTTTACCACCTTACTTGCCAAAATTGTAAAATCAAATGACTTCTTGCATTTTCACACAAATTGGTCCAAATCACTTATCCATCCCAAATTATTCTTCACATCCAACATATAAGTTGGAATTCACCTTGGGGTATACCTAATTGGATTAATACACCATTTTGATTCATCTATTCATTGTCATCATTACTTATTCGATTACCTCCTTCACTATTTATTATTCATTATTGACTAATCACAATCATTATTAGCTAATCACTAGTCACTATTCATTCTTCACTAATAATTAATTAATCTAATTTAATTAAATAATCCCCCCATAATCTTAAATTCTATGCATTTTGGAATCCTCATAATTTCTAAAATTAAATATTCCTACTATCCTCACATTATTCTATGAATGAATTTTATATTCACCTCTTCCTCCACTTGTCCCCATTTATTCTAGTAATTTTGTTATTCTCATTGTAATTTTGGGACAAAATCTAATCAACCAATTTCCCCATAAAATGGAATATTAATTCTCCTACCTTAATTTTCTAAAGAGATCAAGGGGTCATTTGTTTGATCCATGTGAAATGTGGAGAGTGCATTCTCTACCATCCATCTCACATTCAAGATAGATGGTTTAAATTTATTAAGTATTAATATAAATATGACCCTAGACCTCTTTCATTTCCATGGTCAAGAATCACAACACAACCCTACAAGTTATCATAACCCTCTTGTGCATCAACTCCCTTTCTCATCATTCATTCTTCAAAGCTTTTAAGAATAAATGCAGCCATTACTATAACCACCTTTGGAGGTACATATCAATAGTCACATATACTTACAACATGTTGAATGATCCTTGATAGAAGGTATAATAATTATTTGTTTACTTTATTAATTTGGCTTAGTTTATATTTTCTTTTGCTCATAGAGGTCGTAGGAGTTTAGGTGTTAGATATGTATTTTGTATTGATTTTTATTATTCGCTAAATTTTTAAACCTTGATTATAATATTATAGATACAATTAGGAATCTTAAAATATAGTTGTCCATTTTTTTTTTGTCATTTCCAAAGTATAGTATGATTTTGAAATTATAAATTATTTAAGAGTTGGATATTCTAATGTTCCCCAAATTTGGACAATACCAAAACTACAAGTCTTTGATTAGGTGGACTTGATAACAATCATGTTGAGGATATAAGACTCAAACTACATTGTATAAATTGGATGCTAATGTGATTTTATTTTGCGTTATTACCCAAATATTCTTTATAATCACATAACATGGCCTACTAATATGAGCCTATGTAAGATTCAACGTTCCATTAAGTCTGAGTGCCTTCTTTAGTAGATTAAAATGGTAAACCAACAACCTTAGTTGTTTTTAAGAACCATACTTAAAAATATTATGTATGGGAAAGAGGATGCCACTATGGAAGAAATTGAATACATAATTAATGATACAAATTCACACAATTTCATTACCCTACTTCCAAATGCATACAACACTTAAGTAGACATATATCTTTACTATTTATTCTCGAAATGATTTATTCATTTATAAATTTTATAAATTCATAGTTTATAATTATAGTATGACCCTGATTCATTTTTATTACAATAGATTGCATATTATTTGTCGCTATAAATGAAATAAACTATGTTATCACTCAACAATGCATTCAATAATTATGGGAATTACACTAGTATCCAATATTTATTTATACCTATTATTGATACATGGGTGCTTTTAAAATTCAATACAAGTTTAAAATATTGAATTTGAACTAGTGCAATCGATATCTTCAAAGGAATTTTTCAAAAAATAGTATAAATTATTCCAATCATAAATCTATTAGCACATGTTGATATTGTAAGAAATACATGATACATTTTGTACACATGCATGTTTGGGAATGAGGGATGAATTTATCTAGAGGTTAGAATAAAAGAGTAGAAATATCCAGGGCAATGTTAAAGAATTTTGAAATTCTAATCTTAGGTGAAGCAACAAGTGCTTTTGATACAAGCTTCGAAAGAAATATATAAAAATTCTTATCTTAGGTGAAGCAATAAGTGCTCTTAATACAAGTTCTTTTGGCCACTTGATGACATGAAGAACCATTAAAAATGCATACATCATCTTTTTACAACAAAATCTGATTGTTGAAAAAATAAATCATGAATAATTACTTGCCAAAGGTAGAAATGGGGCATACACATAACTCGCTAAGGTATAGGTGAGGGATATGACAAGTGATGGAATAATTTAATTAAGTAAATAAAAATATACATGCCTCAGTCACTCATTATCATCTAAATTTATAAGCCTTTGTTTAGCTAGCTTAATAAATTTTACATACCAATATAGTACTATAATATATGGGACACTATATATGATTTCATATGTTGATGCAAACATGATTAATAACCCATCCATAGGATATCTCTTTAGGATTCTATAATTGAATGCACCTAAATGATCCTTTCTGTCTACAAATAATATTTTTCAATTTTATCATTTACTAATGCTTTCTTTTGAAATAACATGTCGAACTTCAATCTATCTAAGTGTACACCTTAAAGGGTACACCAAGAAAAGGGTGGATAAATATTTTGTACTTTGTTAGAGAAGTTGTTATCAAAGTCATGGTCATGCCATTTCTACTATTAGATCAAATTCATTAGAGAATATATCTATTTACCTCCTATGATGTCTCTATGAAATGCTAAAACCCTGAAATATGACTAAGTCTGAAATCTAGTAAGACCCTATAAAATCCTAGAATTGGCATTATAATTCCTAGAGGTTTGAAACAACTCTTAAATATCATAAAATTATTTATATAAAATATTACTTAAATTAATAAAATATAATTACGTATGTAAATATCCATATTGAATGTTTCTTTTTATAGATATTGCCTATTTTAGCACCTTTCTCATATTAACCTATGACATTATGTAGGCTGCTATCATTTTCTATATTATCCCTTAGTATCATCCTGGATAATAACATCAATATAACTATATCATTCAATTATATAATGTCATAAATTATAAGCTAGTTTGATATAAGTTTAAATTAGTCGACTCCCTTCAAACTACATTGGGCTAGCCAATGGCACCAACTTAAATTTTCGATGGATTAGGAATATTGACCACTATAAATAAAAGTCACCCTTTCACTCCAATAGCTCATATAAACTCATTTTAATTTTATTTCAATTGCAATTATGCCCTAATTAACATTTGGATGAGTTATTTCTTAGAGTCTAGTCTTAAAGGAAGATTGTCTTGTAGATTATTTGAGAATCATTAGGAGTCTTTTCATCATAGATCTTGATTAAACCATTTAAGTATTCAAATCCAAATAAAATATCTTAAAAATCAATGTTATCCAAGGGAAAAATTTAAGCTCAATGTGTTCTTCACCAAGGTAAGTATATTATAACCCTAGCCCTTTAATTTAATAGATAGAAGTTACATATTGCTTAGTAAATGAATGTGTGTGTATCCTTGTTAGATATTTTTCTACACTTAAACATAGTGTGGCTATACGAATGCTTGAATTTTCCATCTTCCCACTTTATGTAGCATTGACCACCATTTTCCTACCATGGCTCTTTACCCATTATGATATGTTTGTAACCCTTACCCCTTAGATAAATTTCTTGAAATATTGAAGTACTTAAAAATAGAGATCTATTTAGAGATATTAAATTGTGTTTTTGACCTAAAGGATTTGGAACCCTTTTCTTAATTAAATTGTGTTGTAGGTGTTCATCTTGCTAGGTTTTCAAATCCATTTGGTCACATCCAAAATCATTAAGTATAATTGGGCTCTCTTTAATTAACCTTAGCTAATTATGGGTCTTTTAAGATATGATAGTTTTAGGTTGATCTTAGCCTATTGCATACATTCTGGTGAAACTAACATGAATCTTATCATTTCCTTCATTATTTTAGCCAACTATATCAGCCAACTTGATACAATTATTTCTCATTTTTTCTTTCATCTAGATTTATTGACTAACCTAATATAGTTTTATATATATATTAATTTCATAAAACTATATCATCTGGTTCAATATAGTTTTATCTCAAATTTTATTTTTTAAAAATGTATCGACTAGATTGATATAGTTTTTGATAGGTTTTTGTTTCAATAAACTACATCAGTTGGCTTCATAAAGTCTTATCTAGAATTTTATTTTAATAGTGTATTGGCCAAATTGATATAGTTTTATCTTGATTTTTATTTCAACAAACAACATTGGTCATATCGATACCATTATATATAAGTTTTTACTTTAATAAATTTCATCAACCAACACAATACAATTTTGTGTCTTCCCCAACTGCATTAGTTTGGTTGATACAGTTCATTTTATCTACTTGCTAAATAGTGCCAAATTTTTAGCAAAATTATATCAAGAAACATAATATAATCTATTTTCCATCTTCAATTTATGAGTGTCTTAATTTGGGTGATATAACTAATTTCTTATTAAATTCTATTCATATTTATCTACCAATTATTGTTGTATTTTTTAGTCAAATTCTATTAGCCAACCTAATACAATATGTATTCAACTTTGGTTTATGATTGTATTGATTTGGATGATACAACCAATTTATTATTATTAGTTATTTTTTATTAAAAAATTCCATTCAACTATCATTATGATTTCACCACTTTGGATAATTCTTTAGTCCTAACCCATTTAGATCCTACATGGTCGTTATCTTTTTCCCACCCTGTTCACCGTTCAAGATAACTCTTCATGGTCAAATTTTTTACAAAACTATTATAGATATTCTCAATCTTAATCAACCCCATACCATATAGTAGAACCATAAAATTGTCAAATAAAAATCCAAAATGCTGATAAATACACACCTTATACCTCATTTATGCCTTTTAAACATAAAAGTCATAAACTCATCAATAGATGGAACCTTGCATTATGTTTCACCTATTATAACTAACGTTCACACTCACTTTGCTACACCTGTAAAAAATAACACCCATCATTATTACATCATAATTTAAAATGGTTTAAATAAATAAAACTAACAATCTAGATGATTTTCAATTCTTTAATAATCTTGATGATAATACCATTTATAGTCATAATAATAATGTTGGATTTAAACAACTTTATTCTTCCTTTACCATATTTGGGGAAAACAACATTAACATTGGGAATCTTCCTCCCAATACCAATGTTTGAAATCTCCATCCTAATACATATAATAAAAACCCACCTATCAATACAACTCAAATACTTTTATAAAGTGTCCAACAAATGACCCTTACGTAAGCTTCTAATAGTTCTCAAATAATTAGAATTTAAAACCAAAATTTTAATATTGTTAGTCAACCTCAAGTCATCATGACTCAACCAAATCATAACTTTTTTCCTCCTACTCTAAGATATGCCAATGGAAACCTTATTCCTTAACCTCTAATTAAAAATAAATTACTTCAACATAATCAAAACAAACCTTTATCCAATTTCATTTTGTTCATAGACATTGAAAATATATATCCAACTATCATAGATGATGGGACTAAGGATCTTTCATGCTTCCTTAAATATTTGGCAATCTTTGTAACAAATGGGTTCAAACAAATACCATTCCTATTATAAAACTTATAGCCATGGAAATGTACTAAAATGGTATAATCAATTTCCTATACATTTCATCAAATAAATGGAGGATTTAGTCAATGCTCTAGTTAAGTAATTCTAAGATAATGATCTTCCAAAAAATAGTCTTAGACATTTCATTAATGCTAGATAACTTCCTAATGAATATGTTTACACTTTTATCAATATATGGAAGTCTTTATCTTAATTAATATATCATAACATGGGTGATGATGATTTTTATTTAGATTCTATCATTCAATCTAATACAATATGTTTTCAACATCAATTTTTGTTTGTATCGATCTAGGTAATATAATCAATTTCTTATGATCAATTGTCTTTCATAAAAAAAATTCACATATATCCTTATGATGTCACCTCTTAAGATATTTGTTGATAACCTCAACCTATTTAGATCATACATGGGTAATTTTATTCTTCACACTCTATCCACCATTGGAGACAAGTATTCATGTTTTAGGTTTTCCCAAATTCATTATATATATTCTCAATCTCAATCTACCCCATACCATATAGTAGATCTCAAAAATCCTCAAATAAAAATACAAAATCATGACAAGTACACATCTTATTCCTTGTTTATACCTTCTAAACATAGAATCCATAAAAATTACAAGTCAATAATTGGAACCTCACATAGTGTTCCACCTATTACAACTAATGTTCATACTGCCCTTAATACACCCATAAAAAGAACACCTATCATTGTTACATCACAATGTAATATGGTTGAAATAAATCAGACTAATGATCTATATGATTATTAATTATAAAATTATATTTATGATAATATGATTTAAGCTCCTAATAATAGTGATGGATTTAATGAACTTTCTTCTTCCCCCACATTTGGCAAAATAAACAGTTATGATGATAATATTCCTCCCAATACTAATGTTGGCAATGATCCTCCTCATATCTATAATCAAAACCCAAATGTGAATATAACTAAAATCCTTGAAAAAAGGGTCCAAAAAATGAACCTTATGGAAGCTTATAATAGTTCCCAAATGATCTAAATGGAAAACAAAATTTTGAGAATAGCTAGCCGACCTCAAGTCACTGTGACTCAACCAAATCTTTAATTTATTCCTCCTATATTTAGAGATGCCAAAGGAAACTTTATTCATAAAAAACTAATTAAAAATAAAATGTTTCAACATCTTCAAAATGAACCTTTATCCCCTTTCATTATGTCCATAGACATGGGAAACATCTCTCCAACTATCACATATGACGGGATGAAATATCTTGCATGTTTCCTTGAATATTTTGACAATATTTATAAGGAATGGGTTCAAATTAATTCATTTAATACTACCAAACTTATAGCCATAAATTTATGATAGAATGGTATAATTAAATTCTTAATTATTCCATCAAATAATTAGAGTATTTAGTCAATTCTCTATTTAAGGAATTCCAACATAATGATCTTTCTCAAAGTAATCTTAGCTATTTTATCAATGCTAAGAAACTTCCTAATGCATGTATTCTCACTTTTAAAAAAATATATAAGTGCATAGGTGATGATAATATTTTAAAAATATTTGTCACCACTCTTAAATCCCCTCTTCAATACAAAGGTAATGATGCAAGAGCATCCAAGGTGTAGGGAAATCTTTCATTAACCAAAAATATGTTATCTTACATTTTTATTTTGGTTTATGTTGTGGCATTATTTTGCTAAGATTTTTAATCTCTATGGATTATTTTTTTTTAAAAATTATTTTTTCATGGAAATCACAAAGACCTTTTGACTATTTTTGTTAATTTTTGGGGATTATTCTATCATATAAACTTATTTGAAATGATTATTCAACTAAGATATTAGTTAGCTGATGAATTTTTTTTGGACCATTGCATACAACACCTACAACATCTCTACCAGTTTTAAGAATATATAGAACTACTGTCGAGGCATTAAAACTATTCCACTACTAGAAGGATTCCTTAATTTTTGTTATGTTTCATAATGAATTATATACTCAAATATGGTGGCAGTTTATCTGATGACACTGTTAACATTTACACAAAATTTTAGACCATTTAGATCTACTGCAGAGGCTTAACAACTATTTAAATATCATAAGGTTTCAAAAATTATAATTATGTTTCATAATTTAGTAATTGTTTAAACATGTTAATAATTTATGTTTCATAATTTAGTATTTTTTTAAACATGTTAATAATTTATCACATGACACTTTAAAACTCTACATAAATTTTTAGACCATTTGGAGTTATCGCATATGCATATCAACTATTTAACTAGTAGAAGGCTTCATCACTTTTGGTTATATTTCAGAATAAATTAGATGCATAAACTTGGTTTTGGTTTAGCACATGACATTTACATCCCCAATAATAATTTTCAAACCAATTTGAGATACCATGGAGGCAAACCACTATTTCACTAGCATAAGGTTTTCTTACTTGCAGTATACCTTCAGTAAGAAATGGCTTAATAATTTTAGAGTGGTTTTATAAAATGTAATATTCAAGATATTTTTAAAATTTTATATCAATTAGATAAGTGATGCAAACACTATTATAGTTTTTGTAAACTATCATTCTACCATGCAGTGCAATTATCTAGTCTATAGAAGGTTTATGACCATATAATGTACCAATTTGTTTTTTATGTCACCAAATTTATATATATGGTATAAAATGAATCATGAAAGGTGTATTTTTAATTTTACCTCATTTGGATAAGTGGAGCCAAATTTATGATATATTTTGTGGATGCCATTCAGCTAGAAATAGGGTTTTGTATAGCCTGACAGTTCACTACCATGTAGAAGAGTTGCGATGAGAACTAGGTAAATTTTTACAATGGGTTACTAATTTTCAAATTTAATATAATTTTGAAGAATGTATTTTAATGTCTGAAAATTATAGTAACTCCCTGTGAACTTAAAAATGTCATTCATATACTGTATGATACTTGGTAATTGTTATTCACCTGTAGTGATCTCCATTAACCTTCGATAGATAAAATTTGGATGGGTGATGTAAAATTTAGTATATAACTTTATTTAAACATTTCACATAATTTTTATAATAGATATGAAATTTATGGTGTATTTTTTAATGATTGATCAACTTGAAATGTCACTTAACATTGTTGATAGTTAGGAATTGATATTGAAAATATAAGGCCAACAAAATATTAAACATTAGATCATGTTAGATAAGTTGAGTATTCACCCCATGAATATATTAATGTTATAGGAATACTTTTATTTAGTCAATGAAGTAATTTTATGAGTGGGGGCAAGTTTTGTGGATCAAGAGGATAGAGTATAAAAGAATAGAGTGTGTTCTATTTTGCATGTTTTTATCTTCAAAAATAACCTTGTATGGAAGTGTGATGTTCTTTAGATGCAATAACTATTGTATTGCTTGATTGAATGATAAGGAAAATATTTGAAGTAGTATTCTTATTTTCATGTTGGGTCTAGTTATATGTCTTGGTCTTAGTGAATATTTAAGCATCACAAAATTAGAGGTTGTCTTTAGGTGGATACTCTATCTGTGTTCACATAATTTGGTATTAGGGTCATATTTTTTATTTCTAGTGTAAGTGTGCATGAATAAGACTTTTCATGAGTTTATTAACAAGATATGAAAGAGAATTTTTCATTATGGGAGATATGAAACAAAAAATAAACATTATTAGAAGAGAGGGAAGACCAAGAGGATTGTAGGTTGATTATTTAGCTAATATGATGAGATGAGTGCAATAAATTTTGGATGAAATGGAAAGATCAAAAAGGATAGAATATCATGATGGACATTTGAGTGAGGAAGAAGAATAAGTTTAGTAACTTTGTGTAGAAAATATGGATAATGAAGCTAAGACCATATTTATCCATAGATGTGGTAAGTCTTGGTAGTTAGCCATGGTTGGAAACACCTTGATATAATTGAAGTTTGAATCCTAAGGAGCTTGTAGATTGGATAATAAATATCGAGAAGTATTTTTACTATAAGTCTATGGAGGAACACAATAAGGTAAAATTTGCTTTCACAAAGTTGAAGAGCCATGCTTATTTATGATGGGCTCATGTGCAAGTTGAGATAAAAATGAAAGGTAAAGAGAAGATAAAATCTTGGGAGAAGATGGTGGCAAAGATGAAGGCAAAATTTATGCCTTCTAACTATCAGACAAGTCTATTAAAAAAATTATATAATTTGAGACAAAAAGAGATTAAGTACATTGAGGTATTTTATAGAGTGACTATAAAGGCTATAAATACATAGGATGACTAAGATAAGCTCACAATCTATATGACTGGAATATGTTTTTCAATACAATATGTAATTATTTTTTTGAACTTGAGAACTATAGAGGAAGCCTATCAATGTGTGTTGAAGGCAGAAGAGAACTTAATGAAGAAGTAGCAAGAAAATATTAAGATAGAGTAAGGTCTTAGAGATAAGAGGACATACCAATGGTGGAATAGGTCAACAGATCAATGGTGGAAAGGTGAGTAGTTCACAAAATCATAACTTAGCCCACAGAAGAGGATATTCTTCTATAAAAGAGGATTATATGGATGAGGTAGAGGTAGAGGTTTTTTCAGTAAATGTTTTGGATGTAATAAGTATGTTGGTCATAAAGAGAAGAATTTTCCTTAAAAACCTAAGAATAATAGTAAGAAAGCTAAAGGGACAACTCATATAGTTCATGGTGATGAGGAGAGTGTTGTGTATCCTATACATATATAAGATCCAATAAAAAGAGAGGTTATGTTGATGAATAAAGTGTTGTTGCAACCAACTAAGGATGTGAATAAATTAAGACAAAAAAATAGTTTATTCCAAACTATCAATAAATATGGAATTAAGTGTTCAATATTTATGATTAATAGTGGTAGCATGGATAATTTAGTCTCTCAAGAGATGGTGTAAAAATTTGGGATGAAGTGATTGATGCATCTTACACTATATAGGGTTTCTTGGTTTTTTAAGGGGAATGACGTACTAGTGAATGAGTAGTGTGTGGTGAATTTTTAGATTGGTTTGTATAAGGATGAGGTTTTGTGTGACATAATTACCATGTATGTATATCATTTTTTATTGGGTAGGCCATTGATGTTTTATAGGAGAGTCATACATGATAGAAGAGCAAAAACTTACACCCTTAAAAATTTCTAACCTACTTATGGAAATTTAGAATATGCTAAAAGATTATGTTGATATTGTGAGAAGTGAATTAATGGATGGATTAAAACTTGTAATAATTATTAGTCATCATGTGTATTTAATTCCAATAGAAATTTTCCCATAAAATTAGCCTATATGTTGACCTTAATGGAAAATAAGGAGATAAAGAAGAAAGTATAGGATTTTTTGAGCAAGGGGTTAATTCGAGAGAGTCTGAGACCACTTGTAGTTCCTCAAGAAGAACAGGTAGAATAAGAAGAAGAAGGATAAAAAAGGATAGAAGAAGGATTTGTCAAGCATTCATGGGAGTTAGCTCAAAACATAAACTAGAAGTACATATCTATGAAGGTAGATTGAATTTAGAAGAGCTAGTTTACTAGATCAATGCCTTGGATAATTATTTTGAATATGATGGAATATAAGATGAAAATAAAGTTAAGTTTTCTAGTAAAATATTGAAAGGTCATGTATCTCTTTGGTGGAATGGATTTTAAGATGAGAGGACAAGGAAATGTAAACCAGAGATCAAGAATAGGGATAGAATGGTTGCTAAATTGAATGAAAAATTCATGCCTAAGGATTACTAAACAAATTTTCTTAGGAAGTTTGAAAACCTAAGGCAAAAATAAATGAGTGTAAAAGACTAAACATAAGAGTTCTACAAAGTAACCAATAAGGTAAGAAATATAGAAGAAGATGGTAAAAAGGTGGCTAGATATAACAATAAATTGAAGTTCAACATCCAATATGAAATCAATCTTCTATCACCAAGATTAGTGCAATAAGCATATCAATTTTACCTTAAATTAGAGGAGAAATAACACAAGGAAAAAACACAACATTCAAGGGGCAAAAGTGTAAATTTTAGAAGAAAAGGATAACCTAGTAGTAAAAATTAGCTAGATATCCATGATGAAGAAGTTAGTAATTCACAAAGTCAAAGTCAATATACAAGAAGTGGTTACTAATTCATACGTATGAGACCTTGTACAAGATGCAAAGGAAGAGTCTTTATAGGTAGGTTTTTTAAATATAACAAATGGGCATAAATCTTCTGAGTGCTCAGAAAATCCTTCAACAAGTAAAGATAGTGATCAAATTGTCTAAGATAATGAGGAGATTCTTGGATCACATTGTCATGATAATGAACCTAATTTTGGAGAGTATTTTATTATGAAGAGGGTAATGCTCATTCCAAATAAGGAGATCAAGGATCCTACATAAAGAAAGAAATTATTTATAACCACTTGCAAATCCAAAGGTAAGTATTTCAATGTAATTATAGATAGTGGAGATTTAAATAGGTAGCTACAAAGATGATATTTTATGTGATTTCATGCCCATGTATGTCTACCATGTTCTATTCGGTAAACCTTTGAAATTTGATAAGAAGTCCATACTTGATGTGATAGTTAATAAATGAACTTTTTAGAAATATGGAAAGAAGCACACACTCATACCATTGAAAGAGGAGAATGCATCAGTAGAAGAAAATCCTAAAGTGTTTCTAACAAGTGGAAAATATTTCTCACAAAAATTTAAAAAAGAAAAGGTAAGTCATGCATTAGTTGACAAGCCTGGAATAGTTGTTATAGTGAAAAAACTAATTGATCTGATTCTAGAGATAAAAAATTGCTCAATGAATAATTTGACATAGATTTAGGTGATTTTCCAAATAAACAACCTCAAATGACAAGAATTAGCCACCATATAGATAACATTCTAGGAGCTAATATAACGAATAATGAATCTTACATAATGACACCAAAAGAGAATGAGGAGACAAAGAAACAAGTGCAAAAATTATTATACAAAAGTGTAATCATGAAGATTTTAAGTCCTCATGTTTTAAAAATAATCTTAACCCATAATAATGATGGAGGATGGAGAATGTGCACTAATTCAAGAGCTAAAAACATAATTACAATCTGTTATAGATTTCCTTTACCTAGAAGTGATGATCTAATGGATTGTTTAAGTGGTGCAAGTTATTTTCCCAAGATAAACTTGAAAAGTGGCTACCATCAGATTCAGATCAGAGAGAGATAAATGGAAGACATCATTTAAGACTAATGATGGAATATATGAATGGATTGTGATGCCATTTGGGTTAGCTAATTCTCTAAACATCTTCATGAGGCTTATGAATGAGGTGCTCAAGGATTTCATAGGTAAATTTGTCATTGTTTACCTAGATAATATTATAATTTACAATCACTGAATGGAAGATAATTTTAAAACCCTTATAATGGTCTTAAATAAGTAAAATAATATAAGTTACTAATTAATCTCAATAAGTAGACCTTCATGAAGACAAAATTGGTCTATTTTAGATTTATCATTTCCCAATATGGGTTGAATATGGACAATGTATTTTTAATGTTTGGAGTGTATTCTAGTTGGTTTATATGGAGATGACCCATACCTCCATATGTCTCCATAACCACTTGTTGAAAGTTTCACTAATATAAATATAATACGAGATAATGATTACAATCTACTTGTTTGTAACCACTATCACAATCCCTTGGGCTAGTACTTGTTTATATAGTTGAGATTGGTAGTATAAAATACAAAAATAAATTTTTGAATATTTAGTTAATTTAAATTAGTTGAGATTGGTGGTATAAATTTTACAAATAAAGTTTCTAACATTAATAAATACATATTTAATTAAAACTAGTTGAGATTAGTTGTATTAAAGTTACAAATGTAGTTCATGATATTAATAAATACTAATTTAATTTAAATAAGTGATAAGTTTGTATTTAAATTCTAATTTAAAATTAATTATATTAGTGTGTGAAATTTGTTATATAGGTAAAGGTATAGGTGACCCTTGACTTAGCCTTAACAAATGTTATTTGGAGTGGTTTTATTTTCTCACTCCTCTCACTCTTTTCCCATTAGATAGCCTCATTGTCCTCCTCTACTTAGCTAAGCATAAATTACATATAACCACCCATTTGTGTTGGTTAAATCCTTTAATATTTCAATCTATTTTAATTTTTTTTGTAGATTATGAAAATTAAAATTATATATAGGTTAACCATTTTTTTATTGGTGGTAGTCATTAGTATAGTGGAAGTATTCCTTCTATGAATCATCTATGGACCAACATCAATTTGAAATCAAGATCCTTATTTGATTTTTTTATGAATAAATTTTTGAAAATAATTTGCCAGTTATTTTTAATTAAATGTCTATGAGTATATTAAAATATGGATGTATTAGTAATACATGTTATTTTTTCCCTTCAAATTCTCTATTCGTACATTATTTATTTGATAGGGTTAAAAAGTGGGTTTTGAAAAGCCTTAGAGACATGTATAAATGATATAAATATAAAACATGTATGATCTTATGAAACAACTGTACTAGTGGCCAACATGGAATAAGATAGTGAATGGGAAACATGAACCAAAAGTAACTTTCTAAGTGACAAACACCTTCGACAATTGAACAACATTAACCACCTTCCTTTAGCTAATAACCCAACTAAAATCCAAAATATTCCTCAAATTTTTTTCCAATAGATAGTCATATGATTAAAAATAGATTATCAAGAAACAAACACCTTCTACACAAACATCTGTTAAGGTGTGTTCACATTATTAATTTGTAATAATGTTTTGATAGATAAACAATAATATGCTAATATTTGTTTATATTATAATAATAATAATAATAATAATAATAATAATAATAATAATAATAATAATAATAATAATAATAATATATGGGGTTAGTTTTATTTATTTTATTAGTTACTTGAATATATTATAATAATATATTATTATATAGTCAGTTGGTTAGTCAGGTGATTGTTTACTTGAGATATTGTAGAGACCTCACCAACCCAAATATAGGAAACTCATTTCCTATATATTTTTAATCATCCTATATATATATATATATATATATAGACACACACACACACATACATACATACATACATACATACATACATACATACATACATACATATGTATATGTATATGTACATGTACACACACACACACGCACGCACGCACGCACACACACACACACACAGAGGTGTGTGTGTGTGTGTGTGTGTGTGTGTGTGTGTGTGTGTGTGTGTGTGTGTGTGTGTGTGTGTGTGTGTGTGTGTGTGTGTGTGTGTGTCTATAGACACACACACACACACACACACACACACCTCTGTATGTGTGTGTGCGTGTGTGTGTGTACATGTACATATACATATACATATACATATGTATATATGTGTGTGTGTGTGTGTGTGTGTGTGTGTGTGTGTGTGTGTGTGTGTGTGTGTGTGTGTGTGTGTGTGTGTGTGTGTGTGTGTGTGTGTGTGTGTGTGTGTGTGTGTGTGTATGTACATACATACATATGTGTGTGTGTGTGTGTGTGTGTGTGTGTGTGTGTGTGTGTGTGTGTGTGTGTGTGTGTCTACATATATGTTTATGTATATACATATATGTATATGTATATACATATATGTATATGTATATACATATACATATACATATATAACATTGTGAGAATATTATTGTGTTTAAATCATTCTTTATTATTCTATGATATTTGTCTCTTTTATTATTGAGTAAACTCTGACTTATAAAAAAAATTAGTATCAGAGTAGTGCTAAGTTTGTGCTAGTTATGGAGTCTTTAGGTTTATTCAAGATGAGAGTCTTTTTAAGAGTCATCGTAGTTATAAGATAACTTGGTTAATGAAGAGGAATTTTATTCAAGGGAATTATTATTGTAAGAATATAGGTATAATTTATTTTATATTACATTTGATTAAAGCTTTTGTACACTTCATCATGTGCATATATCAATCTTCATCAAGGCTCACTATTCATCTCTCTCTTTGTGCACTGGGTGACTGACATCCTCTTTGCTATTACTATATCTTACAAAATAGTCAAACCCATAGGCTTGTATTATTTTGAAACATATTTAAAGTAGTGAATGGACTGGACTTCAGTTATGAGTGTATGCATTTTTGAGTGTACTACAAGCATCTGGTAAATCTATGTCAATCACTAGCTCTAGACTGGGACATAACACATCAGAATGAAGTAATAAGAGCACAATGGAATCAAAGATTTTGTGCATTTTTTATCTTTCACACCACCTTATGATCTCTAGCTTAGTTTAATATGCTTTGTTTCTTTCATGTATAACCATTTCATTAAACAAATTCTACATTAATCAATTGTTATCCAAGCATTAGTCTTGACTTAGTATCGAGTCTATTTGGAGTTGTTTTTTCAATTTAAGACTTAGTTCTATCATAATCCCCAAACTATACACATGTTTTTATTCATATCTATCAATTACATATTTTAGAGAGTTTCCACTGCATTTGAATCAAGCGTAAAATTTTACATTAGATGCTGGATGTTTCAATCAGCTCCCTCAGTGGCATATGAAAAGGTTCCATTTGGATGTTTATTAGTACTCAGTGGCTACATTACTTCCTCTCCATTTTATCTCTGGGTTGGTTTATATTTTTATCTTTATTTTTAGGTTTTCTAATCATATTTAATATATGATGTAGTGAGGAGTTTTTTCATAGTTTAAATAGTCTATTATTCAATTTCAAAAGTATAAAAAAATATAATTTTTATTATGTTTAAAAACTAGAGTATTGATGTCAATTTTATGTATTTAACGAAAGACAAGATAAAAAAGTGTTTCTTGTCAATAGGTTCTTATTTTATGTTAATCAATTTGTAATTAGCTCTGAGTCATATATCTTAGAATTTTTGTTTTTTGAGGTTTTGTACGTTTTGTGTCATACTTTTTAGTAGTAATGTGATTTATATTATCAAAAAGTCAAAAACTTGTCTTTCTTATAGTTTGTTATTTAGGTCATTATCACTTAGTTGTGTTGTCAAAATAAAAAATGAGTAAAGAGTCAAAAACTTGTGTTAGAATTACAATTGACACAAATTTGGTATAAACTTATGCCCAAAATATGGAATATCAAGACATCAAAATTCTATATAATTTTGAAGTTGGATATGAGGTATACACCAAACCAAAGGATGTCCAACCACAAAAACATCAATTATTGAATGCACATGAATACATACAACACTTGAAAAAAATGTAAATAGCTTCACAACCTAGAGGATGGAGGAAACGGAGGTAGAAGGCTTTCTATGCCTCTCATTTTCCACTAGTGATGGGGCCACTTTCTACTTTAGTGGCCTATTTGATTTTTAGTTGTGTGTTTAATTTTAGTTTTTTATGAATAAGAATAGATGTTGTATACCTATACATGACTGTAATAAGTGAACTGAATATTCCTCTATAACTTCTCTAAAATGTGATAGTGAAGAGAGTTAGTAAATATATTACACATCATGATGGTGTTTGTGGTAAGCCACTTGTAAAACCATTTATTTATGATTATTAGTTATCCACTTGAAAATCATCTCATTTTGGTTTTTAGTTAGCCATCTGTAAAACTATTTGTAAGGTTTGTGATTGTCTTATGAAAATCATTGAATCATGAGTATAGGTGCAAATATGGGATAGATGTTTTCTTTATATTCACATTAAGGGGGTGTATACTAGGGGTTAATAATGTTCATAATGGGGTGAATGTTAAGGTGTGTTCACATTATTTGTTTATAATAACGTAATTATTTTTAGATAAACCATAATATATTACTAGTTATTTTTGTGGTATATTATTGCTATGCGTAATAACAATAATAAACAGGGTTAGTTTTACTTAGTTTATTAGTTACTCAAATATATTGTAATAATAATATATTCATATATTGTTAGTTGGTTAGTCAGGAGCTTGTTTATATGAGATATTTTAGGGATCTCACCATCCTAAATATAGAAAACTCAATTCCTATATATTTTTAATTATTTAAATGATTATATATATATATATATATATATATATATATATATATATATATATATATATATATATATATATATATATATATATATATATAGTGTGAGAATATTAATGTGTTTAAATCAATATTTATTATTTTGTGATGTCTGACTCTCTTATTGTTGAGTAATCTCTTATTTATAACAATAACAATAGAAGTCACTATCCTTCAATGAATAATCTAACTAAAGTCAAGACATTTTTTTCAAGTTTCTACTAAGAGTTGGTCACCTTTTGGTATCAGATCAAAGAGTTATACTAGATGATACTTGAGCTTTTGTGATTTTTCTTTTTGACCTTTTGGTCACTTTAGTTCAATCCCCATTGACACTTGGATCCTCCAACTCCTAAAATAAAGATATGGATACTTAAAAATGAAAGGGATGAACTGGGTAATTTGAAACTTTTGATCCTTGATTTACATCCTTATGTTCCACCTTCAATCCCTTCATGACTTTCTTACCTGATGAAGGAATTCTAGATGAAAGAGACTCAAGGGCTGAACTTGATCCACAATATTTATTGTCTTGAGGCAATACAATATTATTTAATCATACATATATTTCATAATTTTTTATTATAAAAAAATCACATATAATTAAACACTTCTATAAAAAAATTAGTCCTTAAAAATACCTTATAGTAAGAATTGTCAAAGTATTGAGATGTCTTTAAATTAAACTAGTAGATATATATTAAATACATATATTTGAAATAAGTTGAGAGATGTCAATTTCAAGGTCTATATCTTGTATTCTTAATGTAATACAATTATTAATAACGTAATTATATTTATCAAAAATATCTCATTGACTAGTGATAAATCATATCAATGTAACTATTTCAATGTATAAGTTTTTAAAAAAAAAAAATCCCCTTCAAACTTCATTGTATGGCCAAGATATTATAATTTTTTGATTGAATTTTATTAGAAAAAAAGAAAATAATATATGAATAATCAAATGTACATGAAATTCAACTTTAGATATAAAATTGAAGACAATCATAAATATTATAGTGTCATTACCTACTTTAAATATCATTGTAGAATACCTCTTGATATATTTTAATTTTGTCTGTGTGTGTGTGTGTGTGTGTGTGTGGAATATTATAGAATACCATTACCTATTCCAAATATCATTGTAGAATACCTCTTGATATATCATTGTAGTATGTGTGTGTGTGTGTGTGTGTGTGTTTTATTTTTTTTGGGAGGGGATGGGAAATGAGTGAAATTTATTAAGGGAAATCTTGGTTGGGATCATTTTAATAATTTATCACCTACCTCCTCACTTATATGGTTTAGATATTTCATAACTTAAAGTTAAAATAGAGTTGAAAAAATTAATTAAAAATTAATATATTTAAATTTTTATTAAGGTGGTTGTTTAAGTATATTTTTTAGGTGTTATTTTTTTCATATTAATTCATTTTTTAAAAAAATTATTAATTTATTTTTAATATTTATTGATTTTTTAGATAAAATATAATTTAAATTATTATGTGTGTGTAAAAAAGAAAACTAAATTATATTTTTTATTTAGAATTTTTTTGTTCATATTATGTTTTATAGTATAAAAGAATCAATTAAACATTTCTACAAAAGTTTCATTCTTAAAAAGATTTTATATTAAGAATTATCAAGCATAATGTTATCTTTCACATTACTAAATTTAGATTAAGATTAAAAATTAAAAATTAAAAATTAAAAATAAAATTTTATTTTATTTTGTGGTATGGAATTATTTAATTTCGAAATGAAATTAACAAATTTTTAACGAGGGGTCTTAATTGACTTCATTTTAATACTTTATAACATTTTTAATTATTTATATAATTTTAATTTCTAGCACAATTTAAAATAAATTATTATGTTAATTGATTTATTTAAAATTTTATGAGATATTTTAATGTTAGAAAATTTATAATTAAAATTATTTTATTTATTATAAAGTATTTTAATGTTGTAAAATTTATAATTGAAAATAATAATTTAATTATTTTATTTATTGGAAAAGGGAAAAATAAGTTCATTTAAATGAAATTGACATTTTTTAATTGGCTTCATTTTAATATATTGTGATGTCCCTCATCATTTATATTGTTTTAATTGTCGATAAATTTTATTATTTTAGTCAATTCATTTAAGAGTTTATGAATTACTATGGTGTTGTCAACAATTTTATTAAGTTTGATTTAAACATTCACCTACAAATATGTATTTAATATCATCATTTATATAATTTAAGTTATAACACAATTTAAATAGATTTATTATGTTAACTGATTCATTTAAAATTTTATGAACTATTTTAATATTATAAATTTTATAATTAAAATTAAAAATTTAATTATTTTATTTATTTAATTAATTGAGATAAAGGAAGACTGGGTTTGCAAACTTTTAATGACCACGTTCTTGATTGGTTTCATTTTAGTACTTTGTGACCTCCCTCATCGCACACATAGTTTTCATTGCTGGCAGGTTTTATTGATTTAGTTAACTAATATAAGAGTATATGAACTACCATGGTATTGTCAACAACTTTATTCAGTTGGATTGTAGTTGGCCTCATTTAAAAATCGATTAACCCAGCATTCTTTTAATTATCCATATTTAAAAATTTATTACCAGGTGGTCTATTGCACTATTTGCATTTTCTTTCTACTGCAAACTGTGATCAGAGGTTGAAGATGTTTGAAGTTACTCAGTAAAATGTCCCGATCATGAACAATTGAGTCATGATAAGAGTCATAACAGTTTTTATTACTATTTGGGGCAAGATACACTTGATGATAGATTCGATTGCAATGATCAGAGCATAAGTTTGACGTTGACTGTAAGTCGAATTTTGTTTTACCGGGGGAACAACCATGGATTAAAAAACCGGATTCTATAGCTTCTATGCATGGTATATTAATGGACATATTGTTGAGCATGAGGGTGGCCGCTGCTTCTCTATGACCTGGATCAATTATAAAAACAAATGATGATCTGTCCAAGCAATGGAAGCTTTAACTTACCTAATCGCTGTCCTCCTACCTTTTTTTTATAACTCGTGTCTGTTTTCTTATTTTAGTTTGATTTTTGAAGATCGTGTCTTATATATTTAGGGGCTATTAAAGCTTTTCAGCTTACTGGTATCACTCTAGCGATGCCTTATGGAATATTTACTATTCTTATTAAATTTATTTATAAAATTTATTATTCTTTAATTTCAATAAAATTATTTATAATCTTTTTACTACCAAAAAATAAACAAATAATTTCATTTGTAAATTTTATATTTATTAATCTTAACATCTAATAAAAATAATCCCAATAATTATCATTTTATTGAATTTAGATTAAAATGCTCATCCTAAAATTATATTATTGAGCATAATCTCTAAATTAATCAATCTATTATGATATAGAGTTTAGATAAATTTTAGAATCCACTTCTAATCATATTAGATATGAAACTTGTCCAAAATAAATGAGGTGGTCTTTTATTTGTATATACATGAAAATTTGGATTAACAATCTTAATGTAATATAATTATTTAGATAATGATTTTGATAAACTAAACACCACATAAAATATATAATTTTGATAAATTTAGAGATTAAATCATGATAAATCGTATTAATGTATTTACATAAATTTATCAAGTTCAAAAAAATATTTTGAAAACAAAAAAATTCCTTTCAAATTTTATTATATGATCAAAATATTATAAATTTTTAATTAAATTTTATAAGATAAAAAAGAAAAATTTTATGTAACAATCAAATAGATGTGAAATTCAATTTCATATTTAAAAAATAAATAAAATCACAAACATCATACAATACCATTATCCAATTCAAGTGTTCTCATAGAATATCTCTTGACATATTTAGATTAATGATAGATGTATCTCTCTCTATATATATAATTTTTATGGATGTAAAAATTTTTTGTTAAGGGAAATTTTGGTTGGATTATTTTAATAAATTTTCACCTACCTTTTCATATTTATATGGTTTTAATATTTCATGACTTTTTATTAAGCTTGTTCAGATATATTTTTTATGGATTATTTTTTTCCTATTAATTAATTTCTCAAAAAAATTATTAATTATTTTCTTAAAAATAATTCAATAATGTTATAATAAATATTATTAAAGTTATTATGTATGTTTTTAATAAAGTAAGGTGGCAAACCAGGGGCTGAACCCTATACAATTAAAAAATACAAGAAGGCAAACCAACAACAAATGCCTTCAGAGAAATGATGGCACAGCCGAGAACAATAGACGAAAACAAAACACAAGCAATGGAAAGACCAGAGTCAGAGAGGTCTCCCTTTACATAACTATTGATTTGATAAGATCATTAAATTTCTCATTCTCTGTGTTGTCAGCATATCTAGTACTACCCACCACTTCCAGCATAGACATGTTCAACAAAATTGTATTTTGAAGCCCTTTGGTGAAAACCTTCTCCAACTTATGAATGTAGTCCTTCAAGGCCCCAATTTCAATCAGTCTCATTCTCAGTGCCCTCACTAGCTTCCTCGACATACATTTTCCCCTTATTGTCAGCAGTTCCCATAGTGTCAGCACCCTGCTCCTCAGTAACCTCAAAATCCCTAGTAGCCTGCTTCCCTCCAGTGTCCTCCAAAATTTCCTAGATTTCCAACTCCTCAGAGTCATCTTCCTAGGTTGCTTCTTCTGAAGCACTTTTTGAGTAATCAATCAGTCTGGCATTCGGGGTGGGTTTACTAGAAATCCACCCCAACCTTCACACTCCAGAGGGGAATCCTTCCTTATTAATTTTGGAAGGCTTATGAGATTTGCCACAATGGCCCCCCATAGCCCTGCATGGATACCTGTGAGTCCCTTTCATAGTCTCTTTAATATTTTCTTCCTCTTCATCAACCTTTCTCTTCTTACCCTTCTTGCTTGCAAAGGAGTTGGGGGTATCAGTAGGGGTCTTTTTAGGGGTGGAGAAAGAGACATCTTTTGTTTTGGTGGGAGCAGGGGAAACCCAAGACTCGTTAATAGCATCGCTGGACACTGGGTTGGAAGGAATATCTCCACTATCAACTCTAATATTCTTGTTAGGCTCAAGGGCATGGTGAAAGTTGTATAGGCATAAAATTAGCCCCTAGTGTAGGGGAATAGGGTTTATATCCAACTTCTTAGCCATTTTAGCTCTCACCTTCAGGACAGAGTGTTCCAAGGAGGAGATTAGGTAAAAAGAAAAGCTACTAATAACATTCCACCTTAAATGATTTAACAAAGGAAGGTGGTAATTGTAGAACCTGATAAATCACCCCTTGAGAGTGAAGTACTTCATGAGAATGAAGCATACTCCATCCCATGGCTCTGAAAGTTTAGCTTGGTTGAACCCTCCTTGATACAGGATGAGTTCTTCTCCCTCACCTAGAAATAGTTTATGGTTAGACATATCCATGATTTTGGTTTTCCTTTGAAGTTTTATACCTTGCATGGTCATTCTCAAGGCCATAAAAATCACTTTTTCAGAGATTTTAAAACTAATTCCACCCACTGTGACCTATCTATTCAACCAGGATCTTGCCAACTGCTCGAACAAGTTTTCATCATAACCATTTAGCCTTTCCAAATATGGGCTGATACCCCCTTCTTTACAATAATTCCAAACCAGTGGATTATCTTTAAATTTGTAGCAAGAGACAGGTTCAGTTCAAATACGTTCTCCCCCCATTCTGTATTTATAAACCCAGACAGTGGAGTTCCTAAGTTCCACATTCAACTTTGAATTGGTAGCTAACCCCTACTTTCATTTATGTAGAATGCATATATGATAGCTCATTTTACAAAATGCCCTACAGTGATGACGTCTACCCCCATGCTTAAAAATAATTTTCCCTTGATTTTCATGATGAGACCCGCGCACCTCAACCTCATGATACAATGAATTGTGAATGATTACCAAGAAAGTACTAAGGTTATCATGTTCTGAGATCCTTGATGGCCCTCGCCACATGGACCACCTCTGAGAGCTATCCTTGTCATCAATGTGCCTCATTCTTGACAAGTCATCTTCTTTTGAATGATCTCCCTAATGTTTAAGGGAATATGAACACCTTGTCGCCACACCCTCCAACCTGAAAATTGCTGACCAAGGTTGGCACAAGCATCAACGACCCTATTGCCTTCTCTATAGGTATGGTAAATATAAACTTTGGAAAAATTTTGTAAAAGAAATTGGATATCAGTAATGATGTCTTTTAGCATAATTCCCACATTTGATGATTTATTAACGACATCTATGACCATCTTAGAGTCTCCTTGTATGTTCAAGTTCCTTATTCCTAGGGATATAGCTAACTTTAGTCCCCATAGTAAAGCCATTGCTTCAACATAGTTTTTGCTTTGGCATCCAATTCCACTAGCATAGATAGCAGACATCCATCCTTTATCATTCCTTATAATTCTTCCTCCACTAACTTTAACATCCAACTTGGATGCCCCATCAAAGTTGAGTTTCATCTAGTTAGGTTTAGAGGAGAT
This sequence comes from Torreya grandis, assembly GCA_037957365.1. Taxonomy (NCBI): domain Eukaryota; kingdom Viridiplantae; phylum Streptophyta; class Pinopsida; order Cupressales; family Taxaceae; genus Torreya; species Torreya grandis. The sequence goes on along the minus strand of JARHVA010002159.1, from coordinate 551,889 downwards.
CCATTTAGTATTAAGTCTTTGTAGCATTTTAGAGTTATTATACCTATGGATCTGGTTTAAAACCTTCCATTTGGCTACAATTTGGTTTTCAATTTGAGATAGGGGTTTGTCCGTAACATGAATATGAGTTGTTGTAACACTTTCCATAATAGTCTTAGCAATGGAGTTAAACACATGAAAAGCATTTATAGTAGTGTCCTTGAAATTTTTTTGGTTGTGCTCTTTCCATAAAGTCTAACTCAAACATGGCAGAGCTTGTTTCCATAATTTCATAAGCCAGGGATGTGTGAAGGTTGGGTTCTAGCTGAGAATTACTTATTTAAGGTCAGAATTATAGACCCATTCAATACCAAAGATGTTGAGTATTGTGCCCCATAATTCTCAAGCAAACTCATAGTGGATAAAGAGGTGTAAAACTGATTCCTCTTTTGAACCACATAGGAAACATCTGTTAACTAGAGTAAATCCTCTCTTTTGAAGGTTATCTTGAGTAAGAATTTTGTTATAAGTAGTGGCCCACCAAAACATGTGAATTTTTGGAATAAGTTTATGATTCCAAACCTTTTTCCATACATCTTTATTCTGAGCTTCAGGAATGAGTAGATGGTAATAAGATTTGACAGAGAATGATCCATTCTTATCTGGCCACCATTATTGGTCATCCTCCTGGGGGAAGAGAGGGATTCTGATCTCTTGAATACATTGTTGGATCTCTTAAACTCTTGGGAAAATCTCAAGCCGTTGAACACAACAATCCAAAATATTTTTCCATCTCCTCATCCCGTTGTTATTTTCCATATGATCATTGACCCTATCTCCAAAAAATTGGGTAGTTAAATCAGCAATCTCTACATAGTTTCCCTGTGTGATGAGAGCCTTATCCTTTAACTAGATATCATCCCAAAATTTAATATGCCTACCATTTCCAAGTTTCCATCTAATTCCCTATTTAAGAAGGCTTCTACTTTTTAGCATTTTATTCCATATCACAGATCCCTGGGGTAATCCTGTTTGTTGAAGAAAGTTGGAATCATCAATGTTATGCATGTATTTGGCATACATTATTTCCCCCCCCAATCGTTGTTTTCATGGATCAGGTTCTATCTAAATTTTGAGAGAAGGGCTTTGTTCATGTTGCTGATAGACCTAATATTAAGTCGACCATGAGATTTTGGAAGACACACTTTTTCCCATCTAACCAAAGACATTCTTTGTTTGTCTTCCACTACCATCCATAAAAATTTCCTTTGGATTTGTTCCAATTTCTCAGAAAAATATGCATGAATTTTAAAAAGAGACAAGAAGTAAGTAGGAATGCCTTGTAGTGAAGCTCAAAGAAGTTATAGTTTACCAGCACTGCTGAGTAGTTTCCCATTCCAACCAAGAAGTTTCCTCTACATTCTTTCCACAATTCCATTCTAAAAACTAGGAGATACCTCTTTGACTGAGAGTGGGAGACTCGGGTAGGTAGATGGTAGGCCAACTTTTTCACATTCTAATATATCAATGATTATATGTTTAAGTTCATTAGGAGTGTTGAATAAATACACATTGCTTTTCTAGAAAATTATCCTTTGTCCCGACTCTCTGGCATAATTATTTAAGATATTCTTTCATCTTCTAGCCTCAATTACTAATGAGATGCCAAAGAAGATGGTATCATCCACAAACTACTGTACCACCAGAAGATGAAGGGAGGAGGTAGGTTTGATGCCCATTAGCTTTTTTGAGGCTATATTTTCTTGTATGTATCTTCCCAGTGCCTCTACCATAATGATGAATAAGTACAGGGAGAGATAATCTCTGTATCGTATTCCTCTCAAGGATGAGAAAAACCCTCTAGGAATACCATTAACCAGCACTGAGAATTTTGCAGAGGAGACCGCGTTCCATAACAAGCGAGACATTTTATCATTAAACCCAAATTTTTTTATTATTTGGAATAGAAAAGTCTATGAGACTCTATCATAAGCTTTAGAAATATCAAGTTTGAGAGCCATCCTAGGGATTTTGTTCTTATCAATGGAGTGAATAGTCTCATGTGTGGTGATCATAACATCAAGAATTTGCCTGCCCAGGATGAAACCTTTTTGAGCAGGAGAAATATTTTTTTCTAGTAAAGGTTGAATCCTCATAACCAACATTTTAGTACATAACTTATACACAGTGTTGCATAGACTAATGGGCCTGAAATTAGTGAGGTATGAAGGTTGTGATTTTTTAGGAAAAATTACTATGAAGGTATTATTAACTTGTTTCAAAAGTTTACCTAATTTGAAAAAATCACGAACAACAGCCGTGAGATCTGCTCCTACTATCTCCCAATATTCTTGAAAGAATATAGAAGGAAATCCATCAAGACCCAAGGCTTTGAAAGGACCCATGGAAAATAAAATAACATGGACTTCTTCCTCGGATATAGGCTTTAACATCTCCAAATTATCTTCTTCCGTTATCAAATAGATGATTTTATCAGTGAATTGATTCATAGGTCTATCAATTCTATCATTATTATTTTCTTTCGTAAGCAGCTTCTGAAAGAAAGCCCTGGCTTGCTCCCCTATTTCATTATCCTCGATGATAATGTCACCATTATCCATGACAAGCCTAGTTATTGAGTTGGCTTTCCTATGTTTCATAGCTGAGAGATGAAAAAAGGAAGTGTTCTTATCCCCCTCTTTAAGCCACTACACATGGGATTTCTATTTCTAAAAAACCTTCTCTCTTTCCATAAGATTCTTCCATTCTAAAGACAGGGCATTATCTTCTTCTAATGTGTCCTCAGAGTCATCCCCTTGATCTATCAGTTGTTGTGTATAATTGAGTTTTCCCACTATATTTTTTTTCTACTAGAAGACCTGCCCAAAGTTGTATCTATTCCATCCATAAACTTCTTATTTAATGTGCCAAAGTTTCTTGACTATTTTGAACATAGGAATACCTTGAATAGGAATTTTCCACCATTGGGCCACCATTTGTCTAAATTCTTTGTGTTTGATCCACATAGCTTCAAAACAAAATGGGAAAGGTCCAGAATGTCCTTATTCTCTCCAACTGAGGAAGATCAGGCAGTGGTCAGACATGGTTCTAGGGAAAGCTTACGCCTGCATATTATGATAATCCTTTCAGTTGCTGATATAAGAAATCTATCTAATTTAACCTGAATCATTTGATCTCCTCTTCTTCTATTGGTCCAGGTAAAATTTTGGTTTTGTAACTCTATGTCCAATAGTCCCCAATCATTGATGAATTCAACAAAGTCAAACATGCTATCCGAGTAATCCATAATTCCAACCGATATTTGAGAAGGGTATAGAGGAGTGTTAAAATCTCTGGCTAACATCCATCTAATGTTCTGGAGATTATTCTTGAAACTGCTCACATCCACCCATAATGTCTGTCTCAAAGCTCTATTATTCGGTCCATAGACATTGATCAATGACCAGTTCAAAGATTTCATAGAAAAATTGGTAATCAAGAAGTGCTTATTATAAGCCATAAGAGACCCCTAGATTTTATCACTTTCCACATAGTGACAATCCCCCTTGAAGCCCCTTCAACTGGAGTAATGCAAAAAAGTTGCCTTAGGCCATATATAGGCAGCAATTTTCATAAAACTCTCCTCATTCATCTTGATTTCTTAGAGTAATAAAATATCTAATTTATTATCTAAAATGTAGTTTTTAACCTCAAACTACTTTGAGGGACTATTAAATCCCCTCAGGTTCCAAGATAATATTCTCATTTATAGGGTTTGAGGGGTTGGGTCTCCAATGTTTTCTATTTACCATTGGAAATCTCCCTAGCAATCTCTCTTTGTCTTGTTTCTCTTACGGTTGGTCTCCTTTGTTTGGGCTCAGTGCCAACATCTATAGATTTTTTGCCTTTTCAGTTCTTTTTCTTTGGGATAACCCATTCCTCCATTTCATTACTACCACTTTGTCTTGTTACACCTATTTCTAAGTAGTTTCCTACTTGGTCTCCGACTTCCAAAGCATGGAAAATGTCTGTATTTAATTATTGGTCTACTTCTCCTTTAGTGGGATTTCTAGAGTTACTTCCTTCTGTCCAACTCTTGGAACTTTGTCTTCTTCATTTACTTCCTCTATCAAAAGGTTACCTCTTTCTCCTTCCTTAGACATATTAGTCTATTTTTATAGAGGGTTGGATGTGTTAAGTATAGCCTTTTGACTATCATCTGATACTATATTTTCTTTTGGGACAGCTTTCCCTCACTACTAGTGATATCCTCCTTCCCCGTCTCCTCCTCTCCCTTTTCTGTGTTGTCAAGATTTTCCACATTACTCCCCATTTCTTGCTTGCCGTTCTTTCTGTAACTGAGAGCCTAATCCTCCCCTTCAATCTGGGAATCATCTTCCCTCCCCTTTTGCTTTGTTGTGCATTATGTCATTAAATGTCCCTTTCTCTTACATATTTGACAGAAAGTGGTAGCATTTTCATAAGTGATCAGCTGAGTCCAAGTCCCATATTTAGAGTTTAGCTCTATGCATGTAGGGAGAGTCCTATTAATTTCAACATTAACACAAATTCTAGTGTACACACATCTAGACTTTGTTCTAGTTGTATGATCTGTAGTGACATATTGGTCAATAGAATTGCCAATAGCTGTGAAAATTTTTTCATCCTAGATTTCCAAAGGGAACCCTAGCAGTCTTACCCAAGCAAGATCAGACTTATTAAGGTCTGAGTTAGGATCAAATCCTGGTTTCCACGAGCATAAGGTAAGAGAATGTGGGCTATACAGCTATGGTCCTCCAACAAGAGTAGCAATCATGTCCTCCCTATTCATAAATCTAAAAAGGAATAGGCCTCTTGCCATGGCAGTGATCGAAACACTACCCTTAACTTTCCACCTAGACAAAACCCATTTCCTAACCATTTCAATATTAGGATGGAAATAAAAAAGACTTACCTACCAACGTAAGCTCCATGGATGCCACAATTTCCTCCACTAGATTGTCTAGGATATTCAAGGCCGTGCCATTTGAGATAACATGGAGGCTCGACATGCTTTTTGAGGGGCACGTCTTTTCACTTGTAAGTGCCTTCTTCCATGTGTTGGATGGACTATCCACTATCAGATTTCTCAACAGATCCCTAGAGGCACTACCACCAGTAGTATCCTCCATTAGATCCGTGATCCTGTTGGTCGCACTCAGGGGGCCCAACTAGGCGGGAAAAAACCAGTTTCAAATGTTGTCCACATAGAGTTGCTCGCATCGGCCGGTCCTTCTAATATAAGGGTGGTATGCTTGTTATGCCCAAGACCAGTAGCCTTTTCCCAAGTTATTATGTATGTTTGAAAGAGAACTATATTACATTTTTTATTTAAAAATTTTTGGTCATAATTTTTTTTCTAAATATTTGTAGTATAAAATAAATCCATTTCAATTAAACATTTCTAAACAAAAAAATCACATTTAAAAAGATCTTATATTCAAAGTTTCATTCTTGAAAAGATTATTTATTAAAAGTTATCAAATATAAGTTTATCTTTTTCTCTATTAAATTAAATTTAAAGTAAAAATAAAAATAAAAATAAAAATAAAAATAAAATAAAATAAAAATATTAATAAAATTAAATATTATTTTATTTTATAATGTAGAGTTATTTAACTTCTAAATGAAATTAACTAATTTTTAATAAGGAGAGTTTGATTGGATTCATTTTAATACTTTATGACTTCCCTAATCATTTATATAGTTTTAATTTATGATACAATTTTAAAAAAAATATTATGTTAATTGATTCATTTAAAAATTTATGAACTATTTTAATATTGTAAAATTTATAATTAAAATTAATAATTTAATTATTTTATTTATTTATTTGTTGAAAAATAGAGTTAGATTTATTTAAATAAAATCAACAAACTTTTAACCAAAGTTTTTAAAATTGATTTCATTTAAAAAATTTGTGATCTTCCACATTATTTATATAATTTTAAATATGGACAGATTTTATTATGTTAATTGATTCACTTAAAAATTTATGAATTATCATAATATTACAAACATTTTTATTGAGTCTCGTTTAAATACTTACTCACAAATACATATTTAATATCATCGTTTATATAATTTTAATTTTTAACATAATTTAAAAAGATTTATTATATAAGTATTTTGATCTTGTAAAATTTATAGCTGAAATCAACAACTTATAAATGAACAAACTTTTAGTGACGAGGTTCGTGATTAGCTGGCAAGTTTTATCGTTTTAGTTGACTCATTTAAGAGGGTATGAACTACCATGGTATTGTCAATAAAATATATGAACTACCATCGTATTGCCAATAAAGTATATGAACTAGCATAGGACTGTAACTATCCTAGAGTTGGCCTCATTTAAACTTTATCATCTACAAATATGTGTTTAATGTCAAATTGCTTTCCAATCAATCATCTCGTCATTACTATTTTAGCCGCTAATTATAAGATAAGAATTCTTTCGGAAATTGCAGGCATGGATGTGATGTACACGAGTCTAGTATTAGTGGCCACAATGCTTGTAGTAATTGTTGTAAACATTATGGACCGCTAGACTGGTCGATGGTGAGCATGTCGTTACTGAACATCAACAATCTTTATGAGCAGGGAGCGAAAGCAGTGATTGAAAATGGCGTAACGTTCAAATTTAGAGGCCCCTGGTGGTGGGGAAGCCATATGTTCCAAGTACTCACCTCTACTCCTAATATAGAATATATATTCTGAAGAACGATTTCGCCAACTTCCCAAAAGGCCCCTATTTCGAAGGGGTATTGTTCGAAATATCTGGCGACGGTATATTTACCGTAGATTATGAGTTGTGGAAGCGCCAACGGATGGGCGCCGCAGTAGCAGTAAGCAGCACCGCCGCCACAGAGGAATTTCAGCCTCCTGTACAAATTAGTGCATGGAAAATTACTGCCACGTCTTGAAGAAGAAAAAGAGAAAAGATTCAGTGGATTTGCAAGATAATTTGCTTCAGTTAGCTCTTGATCATGTGTGTATGACTGTTTTTGGGAGAGACGCCAGAACCCCAGATACAGCGGTTAAATTTTCGGCGGCGTTTGACGATGCCATGGAATGCTGCAGTTATCGTCTAGTCTGCCCTCCATTTTTGTGGAAGTTTATGAGATTTTTAGATGTGGGGTTTGAGAAAAACATGAGTGTAGATGAAGCAATAGTTTAGAATTAACGAGTTGGAGAAATAAAAAGAATCGCGGGGAGACATTGGAGGCAGAAGAAGGACGTTCCCCTTCTGAAAAACTGCTGCAGGTATGTAGAGTTTAAACAAGTGCTTTTATTTGTGTGTTCAATTTATTTTAAATATTGGGTTTTTTTTTTAAATTTTAATTAATTTTCGTAGTTTATTGTTTTATAAATTTCAGGATTTATCTTCAAGCATATTTCTTGGCGGTAGAGATACCTCAGTTCTGGCAATTTCATGGTTCTTCTAGGTTTTGAGCGGGCATCCAGATGTAGAGGAAAACATAATCTCTGAACTTTCCAATATTTTAATGTACAAACACATGAATACTAGTGATGACAACTAATACTCATATGATATGATGCGATTTTTTTGGTTGGGAAGATTTAAGAGGTATGAATTATTTGCATGCGGCTTTGTCTGAAACAACGAGGCTTTATTTCCCTATTCCTGTAGTTCAAAGAGAATCAGCCAGAGATAATGTTCTTCCTGATGGAACCCATGTTAAGGGCTCAAAGCTTCTCTTTTTCATTTACGCTAGAAATAGAATGGAGACGGTGTGGGGAGAAGATGCCAAAGATTTCAAGCCTCGGATTAATAAATCAGGGATCTGTATGAAGGAGTGGGATTTGAAGTATCCTGTCCTTAACGCTGGACCTCGTTTATGTCTGGGGAGAAAATTTGCTTATTTGAATATGAAATACGTGGCTGCCAATATCCTTGCACGTTATCGAGTGAAAAATGAAGCATGTCATCAAGTGAAAACCAGGATTGGGATGACGTTATTCATGAAGCACGGTCTTAAGGTCACTTTACATACTAGAAATTTGTATACTCACTAGTTTGGATAGATTCTCATCAAGTGAAAACCATACCACTTAGCATTTAATGTTCATTTGTGACTCTAAATAATTCAAAATGACATAATGACTTATTAGACCATGACCAAGGCTAAAATGATATCAAATTATATATAATTAATTAAATATTAGACTTCTATATAAGTATTTGATTATAGGGGGTTGATGGTCAACAAGCTATATGCAAACTCTTTATATTAATGGTGCAAAATATGATTCGACTTTTGTTAATGATTGCATTAAATGAGTTTGGATTTTTTTTTTTTTTAAATGATCAAGTTTCAGATACTTTTATTGAGTTTCATACTTTTTTTGAACAATAATTTTATTATTCTTTACACATATTACACACTGATAATGGTATTGAATATGTTAACAATGATTTTCTTATATATCGTAAGCAACATGGTATTAAACATGATAAAATTGTTGCTAACATAGTTGAACAAAATGGTATTGTTGAACGTAAACATACTACTATCATTAAAATGGCTAGGTGTATGTTATATGTTAAAAATATGCATTATAAATTTTGGGTTGAAGCTATGTATTTTGATGTGTAACTCATTTATAGGGCTCCCACTAAAGATGTTTTAAATATTATAATTTAAAAAAACTTGAAGTGGTAGAAAACCTAATTTAAAGCATTTACATGTTTTTGGTTGTGATGCATTTGTTTATATTCTAATTAAAAGACGTAATAAGTTAGATTCTAAAGAAGACACTTTTATTTTTGTTGGTTATGATGAATCATCTAAAGCTTATAGGGTGTATGATCCTCAAACTAATAAAATTAAGATTAAAAATGATGTTAACATTGCTAAAAATGGTGTACTTGATTGTGTTTTTAATTCATATTATCTTGATATAAAATTGGCTTCTTTTCTTTTTTAAATTGAGTGATAATCATAATGATTTGGTGCATAATGATGTTCTTCCTCAAGTTCTTTCTTCTTCTTCTAGTCTTTACCAAAAGTTATGCATAAGTGGGTCAAAACTATTATAGAAGATCATGAAATTGATGTAGATCTTAATGATACTCATAAAACTAGGCAAAATTTTTGTAATTATGTTTTGATGTCTAAACTTATGTGCAATAATGATCCTCAAAATCTAAAACAAGCTCAAGGTCACCCTAATTGAGAAAAAACAATGTATGATGAATATAAATCTTTGATTTCTAATATCACTTTGGACTTAGTCCCTCTCACTAAACAGAAGAATTTAGTAAGTTATAAATGGTAGTTTAAAATACGTTCAATTTTGATAATCAAATTAAAAAAAAAGAAAACTGGACTAGTTGCTAGAGGTTTTTCAGAAATTGAAGGAAATGACTATAATGAAACTTTTGCTCTTATTGTTAAGATGCCCAAAATTAAAGTTGTTTTGACTTTAGCTACTCACATGCATTCGCCTTTGTATCAAATAGATGTTAAGAGTACTTTCTTAAATGACGACTTGCATGAAGAAATTTACATGTCCCAACCCCTTGGTTTTATTAATCAAGGCAATGTAAATCTTTTTTGTGAGTTAAATAAAACTATTTATGATTTTAAACAACCTGTTAGAGAATGGTACTCTAAAATCTATCATTTTTTTATAGTGTAAGACTTACTCGTAGTTGTAATGATCCTAATATTTTTGTCAAAAATATTTTAAATGGCATAGTTACCATTGTTTTATATGTTAATGACTTAATCATAACTAGTATTAATAGTTAAATAGTTTTTTGCACTAAAAATGCTTTGAAATATACCTTTGAAATGACTGATTTTGGTCCCTTACATTATTTTTAAGGCTTTCAAGTTTGATCAGAGAAGAATCATATTTATGTTTCTTAATCTAAATATGCATATGAATTATTATCAAGATTTAATATGTTATATTTCAAATGTGTTTCTATTCTTTTGAAATTGGTGTTAAATTACTTAATGACATGAAAACTAAAACTGTTGATCAAACTCTTTATAGACAATTAGTTGGTAGTTTGAATTATCTTACTCATACTCACTTTAATATTAATTTTTCTATTAGATTAGTTTCTCATTTTATGTTTAAATCTCAAGCTACTCATTTCAAAGCTATTAAAATAATTCTTCATTATATTAAAGGTAATCTAAATTTTGCCATCGATTATACCTCGAATAATATTTTTTTTGGTAGGTTATTTAGATTATGATTGGACTAGTGATGCTAGTGATCATAGATCTATAAGTTATTATATTTTTTGGGTTTTGACACCATTTCATGGAATAGTAAATAGTAGCCCCCTAAAGCTTTATCATTTATAGAAGCTGAGTATAAATCTTGTAATCATGTTCCAAAGGAAGTTATTTGGCTTAGAAGACTTCTTGAAGTTTTAGGCCACCAATAACATTTGGCTACTTTAATTTTTAATGATAATCAAAGTGGCATTGTTTTACCAAATAATATGGTTTTCAATGTAAAGGCCAAGAATATTGAGATTAAACATCACTTTAAATGCAAACCTCTTAAATATAATCAATTTTTTCTCTCTTTCTGTCTTATTGAAGAATAAATTGCTGATATCTTCATGAAACCACTATGTAAAGACAAGTTTATATTATTTTGTATCAAGTTAGGATTGAATTAAGTTCTCATGAAGGAGAGTTAGTGATATTTTCTCACTTTTTATTTGTTTATAAACCCCTAAATAAAATTTAAGGGGGAATGTTAGGATTACCCTTTATTTAGAACAATTTATTTAATCTTAACTTCTTTTTCCATCTCTGAAGAATTTTTATTTATATGAATTACTAATTCACATGAGTCTAGATTTTATGAGGTTTCACTCATCTTTTTATTTTCCTTCAAGATTTGGGAGTTACTTGCATGAGTAACTTTTTCCTTCACATACCATACACTTCATTTCACATTCTAAAAGATTAGGACACAAGTGGAACATACATAGGAGGCTTCTAAGATAATAATGCAATTCATTATAATTTTCATTATCCTCCTCTAACTTTATAAAAGAGTCCTTCTCCTCTTTTCCTTAGTAAAATATCATAGCTCTCTCTCTTCTTCTCTTTTACTCTTGATTCAATATTATACTTATGGAAAATTTGGTATCAAGCCATCTAATAAGATCATTTAGTTTTTTTCCTAATACATTTAGTTTTCTACTTTAAAATTTTTCTCATTTATGGTTTGCACTTGATAAATAACTTAGACTTATGATTTTTTTTATTTTTTACACTTTCATGCTATGTCTTTTATGGTTATTCTTGGGATAAATCCATCATTTCATAAATATATAGTCTTTAAAATTATTTTTTCAATAATATTTAAAGGTAAAAGTATTAGATCAAATCATTCGATCAAATAATCCTAGGATCAAAAACACAATCTAGTTTATTGAAGGCTCACACTCATACTTATCCTTATTTATGTTTGACATAGACCAAATTGTATGTATCCTTCACGAGTTCGATTTATTTAACTCTAACCAATCATTAATAAAAACCTTATTACATTTTACTCAAGCTAAGGTTTGATTTACTCTTCTTATGTTATAGGTCTATAGACTCTCACACTTATAATTAGGTTTGTTCTCTATAACTATTGATTTAATTCTATATCATTTTTAATATCATTCATTTTGATATTGATCTTAAAATACCAATTCATTCATTCTTAACTTATTCATTCCTTGAGAAGTTTATAATTATCACCTTTATATCTCATGTCTTATAATCTATTAAATAAGTCACAAGCATTGAAAAAGTCAAAAACATCCAATTATTAATATTGTATATAGACAATTCATACTCATAAAATCACATTATTTCACATTTTCATAACCTAATTCAAATTTACTCAAAGTTTTAGAATGTGGCAATAACCCGTTTGCAAGGAAGTTAAGTTTTTGGCCTCTTTTAAACCTTGTTTAAGGTCATCCTCAGGCCTTATTTGACATAGTTAGTGATATTTATTTATTCACTAAGAAAAAATACTTTAATCCACTCTTATGATTTTATAAACATTTTTCTACCACCTTTATACCGATTTTAAATTCCACCTATAGTCTTGATAGGGTTTTAAGAGGGGTTCAAGCATGAAATATGAACTTGTTTCTAGGCCAGTAGAGATCACATTTAAATCATAAAACACTTATAACTATTGACATATTATTTGAATAAGTTTCACTATGAATTTTATAGTAATTTAAACCCCAATTTTCATATTATTCAACATTTCTTCATGATGACTAGACAAGGGTTTTAAACAGTCATTTAGAGATGAACGACCTTAAATAAATGAGTATAAGAAGCTTTTAAGAATTTAAAATATTTATATCACCTATAATATACATCATACACTTAGTTTCTCCATTTATAATCATTAAGACTTTACCATACTTCAAAAATTACATCAAAAAATTAAGTTTTCCTTTGACTATAATTGTTATACCCTATTCTAAACCCAAGAGGTCTTGACTGGGTGAAATTGCTACTTTTTGAATAGATAGTTAAAGGATTGTGTATCAAAGATATTAATTATCATTATAATTTACTTTTAAAATGGTTCAATGTATCTCATATACTTGAAATCATGTGCAACACTCTTAATTCAAACTTGCCTAGATAAGAAATTTTGTGTTTATTCATACACAATCATGCTTTACAAGACTTTATAAATCTACTGCCAAGCTATACAAAATAATAAATAAAACTATGACCCTCCCCTAACATTTTAATTTCTATATCAAATGATAATATTCAATAGTCCCTCTCCCTTCTTACCTCTACCTCTCTTTCTGTTACTCATTATTGTCCAATCTCCTCCTTTCCACAAATTCGAGAATATGAGAATAAAAAAATTTAAGAGCCTCTACCAAGTTATAACTATTTAACAGAATCCTATCTATCAAATTATCACTTAAATACAAATTTGTCATATTGTATTTCTAAAATGTTGTAGCTTTCAACAAGGTTTGATTTGTATTTGATGTGGAAAATGAGTCCAAACTTCTAGAGGCCATAAATTTTGATCCATAGCTTCGTTTCATCTCTCCTTCATTCTAAAATGACCATCAAAAAAAGTTTTATGTAGTAATACCCTGTTGTATCTAGTTAAGGATGTTTTCTTTTTTTTGAAGGCCATACATGACCATATGAGGGTTGAAAATGTGTTTTAATATTTTTTTTAAATGTGTGGTGTCCAAAAAATTTTAAGGCTTTTAAAATGGAATGTCGGACATAGATTAATAATAAAAAAATAATAGTGATAAACTCATGAAGCATAAAAATAAATATGGAGATATATGGATTAATTGAGGAGGAATCATGAGATGTTTTTGTATTTCCAATTTTTGTTAACTTCAAAATATAATTGTTATGTTTAAAAATGAGAAAAAAATGTATGATGTTTAATAAAATGTCAATTTCATAATTGTATATCACATAAATAAAATGAAATTATAATTTTTATACTATTTTAATTATTATTAATTTTATTTAATTATCTATAAATATTGATAATTTTGTTAGCGTAGCAAGTAGGTGGTTAAAACTATTAGAAATATTTCACTATTTTTTGTTGTTGTTTCATTACTTCCTAGATTCTATGGAAACTCCTAAGATCCTAAAGATCTCTCACCTATTTATTCTACTCCATATTTTTGAATAAATCAATGAAGTTCAATTATTTGATCACAATCTAGTATCAGAGTGATGAATCACTTAGTCAAAGACTTTAAACTATTAGAAGAGTAGCCTGAGATGTACACCATAAAATATAAAGCCTGTAGAGTGAGCCTATGAAAAATCAAAGTGAAATGTATCATGATATTTACAACATAAATTAGGAAGTCATTTGGTAGTAATCTATTGGAAGTGAATGGAACTATTGGATGAACTACCTATTAAATGCCAAGCCTATAACATATGGAGATAAGAGGTGAAATGTGAAGGACCAATAGAAGAAGTAGATGAAGCACATAGTCTCGAGACAACATCAGCATGTGTGGAGACCACCCTGTATGAAAAGCATGAAGGATAGTGTTGGGACCACCGAAAGCCACCAAGGAGACTCGCAGGCCATGGAAAATTATCATGATGATTATGGAAGTTGTATGTTGATCATAGAGAATTAGAAAATGTTATTATAAACCCACCAGGTATTTATTCACATCAGAAAAGAAATTTTCACATCAATAATATATTTTACATTCTAAGTGGTTATGAAGCACCATCAAAAACTTTCATGTGTAATATCTCCAGAATACTTCAACTAAAATTAGAACAAGTCAAGAAAGAAATGAGGTAAAATTTTCACTCATGAGTATATTAGTTGATATATTTTAAACTAATAATGTTCAAGAAGAACTAAGTCAACCTCAGTGAAATAAAGGCATAGATGGTGAGTATGACTCACTCATGTAAAATCAAAATTGGTAACTTGTCCATCTACCTATAGGAAATAAACCCATAAGCTACAAATAGGTTTCAAAAACTAAATACAAGGTAGATGGATCCATAGATAAGCATAAATAATAAATTTTAATAAAGGGATATGGTAAGAAATAAGGTATTGACTATGAAGAGACCTTTACACCCATCATAAAACTTAAGACCATCAAAGTTGTTTATTTCACTTAGATAAGATGTATGTAATTTAAGCCTTGACCCTACCACATAGGTTTTTGTCTATAATTCAATATAGTATAGGAGAAAACAAACTAATAATGCCAAACTATTATATTTTTCTAATGAAATTATGTGTTGCATTGATACTCTTAATTAGAAACTTGATTCAAATTTTCATGTTCTAAATATGTCTTCTACAAATGACAATTTCAATGAAAATTTGCATGATAGTCCACCTCTTTGACATATATTTCCCATAGCTCTTAGACTTTTAAACATTCTTACTTTCAATAGGGATAGTGTTTGTGGAAGGGTCATTCAAAGGTTGAGAAATACAATGAAATATTAATCCTAGATTATTATTCTCTAAATTTGATAACTGGAAAAGATAAATGGGATACCCATCTCTTTCACCCCCTATCAAAAATAGATGAGAAGATGGCATCACAGTTTAAAATCCCAAATTTAAAATAGACAATTCTAAAGAAACTTTTTTTGGAAGGGTTACATCTTCACTATGAACTATCCCATCAAGGATGGCCACTATTGATCCTTGTATTTGTCCCAATATCAATAATTTGATGAGAATTAGATATATAATGAGATTGATACACATATTTGTTGTAACATATCCACATCTCTTAAAAGGCCATTTTTCTATCTCAAAACATTCAAGGACCTATACCCCGACCCTAATATATCTTGTTTATCTACAATGCTTATCAAGGTATTGGATATAAACCTATGTGATCCCATCTACTCAACATTTATTTGTATATCTACTTTTGAGATCACTTAAAGATGAGATTCTATGTAATCTTGTGGTCCGCCACCAAGCTCATTGCTCAAATATGTTTCCATTGACATATTTGTCTATCCTCTTAGAATATCCTCATGAATCATAGATTGCAATCAAGGGGCCTTTGTCTCATCAGCATCATTTTAAAAACCTACTTTGCAAAGTCAAACCCATCGTCAATGTAGTTGGGTTATATTCAGGCCCATTTTTAATCCTGCTACTACCTAAAGCCATAGTCTTTTGCATTTGAGACTTTTAACCACATTAGCATTTGTAGATTGCCTTCAAATATAAGTGATTAGAGATATGTAGGAAAAGCATGAATAAGTAATACTTAATTTGACCATGACTTACAAATAAATCTTTACCATCTACTGATTTATTGGTTACCTTGGGCATATTTGCATACCTCTTTAAAACTCTATTGTGCCAATCAATTCAAAAGATCATGTTATAGAGATAAACTTATAGATCTATTGATTCTATTAGAGGAAGTACAAGATGAAGCAGTCCATCAACACTATGGAAGTTCAAATTGATAGCCCTTATCACTTCAAATATTTCCTACTACTTGTAATGTTGCATTTTCAGTACTTGACCAAATTCATGGTGAGCATGTCCCTCTGGGATTTTGACCTTCTTTCTTACCTACTAATTTTTCCCACCCAATCTTCTCTCTCTAGGGGATTTGGAACCTAGCTTGCAACTTCCAAGTTTTCAACCTGATAAGTTGCTTCCCACTTCAAATTTTATGTAGTATAATTCTCCTATCAATTGCTATGGGATCTATAGGTCAGTGTGTAAGTTTCAAGTTAGCAACTTGACAAGTTGCATTCCAGCTCTACTTTTCCATCACTTTACTTCTCTTTATTGTCCTTTTACATCACTTTACTTCCACTGACTTATCAATGGTCCTATTTCCACTTTAAATCATATTCTATTAATTTTTTTTTATAATCCCCCTAATCATAGGGTTATAATATAAGGTTAACCTATCACTCTTTTGCCTTTTTGAATTTTTGCACCTAAATCCACTCTCCCTTATATTTCATGACTTTTGGTTGAATTGGTAATGGATTTTCACTTCATTTATATGGCTAAGGTTTATCTTCCATTGATATAACATCATCTTATTCTACCCTAAATATGTTAATCTCTAAGTTTACCTCCATAGATATAGTTTGTTAGAATTTATCTCAAGATGAGTCCATAATCTTATTTTGACTATTTAAAAAATTGAACAGGTCTCCTTCTATATGAAGAGGGTTCAATAGCTTGTTATTTTTGTTAAAAATATTCAAAATGATTTGAAGATGAGGGGGAATAATTATTATTAGAATCAACTAATTTGGAGGTCATTTTTCGGTATCATAAGTTCCCAAGATCTTCTAAAACTAGTACAATATGGAAGAGCATTCTAATATCTTTCTAATGCATATTTGAATGCATAAAACAAACATCATATGCTCCATATACCATTGGTCAAAATTTTAATTAAAAATGATCTATAGTCAAATAGTGATGTGGATGTGTGTATGACTTCCAAGTGGTCCAATCAGTATGTGACACATGGTAGTGAAAAGGTAAAAGGGTGTTTGGTTTCCAGCTCCGATATTTAACACTCATATTCAAAAAAATGGGCCGCACTATTTTCTTGTTGGAGACCCTAAGTCAAGGTCAACATAATATTTTTCCAAAGGGGTACCTTTGCCTTTATTACTTCATATTATAAATATAGAATTTGTGTGTGTGTGTGTGTGTGTGTGTGTGTGTGTTATTTACACATTGCATGTGGGACTAATAATCCCATTCAGGATTGAGTTAATCAACCACCTCACTTGACTGAGTTTACTATAACGGGTTAGATTCTAGTTGACTGAGACTATTCCAAATGCTTTCCAAGGATACCAACTTAGCTTACTAGACCTAATGCCATTCCAATCCATGTTGACATGAAACCAACTTATCCAACCAACCATGATTAATTTTTGTCCACATAGGATCTTGTAAATCAAGCTCAAAATATAAGCAAAAGGAGAGATAGGCATGGCCTAAGCCACCATTCAAATATCCAAAAAAATAATATTTAAAGGATTATAACCATTCAATCGGATGAATATGGGATTTTATTCCCTAAATAATATGCTATATATATTTCATGCTTGAACCTGTGACCTCAATTACCAAAAAGGTAAGTCTCGGTAGTTAAGCCACAGCCTTCAGTTAAATATCTCATAGATTCATTTGGTAATTTAAGTGGATTTGAATCATGATAGGATCAGATTTGTAGGGATTTTAACCACATTTACAAAGAGAATATCGTTATTTAACCATGAGCTAGATAGTATGATGTATATGTGACTATATATTTGTAGACAATCTTTAATGAAAAAAAGATTAAACAAATCCTATTTTGTAATGCCTTTGGGCCATGATGAATATGGTATATTTGCAATGATGTAGACCCAGGATGGGAATTTAATACATAGACCTGAGTTTATGAGGAAAATGCCTCTATTTTATAAATCCTTTAGACATGGGTGAATGTCGTAGTCAGTTTACAGGGTTATTTGAAGGAATTATAGGTTTGTTATAAGCATAAAATGGGAGTATACTAGTGGAATTATTCCCTCCCTTAGAATAAATTTGGTGGAATTGATTCTAAATGAAGCAAACCTAAGGAAGACCTACATGGGGAGGATTCAGATAGGGAGGATTAGATCTAGCTATAGAAACTCTTGATTAATCTTTTTCTAGGCTAACAGCCATAAAGAATGAAATTTTTATTACAAGGACATAACCTAAGGAAGAAAATTATTGGCCCTTCTGCTCAATTGAAATATACTTACCCATTTACCCTAAAGTTTTTGGCTTGGTGGAATGGACCAAAGTGAAAAAAAAAGGAAAAAGGTAAAAGAGTAGAAATTCAAAATTATTTCCACATGTTCCTTTGCTCAAG
The DNA here is from genome assembly GCA_037957365.1 of Torreya grandis. Classification (NCBI taxonomy): domain Eukaryota; kingdom Viridiplantae; phylum Streptophyta; class Pinopsida; order Cupressales; family Taxaceae; genus Torreya; species Torreya grandis. The sequence goes on along the minus strand of JARHVA010002159.1, from coordinate 533,447 downwards.
AAGGTCATGTAAAAGTTTAATATAAACCTGTTGAAATAATATTAAAAATACCATATTATCAAGGCTATAGAGAGCCTTGTTGGACTCTGTTTTATGGAGGAAGAGCATAATACTGAGGGATGTTTCAAGGAAGCAACTTTCGTTGCACCTCGATTACTTGCGGTAGGTTGGTACTATTATTTGGTAGTTCTTATTTTTTTATTTCTCAACATGATGTTTTTGTTTTTATTTTGATTACTTCATTACCTATGGTAGAGGCATCCTTTTTAAACATTGATGTCACATTTTTCTCTCCCTTGTAATCAGTTATGGGACCTTTAAAACGTGTAACATTTAAGCCTATCAAAAACAAGTTATATAAATATTAATAATTAGCAGTAAAAAATAATTTGAATTTAAAATTTTATCTTATATAAAATAAATAAAGATTTAATAATCCTAATAAACTTGTATATAAATTTTATTATTTTTAAATCTCATTAACACTCAATAAAAAAAAATCCCCACAATTACCAATTTATTGAAAGGCTTTAGCTGGTAATTCATAAAATGCATCCTAGATATTCTTGAAATTATATTAGAATGTTCATCTAAAAGCAATAATTTTCTACATCAATTACACCTTTCCTTTTTGTTTATAGTTGTGTTAAAATCTCTAAGTTTAATGGTATAACTATTGATAAATGGTGAGTCATGGCGAACATAATTAGTTTCTTGGGTTCTTATAAAATTTAAGTGACAAAATATTATTCTTATATTGGTAAGAGTAAATATTATTTATTATTATTTTTATATTAGATAAGATTGAATATTATTACATCAGGGGTATTTTTATTAGGTAAAAAATACTTTAGATTCATCCCTTGATAAGATCATTGCCTTCCATGTGGATGTCTTATATTCATCTACGGAAAGTAAGGCATGAGAGCTTAAATTCCCTAAGGCATGGACCTCCCATCATATTTATAATTTTTTCATATCCTTACTCATGATTATATATGTGCAGGGTACAAAATAAAAATAAAAAATGAATGATAAACCTATCATGCTTGATAGTAAATGATTAAAGGTAAAGCTTAAGGTTGAGAAGCAAAGGATTTGAGGAGGGGGGTTTTTTCAAGTAGGTGAAGTCGTTATTCATAGCCTACCAAATGTTTCATCATCAAACCCTAACCAAGAAGTCTTAAATGTAAATTTAGAGTTAATATTCTTAAAATCTGATGGTGGGAAGAGAAAACTTACTAAGTGGATATTTTGAAACATTCATGGAGTCCACCATAGGTTGAAATCTCCATAGTGAGATTATGTTCCTCTTTTAACCATGTTTTTCCTCATTGGATAACACTATGTCTGAGTTTCTCTATATTATAAACATTTTGGGACTAGCATTTTAGTCATTTAAATATGAAAATAAGGCCAAAAGTAGTAGTAAAAAACCTATGAAACTTTAGCTACTATAGACACAATAATATTAACAAAATTAATAGAATAAATTAGTATACAAATTATACATAATTATAGTTGTTTAATGATAATACCTAAATAGATTTAATGAATAAATTATTTATAGAAGAGGGAAAAATCATAACAAGATATAATGTTACCATCAGTCCTCTACAGGAAAGTGACCTCCTCATCTCTGATTTGTTGCCCATAGTGTTCAGTACCAAAATAGAATTTCCCTTAAAATATTTATTTTTCATAGACTAAAATTTTAATTTTGTCTATGGAATGAAGTCCTCATAATAGGTATAAGAAAGTGTCTAAAAGAATTTTATGTTGTTTGAGCAATACCTCTTGATGTGCTCACATCTTAGTAAAATTGAGCATTTTTTAAAATCATAGAGGTGATCAGGGGTGGTTCAAGACAATTATTGACTGATCTAAAATTTAAAAGAAGGGAATTTCCTAACATGACACCATGGCATAAATAATTTGGAGTCATTTATAATTTCAAACATCACCACTAAAATTCTAGATGACATGCTTTATAAGGTATTATTAAGGCTTATTTCAAGTTAAATTGCTATCATAGCCAATTAAATGAAATGTAAGAGTACAACATCAATATTTCATGTCCTTTTAAAATAAATATGACATTCCAATGTGGTTTTAAATAAGCATGGGCACAATATATAATATTTAAAATATTATTTAACAACTTGTCCTATATGCTCACAATGTTTAATTAATTTTGAATCTTTATCTAATTTCATGTTATCTTAAATTTGATTTTAATTTAGTATATTTATTTTAGGTTGGTGATTTCATTGTATTCATGATATATCAAAAACTCATAGAAAATAACATGATTTTAGAAGTAATATTTAAAATCTGTATTTGGATAAAATAAATAATTTTGAAAATATAAAAAAATTAAGTAATGTGTTGTATAAAAACAAAATAAGTTATCTACAAATAAAATACTACATCTCCATAGTTACTTGTAAACATAACTTCAGATGTGCATAAAAACTAGAGTAAATAGGAAAAATGTCTATTTTAATGAAGGCTTATTGTTCTTTCTTTTCTCTAATCTTTTAGATATGATATTTACAAATTCATGTTAACAAACTCCACCTATATTTATCATAATTAAGAAGATAGTATGATTTGAATTGGCTTACAGAGAAAGGAACTATTGTTATAGAATAGTATGTGTACCCATGTACTTAAATATTACCCTGACTTCTATCTCCATTTAGACTACCATAGCATGTACCACTAGCTTCCTACCAATCTGCCTCTTATTTCATATTATATTTGGCTTGAAAACTCAAAGAAACATAAAAAGCATGCATTTCATGTGAAAAAGGAATCCATGTAAATAGTTTATTATATCAAAATAAGGTGGTGACATTTTTAATTGTCAAGAGTTGATAAAGACATCATGGGAGTCAATTTGTTTGTAGTAAGGATCCATGTCCCATGTAAAACTTGAATGAATAATGCAATGCCATTGATTCTGGGACATAACATTGAGGTCCTAGAGTCTATCTTATAACTTCCATTCATCCATGATGCCAATATATTGACACTTAGATAATTACATCATGTTTAAGAAAGTATAAAAAAAAATACTTAGACCCTTGACTCAATGAAGTCTGGTATACACATACAAAGTTTAATAACATGTCACATCTATCAATTAAATCTCATATAATAACATTTACTCTAGTCTGCCTCATGAGGTATACCTTCTCTATCTATTCATTTTAGAGTCATTGGATTACGTTTTAAATAGTTAAATCAATCATAATTTTGGTCTAATTACTTGTAGACTCATCTAAATTGGTACATGTGCATTCTCTACATTTTTAGAGAAGTCGTTAGATATGTAATCCATATTTTTGATTTAAGAGACCCCTATTTGAATCATTTATTAGATAATTGAAATAGTTATGTAGAAGTTATAGATTGTATTGATAAAAGACATGTCATTAAACT
>JARHVA010002159.1:520000-525000 GCA_037957365.1 Torreya grandis | reverse complement strand
ATTTTATGACATTTGGTTGAACTAGTAATGGATTTTCACTTTTTTTATATGGCTCAGATTTATCTTTCATTGATATCACATCATTTTATGCTAATCTAAATAATTCAATCTCTAGGTTCATCTCCATATAGACAATTGGGTCTAATGTATCTCAAGATGAGTCCACAATCTTCCTTAGACTATTTAGAAATTTCAATGGGTCTCTTTCTATATGAAGAGGGTTTAATAGGTCATCATTTGGGCTCAAAATATTCAAAATGATTTTAATATGAGGGGTAATCATCATTATCAAAATAAACCAACATAATAAATTATGTAGGATAGAATTCCTTCCACTAAGAAGAATCCTTCTTTTTCAAAGGTAGTTGCAGTTTTTGGTCATTCATTCTATATTAAAACAACTTCATCAATGAAACAAAAATCCTTCATAGTTGATAGATTGAGACCAATAGTGGTCTCCAACTTGTAAAATATTTTTTTAGGTATATTCTTGGATTTTTTAATATTGACCAATATCTTAAAAAAAGTAATGTGGGATAAATGATTGGTGTCTAGGTGCATTTGTAGAAACTCACCCATTGACGTAGAAATTGTAAATTCAGTGTAATAATTTTTTCAAGATTTTTCTATTTTTATAAATTGTATATTTTTAGGATTAGATGTGAACTTCAGTTTAAATTCATCCTATAGTCTATTTTTTGTGTTTATAATATTTAGGTATATTTTTAGAGCTACACATCTTGCATGCATGACTTACTAAAAATAACAAGTGTTAAAAATAAAAGTTTTATTTTAGATGATAGTTTTTTTAGAATTTTTGCATGTCAACTCTAAATGTAAGTTGAGTCTTATTTAAGCAAATTTTAGTTTTATAATTATTTGAAAAAATCAATACGAATCAATTATGAGTATTATTTCAAGATCTTGGCCTATTGGTAATTTTTTCATTTTTGGTAATTTTCAAGTTTATTATTTGGTATCAGAGCTAGGTTCAAATCTTAGAGGAGATAAAAATGGAAAGATGATGATGAGGTATGAAATAGATGAACTAGACTATACAAGAGATCTAGAGGTAAGTTCAAAAATTAGTAAAGGTTATCACCAATCAACAGATAAGACAGGGTGGTGATGATGAAGATATAGATCATGATGACAAAGTTCACCAAGAATAAGAAAAACAAGACTAGCCACCATCGATGGTAGAGAGGATGGTTTAGTATTTAGAAGGAATAAATGAAGGAATCAAGGTTGATGTTCTAGATTATGGAGGTAATTTAAAACTAGAGGAGTTGATAGATTGGATAAATAGCATAGAGAAGTTCTTCTAGTGGAAGAATGAGAGAAGACAAGAAAGTAAAGTTTCCATGCATGAAATTGAAAGGTCATGCAATGATTTGGTGGGATCACCTACAAAAATAAAGAAAATGGAAATGTAAAGAGAATATTAATTCATGGAAAAATATGGAGAAGAAGCTAAGGGAGAAATTTATTCTTGTGGATTATGCACAAACCCTATACATAAGATTTCAAAATTTAATGAAAAAAGATCACATTATACAAGAGTATATAGATGAATTTTACAAGCTTTCCATACAAGTGGAACATGATGAAATAAAAGAGTAGATGGTATAAAGGTGTGTAAATGGTTTGAAATATTCTATTCAAGATGAATTAAGTATGGATAGAATACTTAACATGGAGGAGGATTATCAATTATCTTTTAAGGCAAAAGAAAAACAAAATAGACAAAATTTTATAAGGATATCTACTAGTCTAAGAAGTGGTAGATCCCCTAAAATAAGGGGATGAAGTGGTTTAATACCACCATAGATGACTTTAATTCTAATAAAGGTGAATTATCATGTAGTGTATAAAGGCAAGATGATAATAGGCAAGGGTTTCAATACCAACAAAGAGGAAGAGGATTTCAAAGAGGATGAGGTTATGGTGGTGCTAGAGGATGGTTTTTGAATTAACATAGATATTATATCTATTATAAATGTGGAGAAGAAGGTAATAGAGTATTTGAGTTTCCACACTATCAAGATCAAGAAAGGAGGCAAGAAGATCTCCCAAGAGTAAATCTAGTTGATGCTAAAATAGAAGAGCATAATACTGAAGTTATAGTAGATAATGTTGAAGAGAATCTCAAGATGAGAAGAACCATGATCACTCTAAGGAAGGATCAAGTGTAGAATAAAGAAGGTGGTGTTGCATGGATATGATTAAATATTGTTTGAACAAGATGTACTTTGGGTGAAAAGGTATACAAAGTAATTATAGATAGTGGTAGTTGTGATAATATAGTTTCTTCAGAAATGATAGAGAAACTAAATTTATAATGTGAAAAGCATCATAATCCTTATCTAATTTCATGGTTTAGTAAAGGGAATGAATTTATAGTAGATAAAAGGGGATTAATCAAGTTTTCTATAGGAAAAAACCTATAATGATGAAATATGATGTGATGTTATTCTGATAGATGCATTTCATGTGTTGGTGGGGAGATAGTAGTAACTTCATAGTAAAGTAGTTCATAATGGAGTAAGAAACACATATACTTTTTAGAAAGGTGGTACAAAGGTAGTTTTGTTACCTCTTAAAGAGGAAGAAAAGATAGAAACCATGCTCTATATTAAATAATTTATTTAAGATATGAAGGTAACAGGTTGTTGTTATACATTAGTAGCAAAGAATGAAGAAACAAAAATGGTGTCAATACCAACAAAAGAAATAATAGTGTTGAAAAAATATGCAGATGTTATGCCCAACAAGTTACCAGATGGTTTACCATCGAGGAGAGATATTCATCATCATATTGATTTTATTCTAGGATCAGCTCTACCCAATCAAGCAGTTTATAAGATGAATCTAAGAGAATATGCAGAACTAAATAAATATGTTACTGAATTGCTAAGGAAGAAGGTGAGAAGGGAGAGTATGAGTCCATGTACAATGCCAACATTTCTAACTCCAAATAAAGATGGAGGATGGATAATTTGTGTGGATAGTAGAGCAATTAATAAAATTACAATAAAGTGTAGGTTTCCTATACCTCATTTAGATGATATGATAGATTTGCTTGTAGGAGCAAAATATTTTGCCAAGATTGATCTAAGGGGTGGTTATTATCAAATTCAAAATCATGAAGGAGATGAGTGGAAAATTGCATTCAAGACTAGGGATAGCTTATATGAGTGGATGGTGATGTCATTTAGATTATCTAATGCACTGATCACATTTATGAAGGTAATGAATATAGTGCTATGAGAATATATTGGTAAGTTTGTGGTTATTTATTTTGATGATATTTTGATATTCAGTAAGACTAAAGAAGAAAACTTACATCATTTTAGAATGATAATGGATTTCCTAAGAAAGGAGACGTTGTATCCATATTTGAAGAAGTGAATGTTTATATAGAATAGTTTGGTATTTTTGGTACTTATAGTTTCATTAGATGGTTTGAAAATGGATGAAGAAAAGATAAAGGTGATTATTGAGTGGCCTATTCCAAAAAGCATTATAGAGGTAATAAGTTTCCATGGTTTAGCAACTTTTTACAAAAAATTTATTAAAAAATTTAGTAGTATTGTGACACCAATAACATATTATATGAGACAGAAGAAATTTTCATGGACTACAGTAGCCATAGAAAGTTTTGAAATTTTGAAGATGAAAATTATAGAAAGACCAACTTTATCATTACCATATTTTAACAAAGTATTTGAGGTTTATTGTGATGATTTATTTATGGGAATTAGTGTTGTGTTAAGTCAAGATGGAAATCTAATAGCATATTTTAGTGATAAATTGAATGAGGTAAGAACAAAGTATTCTACTCATGATGTTGAACTTTATGCAATTGTACAAGCAATAATACATTGGAAGCATTACTTGGTGCCTACGGAGTTTATACTATTTACAGATCATGAGGCTTTGAAGTATGTGAGTACACATAAGAAGTTGAATAGTAGGCATGCAAAGTGGGTTTCTTTCTTCCAAGGGTATACTTTTATGTTTAAGCATAAATTAAGAAATCAAAATCAGGTAGATAATGCATTAAGTAGGAGGGTAATGTTATTAACTACCATGATGAGTGAAGTAGTTGGATTTAAAGCTATCAAAGAATTTTATGATATTGATCCATATTTTGGAAAAATAGTTGAACACTACAGAATACATTAATAGGTGGGATAGATATTATTCATGATTTGTATCTTATACAAGAAGGTTTTCTCTTCAAAGGCAAATTATTATGCATTCTAGTTGGGTCTCTATGAGATAATATAATAAGAGAATTACATAGTGGTGGTTTGACTAGAAATTTTGGTAAGACAAAAATAATAACTTTGCTAGAGGAAAAATATTTTTGGCCAAAGATGAAGAGAGATGTGACAAGGTATTTTTCAAGGTACAAAATATGTTAGGTGGTTAAAGGGCATGCACAAAATACTAAACTATACATGCCATTACTGGTTCCAAGAGGACCAAGGACATATTTAAGTATGGACTTTGTGTTGGGATTATCAAATACATAGAGAGGTAATGATTCAATTTTTGTTGTTGTAGACAAATTTTCTAAAATACTTCATTTCATTGCATGTAATAAACCAATGATGCCACTAGAGTTCCAAACTTATCTTTTATGGATATTGTGAGATTGCATGATGTTCCAAAAACTATTACTTAATATAGGAACACAAAGTTTTAAAGTCATTTTTGGAGGACTTTGTGGAAGAATATGGGTACTAAGATAAAATTTAGTAGTACATATCACCCACAAATAGATAGATAGACAGAAGTTATCAATATGATCTTGGAAAATTTATTGAGATACATAGTGGGAGAGAAGTCAAAGAAAAGGGACTTGGCTTTACGACAAGCTAAGTTGGCATATAACATTTTAGAGAATAGATCAATAGAAAAGTCACATTTTCATATTGTTTATGGGAGAAATCCTATGTGTATTTTAGACTTGTTATAGTTTCTAATTGTAG
>JARHVA010002159.1:417500-512500 GCA_037957365.1 Torreya grandis | reverse complement strand
TATATATATATATATATATATATATATATATATATATATATATATATATATATATATATATATATATATATATATATATATGGAGGTATCTACTAGTTTTACTAAAATATAATCCTATATAAATAAAAATAAGTTTTTTAAAGCTTATGGTGATTTTCTGTGATTTTCTTAAAATTTAGATTTATACAACAAAGCAAGAGTAATATATAAGACAATGTATTTTTATAGAATTTTTTTAAAAAAGATGGGTTAAAAAGATAATCAATAGATTATTCATCTCGAAGATTTCTGAAATGTCAATTTTTTTACAATCTAGACTTATGATACTCTTATGGTATGCATTTGAAGTTATTTTTGTTTGAAATTTATTACCAAATACATAAAACTAATTATGTACCTCCTAGTTTCCACACATACCACTACCTCCAATAGACAACCACTATAAGTTTAGTGTAACTATAGTAAGTTTGACCATGTAAATATCTACTCGCCAAATTCATCCCCCGATGTTTGTACCTTACCATTGAACCTTATTTTTTGAGTGATCAACTTATGTTGCTCATAATGTTTTATTCTTAAATTATGGGGAGTTTTTATTTTTATTTTTATTTTTATTTCTTATTCAATCTAGTCTATTTTTTCAATATATACACATTTTCATATTTATTTTTATAATTTAAAAAGCCAAATATTGAGAATATGCCATTTTTTTCCTAATTTACTAATAAGATCATGTATTTTTTACCTTAATGAGGACATAACATTTGACTACTATATGTGATTTACATGTTTTTTAATTTCATGCATTTTCAGAGTATTCATATATGTAACATAAAACTAAATTAGTAGAGAAACAAATTTGAATTTTTAAATAATGTCATTGTTTGTAAATTGTGAATCGAATTTATTAACATTGAGTATATGTTCTCCCTTATTTTAAGAGGGGATTACTCTTCAATTCCCTAAATAGATTCTAGATGAGTTTTTAAGAATTATTTTTTACTCGATTTGATTTATAAAGTGTCATAAGGGTTTTATATTTTTTCCTTCATACATGTTTGCCTTATTTTACGAACCCTTTTCAAATTTTAGCTGCCAGGTAATTTCATGTGGCATATTGGGCACTCTCACTTGAGGATTTTTTAGTGATTTTATTACATATACTACAATTATTATTTATAAGGAGGTCATCATAGTTCATTTATCTTCATTCTATATTTATCATTACATGGGGAGGGTTGTTGTAAACTATTAAGACTTCCTTGATTGTTTGATTATGTTATGTACCTTGTGTTTATTCCTAGTAAATTCAAAGTCTTTTTTTCCATGTTAGAGCATTTTTGAGACAAAGATTCTAGGGGTTTCAATATTATTATGTATTTTATTTGATTATATATTTGTAATTGAGCCAACCTAAGGTTTTAAAAATGTTCAAAAAAATTATGAACAAGTCCTCTTTATTTTTCACCATGCATACCACATAAATCGATTACATATCAATAGTAAAAAAAAATTCTTATAGAAAATACTATTGGAAATATTTTTGTTTCCATATTCATTTGGTATGAGGTTTCATCATATTTGATATTCATTGACATCAAAAAATTCGTTATTATTTTTCTTTATCTTTGTAAAAATGTACCTCATTAGGCCTAGTTGTTGGGACCCATACTTATGAGCATATAACTCTTTTTTTACCACATCACCTAAGATGATCTTCAGGCTCAGGTATTGGTGTGTGTCATTTTCACACTTGATGTGAATTGAAACTTAGGTGATGAGTTATCAAGGTGTGACTTATTATGTGCACAACATTATTTAAGTGGTTTTAATCCTCACATGTATGAGTAGGGTGAGTTGTAATTTGGGTAAATATCATATTCACCCTTATGCTCAACCCATAAAAATGCCTAACTCATATATTAATTTTCCTATATAAGGAAACTTTTTGTCCTTGTGTAAATAAATATTTGAACTTAAATTCATCTTTATATTTGGTGGAGTTGTAGTCCATTAGAATGTGTTGTTCTAGTGAAACCATTATTACTTGCACACGTGTACATTATATATTAGGCTAGTGTAAGACAATGCTATTTTTTTATAGATATATTTAAATGATTTGAGAACTATAGTATAGATGGATATTCATTACATATTTTTATTGGACCCTTCTCAATTCAGATAATGCTATCAACCTATGTTTTTTTGAACTATAGAATACCGGTGTATATAATTTAAATAAGATAAATTTGATAATTTATTTAAGAATGATTTTTAGCCTTATAATTACAAATAATAACTTCCAATATGACAATTTTAAGTTGTCTCAATGGTTTTTTATGTCCAATTTCCCTAAAATATAACTTTCATGCAACCATAGTCATGGTTGTTCTTAGTCCCAACACCTAAAATTTTAGGGTTTAAATATCAAAGTTCTAAATAATCTGGCATTGAATTTAATATATATTAAGCAAAATTTGAATTCAATGTGAGAGATTTATATAAAATGTGAAAAATATTAATTAAAATTAGTAATATTAAATTTTCTATTGGAAAGGAACTTTATGTGAAACTAAAATTGTGATGTATGTTCTAAAATATATGTTTTTAAAATTTGATAAAAATTAAATATAAAATTTTATTTTATTTTATTTTTTAATATATTTTCTAAAATATATTTATATAATTATTTTTAAGAACTTTTGTCAAGCATATAAAAATTTATATATTATATTTGAATCAAATAAATGAGGTTTATATAAAGGTTGTTAATTATATAACCAGGGCCATTCTTGATTCTCAGATGATTTGTGTTCTTATACATATCTAAGAATAAAATAGAATGCATATAAGTATAGATTCAAGGATTATGGGAATGGAATTTCCATAATAAGTTGATAGTAATTCTGTGAAATGAGATAAACCCCCCTTCCCTGCTTCCATTAAAAAAAAGAGCTACACATGAACTTGTTTACAATATTGAAAGGTAATATCAATTAATTTTTAAAAAAATATATCAATATTTATAAATTATTAAATTAGGTTAATAATAATAATAATAATAATAATAATAATAATAATAATGAAATTGATATTATTATTATTATTATTATTATTATTTTATCTATATGAAATATAATTATGAAATTGATATTTTCTTTAAATATTATACACTTTTACCATCACTATTAAATATATCAATTATGTAATGTTAATAAGAATTTGAAGCATAAAAACATCTAATGATTCTCAGTTGTTCCATATAAAAGTATAGATTTAAGAATTATGGAATCTCCATAAAATCTTGATGGTAATTATTTTATGTGAAAGAAGATAAACCCATCCCCGCACTTTTCTCCCCACCCCACCCCTCACAAAAAAAAATATACACATGAACTTGTTTACAATATTGAAAAGTGATATCAATTTAAAAAAATGTGATCAAACAATTTAACTTCATTGATTTATTAACAAATACAGAGAAAAATAAATACATTAGAGATGAAATAGAAAATTGGTGAGAGGTCCATAGAATCTACAGAGTTTATGTGAAATCTAGGGAGTAATGAAATAATAACTAAAATAATGAAATAGTTCTAACAGTTTTAACCACCTAATTTATACACTAACATTCCCCCCTTATTACATTATTTATATAAATGTACCCCCTAAACAGCTCAAATTTCATCTTTCCAAGGGAATTGGTGAGTATACCAGTTATTTGTGCATTTGTTGGGTAGTACTAGAGTTAGATGTGGCGGTTTAAGACTTACTCTAGAATGTAGTAACATGTGACATCAATGTGTTTGGTTCTTTCATGAAATATAAGATTCTTCACAAGTTTTAACACACCTTGATTATCATAGTGAAGGATAGGTGGCTTGTATTCACTAATGCCCATATCATCCAGAATGAGATATAACCATATCGCCTCATACATAGCTCCTCATGCAATACTCTACCTCATTGGATGAGAGAGAAATAATAGTTTGCTTCTTATTGATCCATGAGATCTGTCCATATTTGAGGTGAAATATGTATCCTAACATTGACTTTCCATAATCAACACATTTTTCATAATCTGAGTCGATGTATCCCTACAAGAAGAATCAAGTATTCTTCTTGTATTTCAAACCATACTCAAGTGTATCTCAAACATGTCTCAAAACATGATCTTTTATAACCCAATGACATTTTTTTGGCTCCTGCATGAATCTAGAGGGATAATTCACAATAAAACATATGTATTTTCTAGTGTAGGTCAAGTAGATGAGATTCCCAATGAGATATTTGTAGAGAATTGCATGCATTTGAAGTGATTCTAAGAATTGAGAGAGTGATAAAACTTTCTACATTGGTTTTGAAATAGGTTTACAATCTAACATTATGTACTTTTCTAGGAGTGTCTTGGCATATTTTATTTGGGAGATAAAAATGTGATTATATTTCTACCATATCTCCAAGCCAAGATAGTAATAGAGTAGCCCAAAATCAATCATGTCGAAGGATATTTTGAGGTTATTCTTCATAATATCATCTTGATCAACTAAACTTACAGAGATCACAAGATCATCTATATACAAAACAAGAATGATGATTTTTGTCCCTACTTTTTTTATTTACAAGTTATAATACAAGGGACTATGGATGAAACCATGCTACAAAAGGTGATCATCTATCTTGATGTACCATAACCTAGGACCTTCTTTTAGTCCATATAGTGATTCGATGGGATGACATGCCTTTTTAGGATGATTTTTATTAACAAATCCTTCTTATTGGGTCATGTACACATCTTCTTTTAGATCACCATTTAGGAAATCACTTTTGAGATTGATGTACTAAAGTTTTCATCCATTCTTTGTTGTTAGTGCATAAACAAATTTGATGGTCTTAGTTTTATGATGGGTGTAAAGGTCTCTTCATAGTCAATACCTTATTCCTTACCATATCCCTTTAATACAATTTATTATTTGTGCTTATCTATGGATCCATCTACCTTGTATTTAGTTTTTGAAACATATTTGAAGCTTATGGGTTTCTTTCCTATAGGCAGATGGACAAGTTCCCAATTCTGATTTTGCATGAGTGAGTCATACTCACCATCTATGGTTTTATTTCACTGAGGTTGACTTAGTTCCTCTTGAACATTATCAGGTTAAAATATATCAACTACTATACTCATGAGTGAAAATTTTACCTCATTTCTTTCTTGACTTGTTTTAATTTTAGTTGAAGTATTCTGGAGATATTACACATGAAAGTATTTGATGGTGCTTCATAACCACTTAAAATGTAAAATATATTATTGATGTGAAAAATTTCTTTGCTGATGTGAATAAATACTTGGTGGGTGTATAATAACATTTTCTAATTCTCCAAGATCAACATACAACTCCCATAAATACCATGATAATTTTCCATGGCCTGCGAATCTCCTTGGTGGCTTTCGGTGGTTCCAACACTATCCTTCATGCTTTGCATACATGGTGGTCTCCACACATCCTAATGTTATCTTGAGACTATGTGCTTCATCTACTTCTTCTATTGGTCCTTCACATGTCACCTCTTAGCTCCATACACTATAGGCTTGGCATTGAATAGGTAGTTCATCCAATAGTTCCATTCACTTCCAATAGTTTACTACCAAATGACTTCCTAATTTGTGTTGTAAATATCATGATACATTTCACTTTGATTTTATATAGTCTCACTCTGCAGACTTTAGATTTTATGTTGTACATCTCAGGCTACTCTTATAATAGTTTGAAGTCTTTGACAAAGTGATTCATCACTTTGATACTAGATTGTGATCAAATAATTGAACTTCATTGATTTATTCACAAATATGGAGTAGAATAAATAGGTGAGAGGTCTTTAGGATCTTAGGAGTTTCCATAGAATCTAGGAAGTAATGAAAGAACAATAAAAAATAATGAAATATTTCTAATAGTTTTAACCACCTACTTGCTACGCTAACAAAATTATCAATATTTATAGATAATTAAATAAAATTAATAATAATTAAAATAGTATAAAAATTATAATTTAATTTTATTTATGTGACATACAATTATGAAATTGAAATGGGACATGGATCCCTACTACAAACAAATTAACTCTCATGATGTCTTTATCGACTCTTGACAATAAAAAATGTCACCACCTTGTTTTGATATAATAAACTATTTACATAAATTCCTTTTTCACATGAAATGCATGCTTTTTATGTTTATTTGAGTTTTCAAGCCAAATATAATATGAAATACGAGGCAGATTGGTAGGAAGTTAGTGGTACATGCTATGGTAGTCTAAATGGAGATAGAAGTCAGGGTAATATCTAAATACATGGGTACACATACTATTCAATAACAATAGTTCCTTTTTATGTAAGCCAATTCAAATCATACTATCTTCTTAATTATGATAAATATAGGTGGTGTTTGTTAACATGAATTTGTAAATATCATATCTAAAAGATTAGAGAAAAGAAAGAACAATAAGCCTTCATTAAAATAGACATTTTTCCTATTTACTCTAGTTTTTATGCACATCTGAAGTTATGTTTACAAGTAACTATGGAGATGTAGTATTTTATTTGTAGATGACTTATTTTGTTTTTTTACAACACATTACTTAATTTTTTAATATTTTCAAAATTATTTATTTTATCCAAATACAAATTCTAAATATTACTTCTAAAATCATGTTATTTTCTATGAATTTTTGATATATCATGAATAAAATGAATTCACCAACCTAAAATAAATATACTAAATTAAAATCAAATTTAAGATAACATGAAAATAGATAAAGCTTCAAAATTAATTAAACATTGTGAGCATAT
Organism: Torreya grandis; assembly: GCA_037957365.1. Taxonomy (NCBI): domain Eukaryota; kingdom Viridiplantae; phylum Streptophyta; class Pinopsida; order Cupressales; family Taxaceae; genus Torreya; species Torreya grandis. The sequence continues at coordinate 505,653 of JARHVA010002159.1, read as the reverse complement.
AGGACAAGTTTTCAAATAATATTTTAAATATTATACATTGTGCCCATGATTATTTAAAACCACATTGGAATGTCATATTTATTTTAAAAGGACATGAAATATTGATGTTGTACTCTTACATTTCATTTAATTTGCTATGATAGCAATTTAACTTGAAATAAGCCTTAATAATACCTTATAAAGCATGTCATCTAAAATTTCAGTGGTGATGTTTGAAATTATAAATGACTCCAAATTATTTATGCCATGGTGTCATGTTAGGAAATTCCCTTATTTTAAATTTTAGATCAATCAATAATTGTCTTAAACCACACCTGATCACCTTTATGATTTTAAAAAATTCTCAATTTTACTAAGATTTGAGCACATCAAGAGGTATTGCTCAAACAACATAACATTATTTTAGACACTTTCTTATACCTATTATGAGGACACCATTCCATAGACAAAATAAAAATTTTAGTCTATGAAAAATAAATATTTAAATGGAAATTCTATTTTGGTACTGAACACTATGGCAACAAATCAGAGATGAGGAGGTCACTTCCCTATAGAGGACTGATGGTAACATTATATCTTGTTATGAGTTTTCCCTCTTATCAAAATAATTTATTCATTAAATCTATTTAGGTATTATCATTAAACAACTATAATTATGAATAATTTGTATACTAATTTATTCTAGTAATTTTTTAAATATTATTGTGTCTATAGTAGCTAAAGTTTCATAGGTTTTTTACTACTACTTTTGGCCTTATTTCCATATTTAAATGACTAAAATTCTAGTCCCAAAATGTTTATAATATAGAGAAACTCAAACATAGTGTTATCCAATGAGGAAAAACATGGTTAAAAGAGGAACATAATCTCACTATGGAGATTTTAACCTATGGTGGACTCCATGAATGTTTCAAAATATTCACTTGGTAAGTTTTCTCTTCTTACCATCAGATTTTAAGAATATTAACTCTAAATTTACATTTAAGACTTCTTGGTTAGGGTTTGATGATGAAACATTTGGTAGGCCATGAATATCGACTTCACCTACTTGAAAAAACCCCCCTCCTCAAATCCTTTCCTTCTCAACCTTAAGCTTTACCTTTAATCATTTATTATTAGGCATGATAGGTTTATCATTCATTTTTTATTGTTATTTTTTAGCCTATACATTTTTTTTGTGTGGAAAGGGCTCCTACAAGAAAATGTTAGATTATAGATACATATGTAATTATGAGTAAGGATATGAAAAAATTATAAATATGATGGGAGGCCCATGCCTTAGGGAATTTAAGCTCTCATGCCTTACTTTTTGTAGATGAATATAGGACATCCACATGGCAGGCAAGGATCTTATCAAGGGATGAATCTAAAGTATTTTTTACCTAATAAAAACACCTCTGATGTAATAATATTCAATATTAGCTAATATAAAAATAATAATAAATAATATTTACTCTTACCAATATAATAATAATATTTTGTCACTTAAATTTTTTAAGAACCCAAGAAACTAATTATGTCCGCCATGAGTCACCATTTATCAATAGTTATACCATTAAACATAGAGATTTTAACACAACTGTAAACAAAAAGGAAAGGTGTAATTGATGTAGAAAATTATTGCTTTTAGATGAACATTCTAATATTATTTCAAGCATCTCTAGGATGCATTTTATGAATTACTGGCTATAGCCTTCCAATAAATTGGTAATTGTGGGGATTTTTTTTTATTGAGTGTTATTGAGATTTAATAATAATAAAATTTATATATAAGTTTATTAGGATTATTAAATCTTTATTTATTTTATATAAGATAAAATTTTAAAATTTAAATTATTTTTTAATGCTAATTATTAATATTTATATAGCTTGTTTTTGATAGGCTTAAAGGTGACATGTTTTGAAGGTGCCATAGCTTATTACAAGGGAGAGAAAAATGTTACATCAATGTTTAAAAAGGATGAATCTACCATAGGTAATGAAGTAATCAAAATAAAAACAAAAACATCATGTTGAGAAATAAAAAAATAAGAACTACCAAATAATAGTACCAACCTACCGCAAGTAATCGAGTTGCAACCAAAGTTGCTTCCTTGAAACATCCCTCAGTATTATGCTCTTCCTCCATAAAATAGAGTCCAACAAGGCTCTCTATAGCCTTGATAATATGGTATTTTTAATATTATTTAAATAGGTTTATATTAAACTTTTGCATGACCCTCTTGAGTAAAGGAACATGTGGAAATAATTTTGAATTTCTACTCTTTTACCTTTTTCCTTTTTTTTTTTGCACTTCGGTCCACTCTACCAAGACAAAAACTTCAAGGTAAATGGGTAAAGATATTTCAATTGAGTAGAAGGGCCAATAATTTTCTTCCTTAGGTTATGTCCTTGTAATAAAAATTTCATTCTTTATGGCTGTTAGCCTAGAAAAAGATTAATCAAGAGTTTCTATAGCTAGATCTAATCCTCCCTATCTAAATCCTCCCCATGTAGGTCTTCCTTAGGTTTGCTTCCTTCAGAATCAATTCCAACAAATTTATTCTAAGGGAGGGAATAATTCCACTAGTATACTCCCATTTTATGCTTATAACAAACCTATAATTCCTTCAAATAACCGTGTAAAGTGACTACGACATTCACCCATGTCTAAAGGATTTATAAAATAGAGGAATTTTACTCATAAAATTAGGTCTATGTATTCCATTCCCATCTTGGGTCTAAATCATTTCAAATATACCATATTCATCATGGCCCAAAGGCATTACAAAATAGGATTGTCTACAAATATATAGTCACATATACATCATACTATCCAGCTCATGGTTAAATAACGATCTTCTCTTTGTAAATGTGGTTAAAATCCCTAAAAATATGATCCTATCATGATTCAAATCCACTTATATTAGCAAATGAATCTATGAGATATTAAACTGAAGGCTGTGGCTTAACTACCGAGCCTTACCTTTTGCTAATTGAGGTCACAAGTTCAAGCATGAAATATATATAGCATATTATTTAGGGGATAAAATCCCACATTAATGGGAGTGAATGGTTATAATCCTTTAAATATTATTTTTGTGGATATTTGAATGGTGGCTTAGGCCATGCCTATCTCTCCTTTCACTTATATTTTGAGATCAATTTACAAGATCCTATGTTGACAAAAACTAATCATGGTTGGTTGGATAAGTTGGTTTCATGTCAACATGGATTGGAATGGTATTAGGTATAGTAATCTAAGTTGGTATCCTTGGAAAGCATTTAGAATAGTCTCAGTCAACTAGAATCTAACCTGTTATAGTAAACTCAAACAAGTGAGGTGCTTGATTAACTCAATCCTGAATGGGATTATTAGTCCCACATGCAATGTGTAAATAACACACACACACACACACACACACACACACACACACACACACACACAAAAAAAAAAAAAAAAAACTCTATAATTATAATATGAAGTAATAAAGGCAAAGGCACCCCTTTGGAAAAAGATTATGTTGAGCTTGACTTAGGGTCTCCAACAAGAAAATAGTGGGGCCCTTTTTTTTTGAATATGAGTGTTAAATATCGGAGGTGAAAACCAAACACCCTTTTACCTTTTCACTACCATGTGTCACATATTGATTGGTCCACTTGGAAGTCATACACACATCCACATCACTATTTGAGTATAGACCATTTTTAATTAAAATTTTGACCAATGGTATCTGGAGCATATGATGTTTGTTTTATGCATTCCAATATGCATTAGAAAGATATTAGAATGCTCTTCCATACTGTACTAGTTTTAGAAGATCTTGGTAACTTATGATACCCAAAAATGACCTCCAAATTAGTTGATTCTAATAATAAGTATTCCCCCTCATCTTCAAATCATTTTGAATATTTTTAACAAAAATGACAAGTTATTGAACCCTCTTCATATAGAAGGAGACCTGTTCAAATTTTTAAATAGTCAAAATAAGATTATGGACTCATCTTGAGATACATTCAAACCAACTATATCTATGGAGGTAAACCTAGAGATTGACATATTTAGGGCAGAATAAGATGATGTTATATCAATGGAAGATAAATCTTAGCCATATAAATCAAGTGAAAATCCATTACCAATTAAACCAAAATTCATGAAATATAAGGGAGAGTGGATTTAGGTGCAAAAAGTCAAAAAGGCAAAAGAGTGATAGTTTAACTTTATATTATAACCCTATGATTAGGGGGATTCTAAACAAAAATTTAATAGAATATGATTTAAAGTGGAAATAGGACCATTGATAAGTCAGTGGAAGTAAAGTGATGTAAAAGGACAATAAAGAGAAGTAAAGTGATGGAAAAGCAGAGATGGAATGCAACTTTTCAAGTTGCTATGTGGCAACTTAGACACTGACCTATAGATCCCATAGAAATTGATAGGAGAAGTATACTACGTAAAATTTGAAGTGGGAAGCAACTTATCAGGTTGTAAACATGGAAGTTGCAAGCTAGGTTCCAAATCCCCTAGAGAGAGAAGACTGGGTGGGAAAAATTAGTAGTTAAGAAAGAAGGTCAAAATCCCAGAGGGACATGCTCACCATGAATTTGGTCAAGTACTGAAAATGTAACATTACAAGTAGTAGGAAATATTTGAAGTGATAAGGGCTATCAATTTGAACTTCCATAATGTTGATGGACTGCTTCATCTTGTACTTCCTCTAATAGAATCAATAGATCTATAAGTTTATCTCTATAACATGATCTTTTGAATTGATTGGCTTAAACAATAGAGTTTTATAGAGGTATGCAAGTATGCCCAAGGTAACCAATAAATCAGTAGATGGTAAAGATTTCTTTGTCAGTCATGGTCAAATTAAGTATTTCTTATTCATTCTTATTCCTACATATTTCTAGTCACTTATATTTGAAGGCAATATACAAATTCTAATGTGGTTAAAAGTCTCAAATGCAAAAGACTATGGCTTTAGGTAGTAGCAGGATTAATAATGGGCCTGAATACAACCCATCTACATTGACGATGGGTTTGATCTTTGAAAAGTAGGTTTTTTAAATGATGCTGATGAGAAAAAGGGCCCTTAATTGCAATCTATGATTCTTGAGGATAATCTAAGAGGATAGACAAATATCTCAATGGAAACATATTTGAGCAATGAGCTTGGTGGTGGACCACAAGATTACATAGAATCTCATCTTTAAGTGAACTCAAAAGTAGATATACAAATAAATGTTGAGTAGATGAGATCACATAGGTTTATATCCAATACCCTAATAAGCATTGCAGATAAACAAGATATATTAGGGTCGGGGTATAGGTCCTTGAATGTTTTGAGATAGAAAAATGGCCTTTTAAGATATGTGGATATGTTGCAACAAATATGTGTATCAATCTCAATATATATCTAATTCTCATCAAATTATTGATATTGGGACAAATACAAGGATCAATAGTGGCCATCTTTGATGGGATAGTTCATGGTGAAGATGTAACCCTTCCAAAAAAAGTTTCTTTAGAATTGTCTATTTTCAATTTGGGATTTTAAATTGTGATGCCATCTTCTCATCTATTTTTGATAGGGGGTGAAAGAGATGGGTATCCCATTTATCTTTTCCAATCATCCAATTTAGAGAATCATAATCTAGGATTAATATTTCGTTGTATTTCTCAACCTTTGAATGAACCTTCCACAAACACTGATCCCTATTGAAAGTAAAAATGTTTAAAAGTCTAAGAGCTATGGGAAATATATGTCAAAGAGGTGGACTATCATGCAAATTTTCATTGAAATTGTCATTTGTAGAAGCCATATTTAGAACATGAAAATTTGAATCAAGTTTCTAATTAAGAGTATCAATGCAACACATAATTTCATGAGAAATGGATAATAGTTTGGCATTATTAGTTTGTTTTTTCCTATACTATATTGAATTAAAGACAAAGAACTATGTGGTAGGGTCAAGGCCTAAATTTCATACATCTTATCTAAGTGAAATAAACAACTTTGATGGTCTTGAGTTTTATGATGGGTGTAAAGGTCTCTTCATAGTCAATACCTTATTTCTTACCATATCCCTTTATTACAATTTATTATTTGTGCTTATATATGGATCCATGTACCTTGTATTTAGTTTTTGAAACCTATTTGTAGCTTATGGGTTTCTTTCCTATCGGCAGATGGACAAGTTCCCAATTTTGATTTTGCATGAGTGAGTCATACTCACCATCTATGGCTTTATTTCACTGAGGTTGACTTAGTTATTCTTGAAAATTATTAGGTTAAAATATATCAACTACTATAATCATGAGTTGAAATTTTACCTCATTTCTTTCTTGACTTGTTATAATTTTAGTTGAAGTATTCTGGAGATATTACACATGAAAGTTTTTGATGGTACTTCATAACCACTTAGAATGTAAAATATATTATTGATGTGAAAAATTGCTTTGCTGATGTGAGTAAATACCTGGTGGGTTTATAATAACATTTTCTAATTCTCCAATATCAACATACAACTCCCATAATCATCATGATAAGTTTCCATGGCCTACGAGTCTCCTTGGTGGCTTTCAGTGGTCCCAACACTATCCTTCATGCTTTGCATACATGGTGGTCTCCACACATCCTGATGTTATCTCGAGACTATGTGCTTCATCTAATTCTTTTATTGGTCCTTCACATTTCACCTCTTATCTCCATACGCTATAGGCTTGGCATTGAATAGGTAGTTCATCCAATAGTTCCATTCACTTCCAATAGATTACTACCAAATGACTTCCTAATTTATGTTGTAAATATTATGATACATTTCACTTTGATTTTCCATATGCTCACTCTGTAGCTTTATATTTTATGTTGTACATCTCAGGCTACTCTTCTAATAGTTTGAAGTCTTTGACTAAGTGATTCATGACTCTAATACTAGATTGTGATTAAATAATTGAACTTCACTGATTTATTCACAAATATGGAGTACAATAAATAGGTGAGACATCTTTAGGATCTTAGGAGTTTCCATAGAATCTGGGAAGTAATGAAACAACAACAAAAAATAATGAAATATTTCTAATAGTTTTAACCACCTACTTGCTATGCTAACAAAATTATCAATATTTATAGATAATTAAATAAAATTAATAATAATTAAAATAATATAGAAATTATAATTTCATTTTATTTGTGTGATATACAATTATGAAATTGACATTTTATTAAACATCATACATTTTTTTCTCATTTTTAAACATAACAATTATATTTTGAAGTTAACAGAAATTTGAAATACAAAACCATCTCATCATTCCTCCTCAATTAATCCATATATCTCCATATTTATTTTTTATGCTTCCTGAGTTTATCACTATTATTTTATTATTATTAATCTATGTCTGACATTCCATTTTAAAAACCTTAAAATATTTTGGATGCCACACATTTCAAAAAAATATTAAAACACATTTTCAACCCTCATATGGTCATGTATGGCCTTCAAAAAAAGAAAACATCCTTAACTAGATACAATAGGTTAGTACTACATAAAACTTTTTTTGATGGTCATTTTAGAATGAAGGAGAGATGAAACAAAGCTATGGATCAAAATTTATGGCCTCTAGAAGTTTGGACGCATTTTCTACATCAAATACAAATCCAACCTTGTTGAAAGCTATAACATTTTAGAAATACAATACGACAAATTTGTATTTAAGTGATAATTTGATAGATAGGATTCTGTTAAATAGTTATAACTTGGTAGAGGCTCTTGAAATGTTTTATTATCATATTCTCGAATTCGTGGAAAGGAGGAGATTGGACAATAATGAGTAACAAAAAGAGAGGTAGAGGTAAGAAGGGAGAGGGACCATTGAATATTATCATTTGATATAGAAATTAAAATTTTAGGGGAGGGTCATAGTTTTATTTATTATTTTTTATATCTTGGCAGTAGCTTTATAAATTCTTGTAAAGCATGATTGTGTATGAATAAACACAAAATTTCTTATCTAGGCAAGTTTGAATCAAGAGTGTTGGATGTGATTTCAAGTATATGGGATACAATGAACCATTTTCAAGGTAAATTATAATGATAATTAATATATTTGATACACAATCCTTTAACTATCTATTCAAAAAGTAGCAATTTCACCCAGTCAAGACCTCTTGGTTTATAATAGGGTATAACAATTATAGTCAAAGGAAAACTTAATTTTTTGATGTAATTTTTGAAGTATGGTAAAGCCTTAATGATTATAAATGGAGAAACTAATTGTATGATGTCTATTATAGGTGATATTTTAAATTCTTAAAAGCTTCTTATACTCATTTATTTAATGTCTTTCATCTCTAAATGACTATTTAAAACCCTTGTCTAGTCATCATGAAGAAATGTTGAATAATATGAAAATTGGGGATTAAATTACTATAAAATTCATAGTGAAACTTATTCAAAAAATGTGTCAATAGTTATAAGTGTTTTATGATTTAAAAGTGATCTCTACTGGCCTAGAAACAAGTTTATATTTCATGCTTGAACCCTCTTAAAACCCTATCAAGACTATAGGTGGAATTTAAAATTGGTATAAAGGTGGTAAAAAAATATTTATAAAATCATAAGAGTGGATTAAAGTATTTTTTCTTAGTGAATAAATAAATATCACTAACTATGTCAAATAAGGTCTGAGGATGACCTTAAACAGGGTTTAAAAGAAGCCAAAAACTTAACTTCCTTGCAAATGGGTTATTACCACATTCTAAAAATTTGAGTAAATTTGAATTAGGTTATGAAAATGTCAAATAATGTGATTTTATGAGTATGAATTGTCTATATACAATATTAATAATTGGATGTTTTTGACTTTTTCAATGCTTGTGACTTATTAAATAAATTATAAGACATGAGATATAAAGGTGATAATCATAAACTTCTGAAGGAATGAATAAGTTAAGAATTAATGCATTGGTATTTGAAGACCAATATCAAAAGGAATGATATAAAAAATTATATAAAATTAAATCAATAGTTATAGAGAACAAACCTAATTATAAGTGTGAGAGTCTATAGACCTATAACATAAGAAGAGTAAATCAAACCTTAGCTTGAGTAAAATGTAATAAGGTTTTTATTAATGATTGTTTAGAGTTAAATAAATTGAATTAGTGAAGAAGACATACAATTTGGTCTATGTCAAACATAAATAAGGATAAGTATGAGTGTGAGCCTTAAATAAACTAGATTGTGTTTTTGATCCTAGGATTATATGATCGAATGATTTGATGTAATACTTTTACCTTTAAATATTATTGACAAAATCATTTTAAAGACAATACATTTATGAAATGATGGATTTATCCCAAGAATAACCATAAATGACATAGCATGAAAGTGTAAAAAATTAAAAAAATCATAAGTCTAAGTTATTTATCAAGTGCAAACCATAAATGAGAAAAATTTTAAAGTAGAAAACTAAATGTATTAGGAAAAAAGCTAAATGATCTTATTAGACGGCTTGATACCAAATTGTCCATAAGTATAAGATTGAATCAAGAGTAAAAGAGAATAAGAGAGAGAGAGCTATGATATTTTAGTGAGGAAAAGAGGAGAAGGACTCTTTTATAAAGTTAGAGGAGGATAATGAAAATTATAATGAATCCCATTATTATCTTATAAGCCTCCTAAGTATGTTCCACTTGTGTCCTAATCTTTTAGAATGTGAAAGGAAGTGTATGGTATGTGGAGGAAAAAGTTACTCATGCAAGTAACTCCCAAATCTTAAAGGAAAATAAAAAGATGAGTGAAACCTCATAAAATCTAGATTCGTGTGAATTAATAATTCATATAAATAAAAATTCTTCATAGATGAAAAAATAACTTAAGATTAAATAAATTGTTCTAAATAAAGTGTAATCCTAACATTCCCCCTTAAATTTTATTTAGGGGTTTATAAACAAATAAAAAGTGAGAAAATATCACTAACTCTCCTTCATGAGAACTTAATTCAATCCTAACCTAATACAAAATAATATAAACTTGTCTTTACATAGTGGTTTCATGAAGATATCAGTAATTTATTCTTCAATAAGACAGAAAGAGAGAAAAATTCGATTATATTTAAGAGGTTTACATTTAAAGTGATGTTTAATCTCAATATTCTTGGTCTTTACATTGAAAACCATATTATTTGTTAAAACAATGGCACTTTGATTACCACTAAAAATTAAAGTAGCCAAATGTTATTGGTGGCCTAAAACTTCAAGAAGTCTTCTAAGCCAAATAACTTCCTTTGCAACATGATTACAAGATTTATACTCAGCTTCTATAAATGATAAAGCTTTACGAGGCTACTATTTACTATTCCATGAAATGGTGTCAAAACACAAAAAAATAATAACTTATAGATCTAAGATCACTAGCATCACTAGTCCAATCATAATCTAAATAAAATACCAAAAAAAAAATTATTCGAGGTATAATCGATGCCAAAATTTAGATTACCTTTAATATAGTGAAGAATTATTTTAACAGCTTTGAAATGAGTAGCTTGAGATTTAAACATAACACGAGAAACTAATCTAATAGAAAAATTAATATTAGAGCGAGTATGAGTAAGATAATTCAAACTACCAACTAATTGTCTATAAAGAGTTTGATCAACAATTTCAGTTTTCATGTCATTAAGTGATTTAACACCAAGTTCAAAGGAATAGAAACACATTTGAAATATAACATATTAAATCTTGATAATAATTCATATGCATATTTAGATTAAGAAATAGAAATATGGTCTTTCTCTGATCAAACTTGAAAGCCTTAAAAATAATGTAAGCGACCCAAATAAGTCATTTCAAAGGTATATTTCAAAGCATTTTTAGTGCAAAAAACTATTCAACTATTAATAATAGTTATGATTAAGTCATTAACATATAAAACAATGGTAACTATGCCATTTAAAATATTTTTGACAAAAATATTAGGATCATTACAACTACGAGTAAAGTCTTACACTATAAAAACAATGATAGATTTTAGAGTACCATTCTCTAATATGTTGTTTAAAATCATAAATAGTTTTATTTAACTCATGAAAAAGATTTACATTGCCTTGATTAATAAAACCAAGGGGTTGGGACATGTAAATTTCTTCATGCAAGTCGTCATTTAATAAAGTAATTTTAACATCTATTTGATACAAAGGCCATTGCTTGTGAGTAGCTAAAGCCAAAACACCTTTAATTTTTGGCATCTTAACAATAAGAGCAAAAGTTTCATTATAGTCATTTCCTTCAATTTGTGAAAAACCTCTAGCAACTAATCTAGTTTTCTTTTTTTTTAATTTGATTATCAAAATTGAACTTAGTTTTAAACAACCATCTATAACTTACTAAATGATTCCATTTAGTGAGAGGGACTAAGTCCAAAGTGATATTAGAAATCAAAGATTTATATGTATCATACATTGTTTTTTTCCAATTAGGGTGACTTTGAGCTTGTTTTAGATTTTGAGGATCATTATTGCGCATAAGTTTAGACATCAAAACATAATTACAAAATTGTTGCCTAGTTTTATGAGTATCATTAAGATCTACATCAATTTCATAATCTTCTATAATAGTTTTGACCCACTTATGCATAACTTTAGGTAAAGACTGCAAGAAAAAGAAGAAGAAGAAGAAGAAGAAAGAACTTGAGGAAGAACATCATTATGCACCAAATCATTATTATTATCACTCGATTTAAAAAGAAAAGAAGCAAATTTTATATCAAGGGAATATGAATTAAAAACACAATCAAGTACACCTTTTTCAGCAATGTTAACATCATTTTTTATCTTAATTTTATTAGTTTGAGGATCATACACCCTATAAGCTTTAGATGATTCATCATAACCAACAAAAATAAAAGTGTCTTCTTTAGAATCTAACTTATTATGTCTTTTAATTAGAATATAAACAAATGCATCATAACCAAAAACTTGTAAATGCTTTAAATTAGGTTTTCTACCACTTCAAGTTTTTTTAATTATAATATTTAAAACATCTTTAGTGGGAGCCCTATAAATGAGTTACACATCAAAACACATAGCTTCAACCCAAAATTTATAATGCATATTTTTAACATATAACATACACCTAGCCATTTTAATGATAGTCGTATGTTTACGTTCAACAATACCATTTTGTTCAACTATGTAAGCAACAATTTTATCATGTTTAGTACCATGTTGCTTACGATATATAAGAAAATCATTGTTAACATAGTCAATACGATTATCAATGTGTAATATGTGTAAAGAATAATAAAATTATTTTTCAACAAATGTATGAAACTCAATAAAAGTATCTGAAACTTGATCTTTTCTTTAAAGAAATAAATCCAAACTCATTTAATGCAATCATTAACAAAAGTCGAATCATATTTTGCACCATTAATATAAAGAGTTTGCATGTAACTTGTTGAACATCAACCCCTTATAATCAAATACTTATATAGAAGTCTAATATTTAATTAATTATATATAATTTGATATCATTTTAGCCTTGCTCATGGTCTAATTAGTCATTATGTCATTTTGAATTATTTAGAGTCACAAATGCACATTAAATGCTAAGTGGTATGGTTTTCACTTGATGAGAATCTATCCAAACTAGTGAGTATACAAATTTCTAGTATGTAAAGTGACCTTAAGACCGTGCTTCATGAATAACGTCATCCCAATCCTGGTTTCCACTTGATGACATGCTTCATTTTTCACTCGATAACGTGCAAGGATATTGGCAGCCACGTATTTCATATTCAAATAAGCAAATTCTCTCCCCAGACATAAACGAGGTCCAGCGTTAGGGACAGGATACTTTAAATCCCACTCCTTCATACAGATCCCTGATTTATTAATCCATCTCCGAGGCTTGAAATCTTTGGCATCTTCTCCCCACACCGTCTCCATTATATTTCTAGCGTAAATGAAATAGAGAAGCTTTGAGCCCTTCTTAACATGGGTTCCATCAGGGAGAACATTATCTCTGGCTGATTCTCTTTGAACTACAGGAACAAGGGGATAAAGCCTCGTTGTTTCAGACAAAGCCGCATGCAAATAATTCATACCTCTTAAATCTTCCCAACCAAAAAATCGCATCATATCATATGAGTATTAGTTGTCATCACTAGTATTCATGTGTTTTGACATTAAAATAAAGTTCAGAGATTATGTTTTCCTCTACATCTGGATGCCCGCTCAAAACCCAGAAGAACCATGAAATTGCCAGAACTGAGGTATCTCTACTGCCAAGAAATATGCTTGAAGATAAATCCTGAAATTTATAAAACAGTAAACTACGAAAACTAATTAAAAATTTAAAAAAAAAAAAAACCAATATTTAAAATAAATTGAACACACAAATAAAAGCACTTTTTTAAACTCTACATACCTGCAGCAGTTTTTCAGAAGGGGAACGTCCTTCTTCTGCCTCCAATGTCTCCCCGCGGTTCTTTTTATTTCGCCAACTCGTTAATTCTAAACTATTGCTTCATCTACACTCATATTTTTCTCAAACCCCACATTTAAAAATCTCATAAACTTCCACAAAAATGGAGGGCAGACTAGACGATAAGTGCAGCATTCCATGGTATCGTCAAACGCCGCCGAAAATTTAACCGCAGTATCTGGGGTTCTGGCGTCTCTCCCAAAAACAGTCATAAACACATGATCAAGAGCAAACTGAAGCAAATTATCTTGCAAATCCACTGAATCTTTTCTCTTTTGCTTCTTCAAGACGTGGCAGTAATTTTCCATGCACTAATTTGTACAGGAGGCTGAAATTCCTGTCTGTGGCGGCGGCGCTGCTTACTGCTACTGCGGCGCCCATCCGTTGGCGCTTCCACAACTCATAATCTACGGTAAATATACCGTCGCCAGATATTTCGAACAATACCCCTTCGAAATAGGGGCCTTTTGGGAAGTTGGCGAAATCGTTCTTCAGAATATATATTCTATATTAGGAGTAGAGGTGACTACTTGGAAGATATGGCTTCCCCACCACCAGGGGCCTCTAAATTTGAACGTTACGCCATTTTCAATCACTGCTTTCGCTCCCTGCTCATAAAGATTGTTGATGTTCAGTAACACCCACATGCTCACCATCGACTAGACTCATGTGCATCACATCCATGGCTGCAATTTCCGAAAGATATTCTTATCCTATAATTAGAGGCTAAAAATAGTAATGACGAGATGATTGATTGGAAAGCAATTTGACATTAAACACATATTTGTAGATGATAAAGTTTAAATGAGGCCAACTCTAGGATAGTTACAGTCCTATGCTAGTTCATATACTTTGTTGGCAATACGATGGTTGTTCATATATTTTATTGACAATACCATGGTAGTTTATATCCTCTTAAATGAGTCAACTAAAACGATAAAACTTGCCAGCTAATCACGAACCTCGTACTTAAAAGTTTGTTCATTTATAAGTTATTGATTTCAGCTATAAATTTTACAAGATCAAAATACTTATATAATAAATCTTTTTAAATTATGTTAAAAATTAAAATAATATAAACGATGATATTAAATATGTATTTGTCAGTAAGTATTTAAACGAGACTCAGTAAAAGTGTTTGTAATATTATGATAATTCATAAATTTTTAAGTGAATCAATTAACATAATAAAATCTGTCCATATATAAAATTATATAAATAATGTGGAAGATCACAAAATTTTTAAATGAAATCAATTTTAAAAACTTTGGTTAAAAGTTTGTTGATTTCATTTAAATAAATCTATCTCTATTTTCCAACAAATAAATAAATAAAATAATTAAATTACTAATTTTAATTATAAATTTTACAATATTAAAATAGTTCATAATTTCTAAATGAATCAATTAACATAATAATTGTTTTAAAATTGTATCATAAATTAAAACTATATAAATGATTAGGGAAGTCATAAAGTATTAAAATGAATCCAATCAAACTCTCCTTATTAAAAATTAGTTAATTTCATTTAGAAGTTAAATAACTCTACATTATAAAATAAAATAATATTTAATTTTATTAATATTTTTTTTTTAATTTTAATTTTGTTTTTATTTTTATTTTTAATTTAAATTTAATTTAATAGAGAAAAAGGTAAACTTATATTTGATAACTTTTAATATATAGTCTTTTCAAGAATGAAACTTTGAATATAAAATATTTTTAAATGTGATTTTTTTTGTTTAGAAATGTTTAATTGAAATGGATTTATTTTATACTACAAATATTCAAAAAAAAATTATGACAAAATTTTTAAATAAAAAATGTAATATAGTTCTCTTACAAACACACATAATAACTTAGAAAAAGGCTACTGGTCTTGGGCATAACAAGCATACCACCCTTATATTAGAAGGACCGGCTGATGCAAGCGGCTCTGTGTGGACAACATTTGAAACTAGTTTTTTTCCACCTAGTTGGGCCCCCCGAGTGTGACCGAAAGGATCACGGATCCAATGGAGGATACTACCGGTGGCAGTGCCTCTGGGGATCTATTGAGAAATCTGATAGTGGATAGTCCATCCACTGGATGGAAGAAGGCACTTACAAGAGAAAAGACGTGCCCCTCAAAAAGCATGTCGAGCCTCCCTATTATCTCAAACGGCATAGCCTTGAATATCTTAGATGATCTAGTGGAGGAAATCATGGCAGCCATGGACCTTACGTTGGCATGTATGTTTTTTTATTTCCATCCTAATATTGAAATTGTTAGGAAATGGGTTTTGTCTAGGTGGAAAGCTAAGGGTAGTGTTTCGATCACTGCCATGGCAAGAGGCCTATTCCTTTTTAGATTTACAAATATGGAGGACATGATTGCTACTCTTGCTAGAGGACCATGGCTGTATGGCCCACATTCTCTTACCTTATGCTCATGGAAACTAGGATTTGATCCTAACTCAGACCTTAATAAGTCTGCTCTTGCTTGGGTAAGACTGCCAGGGTTCCCTTTGGATTTCTAGGATGAAAATTTTTTCACAGCTATTGGCAATTCTATTGGCCAATATGTCAATACAGATCATACAATCAGAACAAAGTCTAGATGTGTGTACACTAGAATTTGTGTCAATGTTGAAATTAATAGGACTCTCCCTACATCCATAGATTTAAACTCAAAATATGGGACTTGGACTCAGCTGATCACTTATGAAAATGCTACCACTTTCTATCAAACATGTAAGAGAAAGGGACATTTAATGACACAATGCACAACAAAGCAAAAGGGGAGGAAAGATGATTCCTGGATTGAAGGGGAGGATCATGCTCTCATTTACGGAAAGAGCAACAAGCAGGAAACAGGGAGTAATGTGGAAAATCTTGACAACACAGAAAAGGGAGAGGAGGAGACAAGGAAGGAGGATATTACTAGTAGTGAGAGAAAAGCTGTCCCAAAGGAAAATATAGTATCAGATGATAGTCAAAAGGTTATATTTAACACAACCAACCCTCTAGAGAAATAGACTAATATGTCTAAGGAAGGAGAAAGAGGTAACCTTTTGATAGAGGAAGTCAATGAAGAAGACAAAGTTCCAAGAGTTAGACAGGAGGAAGGAACTCCAAAAAGTCCCACTAAAGGAGAAGTAGACCCATAGTTAAATATAGACATTTTCCATGCTCTAGAAGTTGGAGACCAAGTAGGAAACTACTTAGCAATGGGTGTAACAAGACAAAGTGGTAGTAATGAACATGAGGAATGGGTTACCCCAAAGAAAAAGAACTAAAAAGGCAAAAAAACTATAGATGTTGGCACTGAGCCCAAACAACGGAGACCAACCCTAAGAGAAACAAGACAAAGAGAGATTGCTAGGGAGATTTCCAATGGTAAATAGAAAACACTCGAGACCCAACCCCTCAAACCCTCTAAATGAGAATATTATCTTGGAACTTGAGGGGATTTAACAGTCCCTCAAAGTAGTTTGAGGTTAACAATTGCATTTTAGATAATAAATTAGATATTTTATTACTCCAAGAAGTCAAGATAAATGAGGAGAGTTTTACGAAAATTGCTGCCTATAAATGGCCTAAGGCAGATTTTTTGCATTACTCCATCTGAGGGGATTGTCACTATGTGGAATAGTGATAAAATCTAGGGGTCTCTTATGGCTTATAATAACCACTTCTTGATTACCATTTTTTCTATGATATCTTTGAATTGGTCATTGATTAATGTCTATGGCCTGAATAACAGAGCTTTGAGATAGAAATTATGGGTAGATGTGAGCAGTTTCAAGAATAATCCCCAAAACATTAGATGGACGTTAGCCAGAGATTTTAACACTCGTCTATACCCTTCTGGAAAATAGGGTAGAATTATGGATTACTTGGATAGCATGTTTGACTTTGTTGTATTCATCAACGATTGGGGACTATTAGACATAGAGTTACAATACCAAAAATTTTCTTCGACCAATAGAAGAAGAGGAGATCAAATGATTCAGGTTAAATTCGATAGATTTCTTATATCAAGCAACTAGAAAGATTATCATAATATGTAGGCACAGGTTTTCCCTAGAACCATGTCTGACCACTGCCCGATCTTCCTCAGTTGGAGAGAACAGGGACATTTTGGACCTTCCCCCATTCTGTTTTGAAGCTATGTGGATCAAACACAAAGACTTTAGACAAATGGTGGCGCAATGGTGGAAAATTTCTATTCAAGGTATTCCTATGCTCAGAATAGTCAAGAAACTTCAGCACATTAAATAAGAAGTTTATGGATGGAATAGATACAACTTTGGGCAGGTCTTCCAGTAGAAGAAAAATATAATGGGAAAAATTAATGATATACAACAAATGATAGATCAAGGGGATGACTCTGAGGACACTTTAGAAGAAGATAATGCCCTATCTTCAGAATGGAATAATCTTATGGAAAGAGAAAAGGTTTTTTGGAAATAGAAATCCTGTGTTCAGTGGCTTAAAGAGGCGGATAGGAACACTTCCTTTTTTCATCTCTCAGCTATGAAACATTGGAAAGCCAACTCAATAACTAGGCTTGTCCTAGATAATGGTGACATTATTATCAAGGATAATGAAATAGGGGAGCAAGCCATGGCTTTCTTTTAGACGCTGCTTACAAAAGAAAATAATAATGATAGAATTGATAGACCTATGAATCAATTCATTGATAAAATCCCCTATTTGATAATGGAAGAAGATAATCTGGAGATGTTAAAGCCTATATTCAAGGAAGAAGT
This sequence comes from Torreya grandis, assembly GCA_037957365.1. Taxonomy (NCBI): domain Eukaryota; kingdom Viridiplantae; phylum Streptophyta; class Pinopsida; order Cupressales; family Taxaceae; genus Torreya; species Torreya grandis. The sequence continues at coordinate 487,427 of JARHVA010002159.1, read as the reverse complement.
CCATGTTGTTTTATTCTCCATGGGTCCTTTCAAAGCCTTGGGTCCTGATGGCTTTCCTCCTATATTCTTTCAAGAATATTGGGAGATACTAGGAGCGCATCTCACGACTCTTGTTCATGATTTTTTCAAATCAGGTAAACTTTTGAAATAAGTTAATAATACCTTCATAGTACTTGTTCCTAAAAAATCACAACCTTCACACCTCACTAATTTCAAGCCCATTAGTATATGCAACACTGTGTATAAGTTATGTACTAAAAAGTTGATCATGAGGATTCAACCTTTGCTAGACAAAATTATTTATGCTACTGAAAAAGGTTTCATCTTAGGCAGGCAGATTCTTGATGCTGTGATCACCACACGTGAGACTATTCACTCCATGGATAAGAGTAGAATCCCTAGGATGTCTCTCAAACATGATATTTCTAAAGCTTATGATAGAGTCTCATAGACTTTTCTATTCCAAGTGATCACAAAATTTGGGTTTAATGATAAAATGTCTCGCTTGTTATGGAACGCGGTCTCCTCTACAAAATTCTCAGTGCTAGTTAATGGTATTCCTATAGGGTTTTTCTTATCATTGAGAGGAATATGGTAAGGAGACCCTCTCTCCCTGTACTTATTAATCATTATGGTAGAGGCACTAGGAAGATACATACAAGCAGATATAGCCTCAAAAAAGCTAGTGGGCATCAAACCTACCTCCTCCCTTCATCCTATGGTGGTACAGCAGTTTGTGGATGATACCATCTTCTTTGGCATCTCATTAGTAATTGAGGCTAGAAGATGGAATAATATCTTAAATAATTATGCCAGACAGTCGAGACAAAGGATAATTTTCTAGAAAAGTATTGTGTATTTCTTCAACACTCCTAATGAATTTAGACATATAATCATTGATATATTAGAATGTGCTGAAGTTAGCCTACCAACTACCTACCTAGGTCTCCTACTCTCAGTCAAAGAGGTATCTCCTAGTTTTTGGAATGGAATTATGGAAAGAACGCAGAGGAAACTTCTTGGTTGGAAGGGGAAACTACTCAGCAGTGATGGTAAACTACAACTTCTTCAGGCTTCGCTGCAAGGTATTCCTACTTACTTCCTGTCTCTTTTTAAAATTCATGCATATTTTGTTGAGAAACTAGAACAAATCCAAAGGAAATTTTTATGGATGGGAGTGGAAGACAAACAGAGAATGTCTTTAGTCAGATGGGAAAAAGTGTGTCTTCGAAACTCTCATGGTGGACTTAATATTAGGTCTATCAGGAACATGAACAAAGCCCTTCTCTCAAAATTTAGTTAGAACCTGATCTGTGAAAACAATGATTGAGGGGAAATAATGTATGCCAAATACATGCATAGCATTGATGATTCTAACTTTCTTCAATAGACAGGATTACCCCAGTGATCTGTGATATGGAATAAAATGCTAAAAAGTAGAAGCCTTCTTAAATAGGGAATTAGATGGAAACTTGGAAATGGTAGGCATATTAAATTTCACAATGAGATCTGGTTAAAGGACAAGGCTCTCATCACATAAAGAAACTATGGAGAGATTGTTGACTTGACTACCTAGTTTTTTGGAGATAGGGTCAGTGATTATATGAAAAATAAAAATGGAATGAGGAGCTATAAATATATTTTGGATTGCTATGTTCACTGGCTTGAGCTTTTCCCAAGAGTTCGATAGATCCAACAGTGTATTCAGGAGATCAAAATCCCTCTCTTCCCTTGGAAGGATGAACAATAATGGTGGCCAAATAAGAATGGATCATTCTCTGTCAAATCTTCTTACCATCTGCTCATTCCTAAAGCTCAAAATAAAGATGTATGGAAAAAGGTTTGGAATCATAGACTTATTCCAAAAATTATCATGTTTTGGTGGGTTGATGCTCATATCAAAATCCTTACTCAAGATGACCTTCAAAAGAGAGGGTTTACTCTAGTTAATAGATGTTTCCTGTGTGGTTCAAAAGAGGAATCAGTTTCACAGCTCTTTATCCACTATGAGTTTGCTCGAGAATTATGGGGCACAATACTCAACAACTTTGGTATTGAATGGGTCTACAATTTTGACCTTAAAGAAGTAATTCTCTACTGGAACCCAACCTTCACACATCCCTAGCTTATGGAATTATGGAAGCAAGCTCTGCCATGTTTGAGTTAGACTTTATGGAAAGAGCACAACCACAAAATTTTTAGGGACACTGCTAGAAATGCTTCTCATGTGTTGAAATCCTTTGCTAAGACCATTATGGAAAGTGCTACAATAGCTCATATTCATGTTGCGGAGAAACCCCTATCTCAAATTGAAAACCAAATTGTAGCCAAATGGAAGGTTTTAAACCAGATCCCTGGGTATAATAACTCCAAAATGCTACAAATACTTAATACTAAATGGATCCCCCCTAAACCTAGCTGGATGAAACTCAACTTTGATTGGGCATCCAAGTTGGATGGTAAAGCTAGAGGAGGAGGAATTATAAGGAATGATAAAGGATGTATGTCTGCTATCTATGCTAGTGGAATTGGATGCCAGAGCAAAATCTATGCTAAACCAATGGCTTTACTATGGGGACTAAAGTTAGATATATCCCTAAGAATAAGGAACTTGAATATACAAGGAGACTCTAAGATGGTCATAGATGTCGTTAATAAATCATCAAATGTGGTAATCAAGCTAAAAGACATCATTACTGATATCCAATTTCTTTTACAAAATTTTTCCAAAGTTAAGATTTCCCATACCTATAGAGAAGGCAACAGGGTTGTTGATGCTTGTGCCAACCTTGGTTAGCAATTTTTAGGTTGGAGGGTGTGGCGACAAGGTGTTCATATTCCCTTAAAAGTTAGGGAATTCATTCAAAAGGAGATGACTTGTGAAGAATGAGGTGCATTGATGACAAGGATAGCTCTCAGAGGTGGTCCACGTGGAGAGGGCCATCAGGGATCTCAAAACTTGATAACCTTAGTACTTTCTTGGTAATCATTCATAATTCATTGTATCATGAGGTTGAGGTGCACGGGTCTCATCATGAAAATTAAGGGGAAATTATTTTCAAGCATGGGAGTAGACATCATCACTGTAGGGCATTTTATAAAATGAGCTATCATATTTGTATTCTACATAAATGAAAGCAAGGGTTAGCTACCAATTCAAAGCTGAAGGTAGAACTTAAGAACTCCACTATCTGGGTCTGCAAATATAGAATGGGGGGAGATTGTATTCAAACTAAACCTATCTCTTGCTACAAATTTAAATATAATCCACTGGTTTGGCATTATTGTAAAGAAGGGGGTATCAGCCCATATTTGGAAAGGCTGAATGGTTATGATGAAAACTTGTCTGAGTAGTTTACGAGATTTTGGTTGAATAGGTAGGTCACAGTGGGCAGAATTAGTTTTGAAATCTCTAAAAAATTGATTTCTATGGCCATGGGAATGACCATGTAGGGTATAAAACTTCAAAGGAAAACCAAAATCATGGATATGGTTAGCCATAAACTATTTCTGGTTGAGGGGGAAGAACTCATCCTGTATCAAGGAGGGTTTGACCACTCTAAGCTTTCAGAGCCATGGGATGGAGTATGCTTCATTCTCATGACATACTTCACTCTCGAGGGGCAATTTATTAGGTTCTACAATTACCACCTTCCTTTCTTAAATCATTTCAGGTGCAATGTTATTATTAGCTTTCCATTTTACCTACTCTCCTCCTTAGAACACTATGTCCTGAGGGTGAGAGCTAAAATGGCTAAGAAGCTGGATATAAACCCTATTCCCCTACACCATGGGCTAATTTTCTCCCTATATAACTTTCACCGTGACCTCAAGCCTAAAAAGAATATTAGAGTTGATAGTGGAGACATTCCTTCTAACCTAGTGTCCAGTGATGTTATTGATGAGACTTGGGTTTCCCCTGCTCCCACCAAAACAAAAGTTGTCTCTTTCTCCACCCCTGAAAAGACCCTTGTTGATACCCTGGATCCTTTGCGAGCAAGAAGGGTAAGAAGAGAAAGGTTGATGAAGAGGAATAAAATATTAAAGAGACTACGAAAGGGACCCATAGGTATCCATGTAGGGCCATAGGGGGCCATTGTGGCAAATCTGACAAGCCTTCCAAAATAAATAAGGAAGGATTCCCTCCAAAGTACGAAGGTCAGGGCAGATTTATGGTAAACCCACCCCACAGGCTATACTGATTGATTACTCAAAAAAGTGATTTAGAGGACATTGGAGGGAAGCAGGCTACTAGGGATTTTGAGGTTACTGAGGAGCAAGGTGCTGACACTATGAGAACTGTTGACAATAAGGGGAAAATGTATGTCGAGGAAGCTAGTGAGGGCACTGAGAATGAGACTAATTGGAAAACTTAAATTGGGGCCTTAAAGGACTGCATTCGAAAGTTGGAGAAGCTTTTTTCCTAAGGGCTTCGAAATATAATTCTGTTGAACATGTCTACGCTGGAAGTGGTGGGTAATACTAGGTATGTTGACAACGCAGAGAATGAGAAACTTAATGATCTTATCAAATCAATAGTTATGTAATGGGAGACCTCTCTGACTCTGGTCTTTCCATTGCTTGTGTTTTGTTTCTATCTGTTGTTCTTGGTTGTGCCATTGTTTCTCTGAAGGCATTTGTTGTTGGTTTGCCTTCTTGTCTTTTTTGATTGTATAGGGTTCGGCCCCTGGTTTGCTACCTTACTTTATCAAAAACATACATAATAACTTTAATAATATTTATTATAAAATTATTGAATTATTTTTTTAAAAAAAATTAATAATTTTTTTGAGAAATTAATTAATAGGAAAAAAATAATCCATAAAAAATATATTTGATCAAGCTTAATGAAAAGTCATGAAATATTAAAACCATATAAATATGAAAAGGTAGGTGAAAATGTATTAAAATAATCCAACCAAAATTTCCCTTAACAAAAAAATTTTACATCCATAAAAATTATATATATAGAGAGATACATCTATCATTAATCTAAATATGTCAAGAGATATTCTACGATAACATTTGAATTGGATAATGGTATTCTATGATGTTTGTGATTGTATTTATTTTTAAATATGAAATTGAATTTCACATCTATTTGATTGTTATATAGAATTTTTCTTTTTTTCTTAGAAAAATTAATTAAAAATTTATAAGCTAAGTTGGTATCCTTGGAAAGCATTTAGAATGGTCTTAGTCAACTAGAATCTAACCCGTTATAGTAAACTCAGTCAAGTGAGGTGGTTTATTAACTGGATCCTGAATGGGATTATTAGTCCCACATGCAATTTGTAGATAACACACACACACAGATATATATATATATATATATATATTTATACATACAAAAATTCTATAATTATAATATGAAGTAATAGAGGCAAAGGCACCCCTTTGGAAAAAGATTGTGTTGACCTTGACTTAGGGTCTCCAACAAGAAAATAGTGGGGCCCATTTGTCTGAATATGAGTGTTGAATATCAGAGGTGAATACCAAACACCCTTTTACCTTTTCACTACCATGTGTCACATACTGATTGGTCCACTTGGAAGTCATACACACCTCCACATCACTATTTGACTGTAGACCATTTTTAATCCAAATTTTGACCAGTGGTATCTGGAGCATATGATGTTTTTTTTATGCATTCCAATATGGATTAGAAAGATATTAGAATGCTCTTCCATATTGTTCTAGTTTTAGAAGATCTTGGGGACTTATGATACCCAAAAATGACCTCCAAATTAGTTTGATTCTAATAATAATTATTCCCCCTCATCGTCAAATCATTTTGAATCTTTTTAACACAAATGACAAGCTATTGAACCCTCTTCATATAGAAGGAGACCTATTAAAATTTTGAAATAGTCAAAATAAGATTGTGGACTCATCTTGAGATACATTCAAACCAACTATATCTATGGAGGTAAACCTAGAGATTGACATATTTAGGGCAAAATAATATTATGTTATATCAATGGAAGATAAATCTTAGCCATATAAATCAAGTGAAAATCCATTACCAATTCAACCAAAAGTCATGAAATATAAGGGAGAGTCGATTTAGGTGAAGAAAGTCAAAAAGGTGAAAGAGTGATACTTTAACCTTATATTATAACCCTATTATTAGGGGGATTCTAAACAAAAATTTAATAGAATATGATTTAAAATGGAAATAGGAACCATTGATAAGTTAGTGGAAGTAAAGTGATGTAAAAAGACAATAAAGAGAAGTAAAGTGATGGAAAAGCAGAGATGGAATGCAACTTTTCAAGTTGCTAACTTGCAACTTACACACTGACCTATAGATCCCATAGCAATTGATAGGAGAAGTATACTACGTAAAATTTGAAGTGGGAAGCAACTTATTAGCTTGCAAACTTGGAAGTTGTAAGCTAGTTTCAAGATCCCCTAGAGAGAAAGAAGACTAGGTGGGAAAAATCAGTAGGTAAGAAAGAAGGTCAAAATCCCAGAGGGACATGCTCACCATGAATTTGGTCAAGTATTGAAAATGCAACATTACAAGTAGTAGGAAATATTTGAAGTGATAAGGGCTATCAATTTGAACTTCCATAATGTTGATGGACTGCTTCATCTTGTACTTCCTCTAATAGAATCAATAGATCTATAAGTTTATCTCTATAAAATGATCTTTTGAATCGATTGACTTAAACAATAGAGTTTTATATAGGTGTGCAAATGTGCCCCAGGTAGCCAATAAATTAGTAGATGGTAAATATTTCTTTGTCAATCATGGTCAAATTAAGTATTACTTATTCATGCTTATTCCTACATATTTCTAGTCACTTATATTTGAAGGCAATCTGTAAATGCTAATGTGGTTAAAAGTCTCAAATGTAAAGGATTGTGGCTTTAGGTAGTAGCAGGATTAATAATGGGCCTGAATACAACCCATCTACATTGATGATGGGTTTGAGCTTCACAAAGTAGGTTTTTAAATGATGCTAATGAGACAAAGGCCCCTTAATTGCAATTTATGATTCATGAGGATATTCTAAGAGGATAGACAAATATCTCAATGGAAACATATCTGAGCAATGAGCTTGGTGGTGAACCACAAGATTGCATAAAATCTCATATTTAAGTGATCTCAAAAGTAGATATATAAATAAATGTTGAGTAGATGGGATCACATAGGTTTATATCAAATACCCTAATAAGTGTTGTAGATAAACAAGATATATTAGGGTCGGGGTATAGGTCCCTGAATGTTTTGAGATAGAAAAATGGCCTTTAAAGAGATGTGGATATGTTACAACAAATATGTGTGTAAATCTCATTATATATCTAATTCTCATCAAATTATTGATATTCAGACAAATACAAAGATCAATAGTGGTGATCCTTGATGGGATAGTTCATGGTGAAGATGTAACCCTTCCAACAAAAGTTTCTTTAGAATTGTGTATTTTCAATTTGGGATTTTAAACTGTGATGCCATATTCTCATCTATTTTTTATAGGGGATGAAATAGATGGGTATCCCATTTATCTTTTCAAATCATTGAATTTAGAGAATCATAATCTAGGATTAATATTTCGTCGTATTTCTCAACCGTTGAATGACCCTTCCACAAACACCGATCCCTATTGAAAGTAAGAATGTTTAAAATTCTAAGAGCTATGGGAAATATATGTCAAAGAGGTGGACCATCATGAAAATTTTCATTTTAATTGTCATTTTTAGAAGACATATTTATAACATGAAAATTTGAATCAAGTTTCTAATTAAGAGTATCAATGCAACACATAATTTCATGAGAAAAAGATAATAGTTTGGCATTATTAGTTTGTTTTCTCCTATACTATATTGAATTAAAGACAAAGAGCTATGTGGTAGGGTCAAGGCTTAAATTTCATAAATATTATCTAAATGAAATAAATATTATTTCACTAAAATTTAAGCCTTGACTCACTAAATTAAACTCCATTCCATCACGTCATATCACATGGAGGACATAATGAAATTGAATGGGAAAAAGCTACATGGAATGTGATTGTTAATTCCTATGGAGATCATAAATATTATATATCATCAAAAGAATGATGAGGGAAATTTAATTATATTTTTGTGAAAGAAAAAAGAAAAAATGATGTCCTTTTTTTAGATTTTAGGATTGATTGTGAAACACCTCTCAAAGTGGGACATGGGAGTGGATTTGGTTCCCTAATATGTTGGGGTTTATTTTATTTGTTTCACATGGATATATGTGACCCCTAAATGAAGATGTTCCCATAACCATATATTGAAGGTATGCAATGAGCCCAGTAATAATGGAATATGGGGCAGTGATTACCAATACTTCTTTCGTACCACTAGTCGAAGCCCTGGGCCCTTAAAAAATTGAAGTGGTATATGGAAGTGGACATGGATGCATAATGTTTTGGGCTTGTTCAATTTAATTTATAGGGAGAAGTAAGATGCTTACATTAATATGTCCCTTTAGCATTTTTTCAAAATTATTCCTAATAGGAAATGAACATCAACTAATGATTACAAACTACTTATTTATGACCACTACCCCAAGTCATTGGTTGGTGCTTGTTTCTATTGTTGATATTGCTAGTATAAAATATTTTAATCATATAATGTGAAAAATTGGATGACTTAGGCATAAATATTAGCAACCAACCCATAGGTCTTGTTTCTTGCTAACACAACCCTTCTCAACTAAACTTTCACTTATTCCCAGTATTTCATATCTACTCAGACTTAGCTCTTTTAGACCTAGACAACCCTTTCAAGCCAAAATCCATCCCTTGAGGTCTCATACCATTAGGACAACAACACCAAACTTGGATAGAAGCACTAAAACTTAGGTTATCTTGCTTTTAGCACCGTTGTCCAAGTTCATTTATAGTCCTAATGGTAAAATTCTTCTAGTTCCTTATCTTTTCCCTTGTCAGCCTAACATGAATTCACTTAACCCATGATCATCTATTTCCATATAAAAGGCCATTCTAAGTTGATTTAGAGGGTTTGACACTAATTTTAAAGAGATACATAAGAATACAATAAAGTACACTAGAGCACACCATCCTATTCTTTGCATACAACCTTCCAACATTGTTTCAAGCCTACTCAAGTCCTTGCATTAGTCCCTAGCCAACTTAAGCACATCTAATTTCCTATTCTAGCTGCATTGATCATACACAAATTGCTCCAATCACTATAATGATTGAACTACATTAGCTTGATCCCTCTTCAGAGTATTGGTATGTGGGTAGTGTGCCCACACATAGGGTGTGAAGTGAATCTAGCTTTCTTGCATATCTTCCTTCAAGATGAAGTGAAAGAATTAATGGAAATCCTCTTGAGTTCACCTAAACTCCTTCAATTCACTCATATACCATGGATAGATAACCAAATTAGATTCCTATAATAGATTTTATGCATCTAGATTATACAAATTTCTATTAGGTGATTATGAGTAGTATAAATATACTAATGATGATGTAGACAACAATGCTCCTGATCCACTACTTTAGACTACCAATTCCTTTCCACCTATTGTTGATAATGAATTAGTCCTCAACAAAGATTTGGTTTTAAAAAAATTCAGAGAAAGGATTAAGGAATAGTCTAAACATCATACACTAATTTTGTAATCCATCATAAAAATAACAAAGGATTATAAATTTGAGTCTTCTAGTCATTAAAATAAGCCAATTGCACAGGACACTATAGGGGCAACTATGTATCAACCACTCCCTATATAAGCCAACCTTCTTTTATGCCACCAGTTGTAGCTAGTACATCCTTATATCCTAATGTCACATCCCTTGTGTAAGAGATCAGATCACTTCAATCCAAGGTGAAACATCTTGATCAAGCTACCACTAGACCTACGTAGGCTTTGGATTCTTTTGCTCTTCTACATACACCATTGGCATGTCATATTTCTTCTACACCCTTGCCACAAGGTTTTGTTCAACCCAAGCTTACTCTTTATGATGGAAAGGGTGATCTGGAGACACATTTGAGAGCTTTTCACATAACATACTTGGATTATATACCTAATGATTGGCTACTTACCAGGATATTTCCATGGATCCTAAAGGATTATGCCTTATAATGGTTTTATAGTCTATTGAATCAGTCAGTCACAACATTCAATCCTTTAGAAGATAAGACATGTTCCTAGCACATTTGAGTATCAAATTTTGTGACAAAGTTTCATATGTGTAGATTGCACAATGGAAACAAAGGTAAAATGATCCCCTGACAGATTATGCTCTTAGATACAAGACTATTCTTTCTAAACTAACTAGCCCCATGGTTTATCAAGAGCTATAGGACATTTTTAAATAGAGCCTTCTACCTGATTTGCATGAATCTATTATATTCAAAAGATTTTATTCCTTTACTAAATTGTGTCATACACTCAATAGAAAAGAAGTCAAGCTAATTTCAATGGGAAAACTTAAGTATTCAAGTATCCAAAGCACAAATAATAAGAGTAACAAAAAAGTCCCATACAAGGTAAAAAATAATGATAATAAAAATAATAATCAACCAATAGGTAATGAAACTTTTGAGCCCTTCCAATATGTGGTTTTATCAGCACCTCCTCATCATGCATTTACCAATCTACTAGTTTCTTGATCTAGGGTTTTACAAAAATTTATTGGAATGTAACATCCTTAGTCTCCCTCCTATCCAAAATGTAGATCCAAAAAAGACTCTTCCATAGGGATATGATCAACATGCGTTTTGCAATTTTAATAGGGCACCAGGCCATGTGACAAATAGATGTATCAATTTAGGACATAAGATATAGGATTTGATTGATGATAATCTACTGGATCTGAATGCTTCATATGAGCCCCCAAAGTTAAAACCAACTTAAGATAAATCTTTGAAAATCTTTTCAGATCCATTCTCATAGCATTCTAAACAAGAGAAAGGACGCACATTAGGGGTTCACCATACATACTAGGAACCTTCAGTTGAGTCACATAATTTGAGTGGTATGAGTCAAGAGTTCTAGCCAGGCCTTTAATATTGTTTTTAGATCATGAGATTTTAAAGGATAATATAGGTTATAATGCACTATTTATCAGAGCACATATTCAGAATCTACATATACATAGTATACTCATCAATAATGGTTTCAGTCTTAACATGTGCAGTTTCAAAATTATACAACATTTGGGTTATTCAAAGCAGGATCTCACTTTGATAGACACAATTAACAATGGTTTTAGTGGGCATGTATAGAGTTCATTGGGAAATATAGTACTTAAATTATAGGTTGGTCTTACATATGTGGCCACACCATTCACTATAGTTCCCAATGCAAGATTTTTTGATATATTACTTGGTCAAGCATGGATTCAAAAACTCAAGGTAGTACCTTATACCTTTCACAGATGTATAGTTATCATTCATTTTAATCAGGATATTATAGCTGGTGGATTGCCTTATGAGTCATCACTCCCCTCTTCAAAACCATCTTCTAGTTTCTAGTCACTAGCTCTAGTTCTGCCACCAATTTTATCTTCTCCTCCATTTTTAGTATAGCTTCTACATCTGATCCATCCATAGTTACAATATCCATCACTAGTATAGAATATTCATACACCCCTATAGTTTCAATATTCTAGACAGCTTTTAGCTATAGTGCTCACACCTAGAGTAGTTACATTACGATCTCATACAACTATATAGAGAACACCTATTCACAGAGCCTCTTTTCCTACTTTTAGATGGGTCCCTAAGAGCCCTATAGTTGTATCCACTTCTTAGAGTCACAGGGGGACCCAACATTTAGTTTCCATTTCAAATATTTTAGAGCAGTTATAACACACATAAATTTTAGTTGCATAATCTCAAACACTCCATCATGCTTCAAGATCATGCACGATCCCATTATTTTATACAGAACACCATGATAGGGAGTCTCATTCAAGACTCATCAGTTAGTATCATTTATTTTTTTCTAGCATTGACTGTACATATTATCTCCTACTTGATTGTACATAGTTCAAATATTTTCAAAAATATAAAAAATAATATAACACTTCAAAATATAAAAACATTCAAATATATCAAAAATACCAACAACATTTTAATTATATGCATTATCCATTCTTTACGTTACTACTATCATGCTAGGACTTACATTTTTTATTTTATGCTATTGTATGTTTATTTTATATATTACCATGCTTCACTTGATCTTCTTTGAGTGTGTGCAGTGACATCCATATACTTGATTAATCTATTGTACCCATAGAGAAGGTACTCCTACTACTACATTTACATTATTCTACACACCCACAAGGGTCATCTTCTACATGACTACACCATCCAAGTTATGCCATTCCTACACCACATGCTTCGAGTTATCATGTTAATGTATAATACTTTATAGGTTACATAGAATACAATATCGACATTTCACTAATATCTAGCACTTATGTATTTATTAGCATATACCTAGTATTTTACTACACATGTTTTGCATACTCTCACATTTTCTTTGATTAGTTAGATGTGTTTGTCTCTTCCATTTATTACATTCTTTCTCTGCTTGCTTAGTGTAGCTTGTGTGATTCCATTTTTAATTCCAACTTGTCCCCTGCTTATGCCTTAGGACATCTATCAATGTCCTTTGATTCTATTAATGTGTAGCCTTAGGACATTTTACAATGTCTTTTTTTGTACTCTTCTATGTTCCTATAGCCCATGTGCCAACTTTGCTTGTTCACTTATATGTGTATGTGGGATTTGAACATTCCTTCCATGCTTGTGTTCTACTTTGAGTGACATGTGTCCATGCCCCTTATTTATGTAGCCCCTTGGCCACCCTTGTATGCTTCTTACTTATTGTTTCATATGATTTTTTGTTTATTTGCTCCTCACTATGTGTAATGCCATGATTTCAATCATGCATTTATCTTACTTCTTAGATGCCATGATAGACATCATGCTCCATCCCTCTATGCTTACTAACAAAATAACAAATAGCAACTAACAACTAATATATAACATTACTAGTCCATTAATTTGTGCATGCTATTACATTATTATATCTATATAGGCATACCCTTATTGATATAACAATCTATCAATTCAAATATTTCTATATCTTGAAATATCTTGTCAAATATTCTATCCTATATCTTGATTCTATATAATTTAACACACTTACAGGACTATTTTCTTCTAATGACAGTCATTGTAGGTTCATCATACCTACCCTCAGAAGAGGGGGCATCAAACAAAGGTTTTTCATAAAGATCAAACCTCCTGGTAGTCAAAATAGTAGCATTTAAAACACTCAGTAGAGAATCCAGAGTTTAAATCGGTCAAACTAGATCAAAAAATGGTGACAATTTTAAGTCAACAATTAGTTTTCACACTAAACAACAACACCAAAAATGGATAGTAGTGCCAAAAACAAGGGTCTCCACATTTTTGGCCTCGTATCCAAGTAGTAAAATAATCATGGTTTCTAGAAATAGGTAAAAATTTTAGTTTAGGGATAATTTTTGTACTTCCAAATCAGTTAGATTAAGTAGTTTCAGCATAATTTTCTTAGATCTAGTGAGTTATCATGTGTAACATGATGGTTCTCACTTTTAGTTTAGATTAGGTATTTGGCATAACTTCCATATCATAATCCATTTTCCAGACATCAGTGATTAGGGGCAATATGCATGGCACATTGATCTTCTATTTTCTTTTTGAGTTTAGTTTATTCCAAGCATTCTCAATAGTTGTGTGCATTAATCCATTTGTAGGTGGTTGGCATCACATTTGAGTTAAAATTTTATAAAAGTTTAGATTTTTGATCACTTTAGTTCTTGAGTTAGATTTCACATAAGCATTTTGCATCAGTTTTAGAGAGGCTGTCATACAAGCCTATCATCCAACTTTCAAAATAACTAAGAATGGCCTAGTTTGTAGCATCTATTCAGGCTATCCATGATATATTATTAAATTTATATAACATCCATGGGCTTCATGATACATCTCATATGACATTTATTCTATACTATTATCACTTCATAGCTTCATTCCAAGGGGAAATGATGGATCCAAAGGGCTAGATAACATTGTATTCTTGAGCTACCTATTCAAAGGGATTGAATACATAGTCCAGACATCGATTGGTACATGCATGATTCATTAAACTCACATAGTTAGTGATAAGGGAGCCATTTCCATTCTTGATCTACTTTTTCAAGGAATTGAGAACTCATCTTTATTCTTGATATTTCTCTTGATTTAATAGATACTTAGCATCATCCAACACATTATAGCATCATAATAAGTTTTTTCTTGGTTTATGTACCCAATGAGGTGTATTCATTCCTTTCTCTTCCTTCTACTTAGATCTTATACTTTCTTATTTTAGATATAGTGTATCTAATAATAACTAATTTACTTTATGTTTTCATTGCAAATTCACAATTCACAGTTTGCTCTCTCTATGTGCATCTAACATCACACATCTTCATGAGCTTCACCATTACATGTAAGTTTAGGTATGCTCCATATTTTCCTTTATCCTAGTCTTTTGATTTACTACATCACTAGAATAAATGGGGGGGGGCGGGGGGGGGGGGGGGGGGGGAATGTAATAATATAAAACGAAAAATTGGATGACTTAGGCATGGCTAATAACACCCAACCTATAGGTCCTCTTTCTTGCTCACACAACCCTTCTCGAATAGAATTTCATTGATTCCCAATCATCTATAGCTTCTTATACTTAGCCCTTTCAAACCCAGGCATACATTTTAGGCCCAAATCCAGCCCCTAGGTCTCATTCCCTTAGGATAATAGTACTCAACTTGGACAGGAACACTAAAACTCAAGGTGTCTTACTTTTGGCACTATTATCCAAGTTCATTTTTGGTCTTAAAAATTAGATTATTCTGGTTCCTTATCTTTTCCCTTATTAGCCTAACATTAATTCATTTAAGCCACAATCATCTATTTCCATATAAAAGGCCATTCTAAGTCTATTTAAATGGGTTGGCACTCATTGTCAAGACAAACGTAAAAATACAAGAATGTATACTCAAGCACTCCTTATTATTTGCATACATCCTTCCAATATTATTTCAAAGATACTTAATTCATTTCACTAGTCCCTATCTAACTAAAACACATCTAATTTCACATTCTAGTTGCATTGATCATACACAAATTGCACTAAGCACTTCAATGGAAGAACTATATTATCTTGATCCCTCTTCAGAGTATTAGTATATAGGTAGTGTGCCCACACACAAGGTGTGAAGTGTGTCCAACAAATCCTTTACACACTAACCCCTTCTCTCTCTTTTTTAGTTTGCATTCATGTTCAAGCACCAGGAGATCGTAAGAGTTTTAAATATTAAAATAGGCACATAGTGAGCTCTATGAGATCCCAGAACCTGAAATTTTAGTGATAGGGTAACACAGGAACTCCGAATCAAACCTAAAAATATTTTAGCCAAATAACAATAGCAATATAATAGGACTATAACACTGGGCAATAGTGTGTCCTATTTTTTGTGATCCTTTTCAATCAAGAAATGAAGTCTAGGGACATGTTTCTGACTGTTTCTCAATCCTACTTCTCTAGTATCCGACCTTGTCTCAGTCCAAATTAGTCGGAATAAGCTAAGTTATAATCTCTCTCACTTCATACTATATTTAGAAAAGGTAAAAGTACATTCTATTTACATAAATCAGTAGGTTAATTAAAATCACATTTATTTACTAATTTACATTACTCAGCCCCTTTATTTATTAGGAATATAACTCCAATATTTTGGAAACAATAAAATAAATATAAAATTGAAGTTTTTAATATGAATTTAATTTAGTTTAGCTAAAATGTATAGTATAAAACATACGTATGCAAATTTTCAAGTTAATAAATATATATCTAATTTAAAGTAATTGAGATTAGTGGTGTAAAATTTACAAACATAGTCAATGATGTTAATAAATGTTTGTTTCAGTTAAATAAATGATAATTTTTATTTAAATTATTTTTTAAACTTAATTATATTAGTATATTTGAATTTTTAAATATTGACTTGTTAAATATATAGAACTAGAGGTGACCCTTGACCTAACCTACTAATTTATGTTGGTTTAACCTTTCACTCATCCTATGATGTATTGCATATCTATTTTTAGAGTGTACGAACTAAAAATACATAGAGTATAGTCATTATTATAGTGGTGTTATCCAATATCATAGTGGTATTATTTCTTATATTACCCATTAATGAACCAATGTCAATTTTTAAAATCAATATCTTTAATTGATTTGTTAGTGAAACAAATTTTGAAAAAAAAATTGTTAATTATTTTTTAATAAAATATTTGTAAAGTTATTAAATTTGATAAAATATACATGTACATATACTAGAAATACTATATTTTTTATAATATTTAAATCATACATATATTTTATAATTTTTAATTATAATACAATTTACATATAG
Source organism: Torreya grandis (assembly GCA_037957365.1). NCBI lineage: Eukaryota > Viridiplantae > Streptophyta > Pinopsida > Cupressales > Taxaceae > Torreya > Torreya grandis. The sequence continues at coordinate 470,946 of JARHVA010002159.1, read as the reverse complement.
TTAATAGTTTTTATATATTTTAACTCCTTAAAAATACTTTATATCAAGAGTTATTAAGTATATCTCGAATACGTTGAAAGATATTAATCTTAAGATCCATATCTTAGATTTTTGATATATCATAGTTATTAATAATTTCATTATATTATTCCCATATTCACCACAAACTAATGATAAATCATATCAATCTAACTATATTAATGTGTAAGGCTCAAAAAAATATTTTCAAAAAATTAAAAAAAGAGGTCATTCAAACTCCAATAAATGACTAAGATATTATAATGTTTTGATTAAATTCTCTAAAATAATGATAAAAATAAATGTAAAATTTATCTTCAAATTTAAAAATAAACATATTCAAAAACACCAGCACCCATTCATATCTTATGTCCTTGCATATGGAATCACTATTTTATTTCACCTTTCCATATAGAGTTTATATTGTGAAGTATTACTTTGTTCAGATATTATGCTCAATGGACAAATTATATTGCTTTCTTTGTAAAAAATTATAGTTATTATACTTTTTAAGGTTTATAAGTCTATAACTTTTGGTATCTTTAACAATGAGAATTTTTTTAAAAAAAAAAACTCAACTAATAAAATGAGTTTTTCCTCACCTCTATATTCCTTCAAATATAACACCAGGTGAATAATTATTATTTAAAAATCCATCTCCTACATGACTTGGTTAGGCACTAGGAGCATGTTCCTTAGACTATAATTAAAATACAACCAAATATCTTGTAGAAAAGCCCTCCTCCACTAGCATCATGGTGGCATTAGATCCACTCACATAACTGATTCTCTACCCTTCCTTATCAACAAGGTGATTGGAGTCTAGTTACTCATTGATAAGATTGCTTTTGGGCCTTTATCATGCTTATCATCATTAACATTGTTATTCTTTAACCTGGATGAAGAGTGCTTATGCCTTTCATAGGTCAACATGGTTAGGATGGGTGATGTTGGATCTATAGATATTGAATCCCTCCAATTAATCATCTCTCCTTGCTTATGATGTTATTCATCCTACTCATGATCCTTTTTCTTCTTAGTTTAAATTTATAATAGTTTATATTTTATTAATATATTTTGATACTTTTAATTCCTACCATTATTATTATTATTATGTCCTTTTGATCTCTCATATTGTTTTTTATTAATAAATATGATGAGTAGTTTACAATAAAAATATTTTATGATGCTATTAGACATTCACCTACCAAACTAAGCCTTCCATTCCATACATGATCGATAATCCACAACAAAATTTGGATAATGATTACAATCACATCTCTTTATAAGTGACATGTGCTGATTATTTGGGAAACCACATTATATGGCCTAATGATTGATAATGGGGATGTGTGTGATTTACATAAAACATGTAGTATTATTTACCATTCTAGAATGTTTGTTTTGCATCTATCTATGTTATTGCGCTAGATGCCATTAATAATTATTACAATAGATTTCAATTTTTATATAAGGATGCATAGATTAACTTAAAGTGTTATTTTGTTATTATTGGTAAAGGTTTGGATTTTCAAAAGGGTCCCACCCTTTTACAATGGAGATAAAGATAGAAAATGAATAGTGAAACAAAACTCATCTTCTAACAAAAATGTAATTGACTACAATAAAGCTATAATAAAAATGATACCAAGATATAGAACATAAAAACTAAAACTCTGACCCCCCCCCCCCAATAAATTTTGTTTTATAGATCTAAGGATCATAGTCAATGATCTATGTCCCTTACTACCTGTATCTCTCTTTCTATTACTCAACATTGTCCAATATCCTCCTTCCTCTGAATCTGAGAAGATAGGAATAGAGATTTCAAGACCATCTATTGAATTATATCTCTTTAATGAAATCCTATGTAGTAAATCTTCACTTGGATCTAAGTTTAAAGTATTGTATTTTGAAAACATTGTAACTTTTAGTAAGGTTTCATCTGTATTAGAATTCATATCCTCATTTGATGTGTTATTAACATAAACTATTGTTGGAATAAATGGATTATTGAAAAAATATAATCTATATATGAAATTTTCATATATAATAGATAGTTTCATATTCTACTGAGAGATTTTTATTGAGGATTTCAAAATGAGGAAATTTTCAATTCTTTACAGTTTTAGACAATTTATTTCATGGGAAATTCCATGGAAAAGTTTTGGTTTGGTTTAGATCTAGTTCAAGGTAGGATCTATCTTATAAATTTCATAAATAAATGATTGTGTTTTTGTTTTTTTAAAAGTATTATGTTATGTGAGGCTTGGATTCATTGAATTCCAATAAACAAAGTTATGTTAATGTTCTATGGTGTCACTTTAAATTAAATGACTTTATATTTAGATTAGGTTCACCTTTCTTTATATAAAAGGCTATATAGGTTGTTCATAGTTCTCTATACCTACCCAATGCATTACTCCTATATTTTTTAATTGGTGAGCTTTTACCAACATAGATAAACTTCATTGCATTGGCATCAACTTCCTCGATCCTATCACACTGTAAAATTTTAACACCCCTTGACCATTAGATTAATTGGCCAAGATGTAATCATTGCTAGTGAATGTAACAAAGAAAAACATAATTGTTTTCACCAACCTAACCTCAAGATAAATATTCACCATGAATAGGTGAGCACATGGTCATTTCTAGTTTTTAAGCTCCTCCCTTGACCATCATGATGAATAAAACCACATGTGATTCTCCTCCCTAATTCTCTTCATTGATTATCCCCCCTCCCCCAAACACACAATATACACACTATCAATTCAAACTCACCCTTCTCTTACATTTCCCTTGTGAGGATCATGATGAGTGAGTTAAATAGAATGCGTTAAGTGTGCTTAGCAGTGGAAGAAGATGATGAGGTCATTCACTATGCTAAAGTGGTAACTATAAATTTATTTATTTATTTATTTTTCATATAATCCATGTATGTTAAACCTTTGATATATTTTTTAATATCATCCTAAATATACACCATTCATTTCTCCACTAATTCATTATTAACATTTGTCATTTTTATGATAGTATTTGAATCTAGTTTTACAAATAAGGGTTTGGTCTTCTCCAATTGATCAGTGAGCCCCCCCTTCAAATAACTTGAAAAAATTATAACAAATTTTCATGTAGAAATATAATCAAAACCTTGATCCATAGACATATCCCTTGAACTCAACAAAAAAGTCTTAGTTCCCACAATCGAAAGTGTAAAATTGATACCAATATCCTCAACAATCTTACCAAGTAGTGCCTTTATAAACTCTTTTCAAGGAAAAATATTTTGAACTAAACCATCCTTAGAAAAATCAAACTTTATCAATGTCAAGGCCAACTAGATGGAAATCCCTTCCCCAACCAATCTGGGAAAACTGTGTAAAGTACACAAATTGACACTAATAGATAAATCAACTTCCTTGATACATAAACAACATCTTAACTTCAATAATTAATATCACATGAAATAATTATGTAAACCCCTCCTCCTATTCATCCCTCATGGATGGAAACAATCAAAAGATTCCAATATTTCTCCAAGGATATGATTGTTGCATGCATATATTTAATGTTTCTTCTCATCTTTTATCTGAGGGTGGGTACACAAAGTTGGGGACTAAAAGTGGGCCTAGAAGTGAACACAATTTTTTTGAAATTTCAGAAATTTGAACTTATATAGATAATTTGAGATGCTTAATTTATAATTTAAAGATTGTATAAGAACATGAATTGTATCATATCGAATCTAGTTTACAAAACACTATTTTTTTTTGAAAAATGGTTAAGTTGACAAAAAAATAGATAGCTAGTTTTAAGAGGAACTCCTATTTTTGTAATCAAATAGATTAGTTGGATGTTTGTGTGACCCATCATTTTTTAGAATTATTTAAAAATATTTGATTAATATTTAGATAATATTTTCTAGCTTTTGACCTATATTTTTAAATATTTTTTCAATGATATTTTTTCTATTTTTTCAAGTAAACAGATCTTGAAAATTGACAAAAAAATAGATAGCTAGTTGTGCGGCCCCCTTAACTACCTCATAGAAACAAAAATTGATTTATTTTTGAATGTGTGTAGAATTAATCCTAGTTTATGACCATATAATTTTTTTTACTTGGATTGATGAATCTATTTTTACATAAATATTAATAGAAATGTATATTTGTGGCATGTAATGGCCTAAAAAAAGTATAGTTGAATATCAACATAGTTTGAACCCTTAAAGTACTCTAAAAATTATAAAAATCATATATTTAGAAAGAGGAGAGTGTGCTCATTATCATGGTAATAATTTTTTGAATTTTTTTGTTGAAATTCATAGTGTCTTTGATTATGGAAATTTAAATTTGTTGTTTTCTATCAACACTCTTGGACTCAAATGTAGATTGATAGGTCCAAGACTTTGGCTCAGGAACCCAAGTCATTTTCAATCCAAAAGGATAAATATTTTGAATTCAAATTTAATTAATAGGTATTCATTATTTATTAATAACACAAAAAAAAATAAAAAAATCTCTATGGGTACACATATTTCTGATATTTATCTCCCTAATAGTGGTGTGTAATGATAATTTCAATTGTAAAGTGAAGTGTATCATGATAGGTAAAATTACCAAAATTTGGATAGTGAATTAAGGTGTTATGGTATCACATTAAACTAATACATACACACTAATATTTGCACACACTAGTACATGTTATATCAGTGGAGTACACATTAACAAAAAGCTTGTTAAATTATTGGTAGGTTCAGGTCATTAATTGTACTTTCCCTTATATACACTACCATAAAAATGATGCAATTATATTTTGGTAAGATCTATGGCCTCAATTAATATGTTATGTGAAGATATGATGAAAATGTTTGAATGTAATAATGAAATGATAATATTTAAATTATAGGATAAGCCAAGCATGAAATGTCAAGAATTAGTTCAAGTCTAACATGTCAACCCCAAATCCATAAAAAAACATAAACAAAATAATCAAGCATGGTTAAATCTAATGGAAATTAGGGTTATTTTGAGCTCTTTAAATATAATTGCATGAATGGAAAACTTGATTTTTTTGGTTGATAAGCTTCAATTTATTCATATATTGAAGAAAATAAAATTAAATGCAATTTTTACATGTATAGGATATGGTTCTGAACTCAATAATCTTTAATGGACCACATATAATGAATGCATGTGTTGATTGGTTTAACTATGAAGATAACTAGGGTCGAAATGAGCCACATGAACCTATTTTAAATTATATGCGTGATGTGATTTGGTATGAAATTAATCCTATAATGTCATAATATATAATGAATGAAAAAGTTGACTCACTAAATCGAGGAGGAATTTGAGGCCAATTTAAACCCTTTCAATGTAACTAAAAGAGTATGTGATATGATTTTGAGATATATTAAGTTAAATTATGTCATGAATTGAGATTATTAGTCAATTGGCATAATCAAGGACATGAGTTGGATAAAATTAACCCCATACACCAAATTCATGGCGTAATTAAATGTATAGTCTATGTAATATGTGTTTAACTGACCCTAATTTTATCAGAAATGAAAAAATAGAGGCAATTATGGATAAATTAAACCTAATTTAAATTAAATGCATGTCTAGCATGTGATTAAAGGGTTTAAATTAGCACATGTTTTGTGACATGTTGACATTAAACCATAATTTTATCACAAATACAGCTCCCCTAAACCCTAATTTAATCACATGTATATAAAAACCTATTACATTAAATCCCAAATGGGATAAACCCTAATTTTATGACTTGAATACAACCCCTATGTTCCCTAGTTTCATCACAAATGCATTTTCATAAAATTAATTAGTTGTGCTCAGGCTTGTTGTAATGTGATTGGTGCTAAATCAAATTTGGTTTAAAGCCTCTTCAACTTGATATAATACCTTTCTAATTCATTCAATTATTTTATAGATTAATTTTTAGATTCTATAGCCTCACTAAGATCTGCAATATGTACTTGGTATATTTTTAGCATTAAATCTTGAAAAAGACTAGCATATGCATTATGATAACTTAGTAGTTATGAGTTTCTCCCATGGTAGAGCCCAAGGCTTTTGATTTCTAAATGTTGGACTTGCATTATTTCCCCTTAGAAGCACTTCTTTTCTCATAACTAAGTCAAAAATATTAAAACGTAAAATTTATGCCCTAAAAAGTTTTTCAAATTAGATATTTTTTAATTATTTATTTTAAAATGGCTTTTTTCCCCTTAAGTTGTTTGTTATATCTTATAAGCACATAAAGGCAAGTATGAGGTTTTTTTTTCTGACTTTGGTTGACTTGAGGAAGACCATAGTTGTAATATAGTTCTATTTTATAGATGGAAGGCTATGTTCACTCCCTTTTCATTTATGCATTTAAGTTTTTAGTGAAAATTCATTAAATAAGCCATTAATGATGAGAAATGTAATTTAATATAACTTTTGATCAGTAAATCAGATTTGATTTCCATATTTTATAAAAGTGCATGTTTCTTCATCCTATTTCCATGGTTCTAATTTCTTATATAAATGTACTAAAATTATAAAGTGATATATTATGGGGGTTACCTATGCTATGGCCCTATTAATTTTTGCATTATATCTCATGCACTTATTGCTCATACATGGATGAATTTTCAGTGGTTCCCAACATCCCTATTATAAGTGTGTATTATTTGTATTGATTCATGCAATTTTTACTTACATGGATGCATTCTCAATTTTGTCTGACATCTCATTCATGAGAGTGCAATATGTTAACATCATTGTAGAGTTTATTATGTAGTATTTCACTTCCTTGTTATCTTATCTTAATCATGATGACTCAATTTGATATACTTATGATGAGGAGATTTGATTAGACATCAATGGTTCTTCTTGGGAAATCTAACTATGCTTTTTGGCATACTTACATGAAACACTTACTCACAAGTAATAATTGAATCCCATTCTTATATGGATATATTCTTACTCCCACTAATCCTATTTGGTTCAATAAATTAGATAACACTTAAGATAAGGTTATTGGTATTTTATTGTTACAATTTCCATGGATCTTTATTTCCATGTGGAGCATACAACATGTCCCTACACTTTTTGGATCATCCTATAATCTCTTTTTGGATATCTTATTGAGATTTACATCACACATCATCTTCCTCTTCCTATTGTATCTTCAAATATTTAACTAGTCTCTCCTCTTGCTTTTATTTCCTATGACAACACATTCATGGTGGACAATCCTCTTTCTTCTATCAAGCCACCACTATAGGATGTGATTATGCTAGTCCTTAGCTATGCCATTATAGATTATAATTTTTTTCTATTCAATATTTTTCTCATACAGAGCCATAAAATATTGGTATTTTAGAGGACTCTACATTTACAGTGAGAGTACACCTTGGGAGATCATTCACTACTCTTCTCTTCTTCTAGATATTTAGGATATGGATCCACATTATTCATCTGTAGTCTCTTTTATAGCTTTGAGAGTTTTTGAGATGTGTTTTCCACTTCTAATGGAAATTCCTTCAATGAATGTTCCATGTATTTCTTATTCATCATACTTTCCTATACATGATGGCACTTTTGATCTTGTGCATATTTATAAGACTCATGACTTTTATTTTGGAATAGATAATTATGGTAATGATATGGACATACCTCCACCATATCCTTTTTAGGTTCTATATATTAAGGAGTTATTTCTTAATGTACCTTCTTTTAGGACACTTTAGACATTATAGGGTGTAGGTATATTGATACAGGAGTCATCAAACATTAGATAGTCTAATCTAAAACAATAGGGCACTCCACAATCCTTCATATCCTATATTTTTATTACACTATCATTCTATATATCAGTTGGCCATCCATACTATTAAGGAGGATAATTTATTTTACAGTGACTAAACCTTGGTTAGATATCCGTCAATCACTTATTAAACTCATTGATTATTCAATGGTGATCCACTATTCACTACACCTACTTTTGATAGGTTCACTTTAGTGGAATTACATTCATTTTTTATGCATGATCTTGATAGACCTATGTCACACTTTTGTTTTTTTTAAAATACTTAGAGTTATTTGTACTTTTCTCTTTATCTTCCACTCTGGGATGATCATACTTATAGTACACCATTCATGTTTATCCTTTTGTAAAAGGATGAAACATTGTTCGATGCAGATAGAGCTTCTTCAATCTTTAAGAATAAGATCTTGTTATCAACATTGGTCATCTTACGAGTTGTAATTGGATTTTGGATTGATTCAACATTATATTCAGTTGGGGGGACATCTTAGTTATTCTCTCTATGTGATATGTTTCTCTCACTTCTGGATGCATTCTTAACTATGCCTAATGTCTTTAGAGGATGCATTATTTCTCTTTACTCTCTTTTTGAGGAGGAATATTTTCCTATGAGTTTTATCCTTTTATCCTCTTTATGGGAGTTCCATTGTGCTTGGGTACCTCATTAGGACTCATTACAAGTACCCAATTATTCTACCCACCTAAGTTATGCTTCAAGGGGGGTGTTAGGGTAGATTTTTTTCATTTTCAAGTTTACCTTCATGTTTGTTCTATCAGATTGCTTAGGTGTACACTTGTAATGGAGGAGCTACATTCTAAATAGGAGTCATGCTTGATCATATATTCTAGGTATGGAAATATTTATACCACCACCACTTATCATTAGACCTCGACCATTTGTCATGTGGGAGTTATACACTCACTTCTTTTTGTACCTCTCCCTTGTGAGCAATTCAGCATGGGACTTCACTCATTTATGTATTATGATTTTATGTGGGAAATTTTTGGCTCTCACCTACTATGTAGGGTTTCATGTATTAATGGATGACTAGAGATCCTAGATGACTCTAATAAGATCTTCATACTATTAAATGACACATAAAATGAAAAATGGGAATATATTTGGCATCAAGGAAGATAAGGTACCATGACCACAACTCCTTTAATTTTATAGACACAACAAAGATTATTTTTTTAGATTAGTTCCTATAACTAATGTACACTCAGGGGCGCTATCCATGTAACATAAATTGTGAAGGTCAGACATCGAATGATTTAAGTTTTTTACAAATTTTAGACAACTAAAAGAGGTGGTGGTGACATAAAAACTTTGATATAATTAGTGGGAAATAGACTTTTATAAGGATGTTATGATATTAATTAACACAAAAAATGGAAAAAATAACTAGAATTCTTGTCTAACAAAAATCCCTACTATTTTATAAAACCAAGATCCATTTGATTCACTCAAGCATAAGGGAAAAATATTCTAAGAGGTTATAGGAAAATTCACTTTGATTCATTATAATAAGCCACAATGTGAGTGATCTTAGACTATATTTCACATATATTTTATCAAACCAGTAAAAGTTCACACCAAGTAACAAAAGAGGTCATTGATATTACATATAGCATGATCTAGCTAAATGAAAATTTCAATTGGCTAGAGTTCATAATCGCTGAGCTAATTTTAAACATGGAGAATATTTTTTTAGGCATGTCACAAAATTTCCAATACCGCATCCTCATATTATCACTCTCGTTTACTCAATGGAAGTCTCCTACTAGTCCTATCATGGTAGATGGATATTTTTGGACTCTGAATGGATTGAATAATCTAGAATAGACTAAAATAGGGAAGTAATACACATAATATGGCCACTTAAGATAAAGGTGGATGGAATTACAAACACTCATTTCATCACACCCTAGGGTTCCCACTAATTTGATGTAGTAACTTTCACTTGACACACAAATAATCAAACTTTGTGATGTATTGCAGGTGTGACATAATGGGTTGGAAAAATCACCATAATTCTCATTTCCATTCTTCATCACCATGTTATATGTGAAAGTGTATTTTTTAAGGAAATAAACCTTATTAAAAATAATGGTATCACCTCTATGTTCCATGGCCCTGAAATCAAAATAACCATTAACACACCAATAAGTAGATGCAAAAAATTATAAATAAGCACCACCATATACATCTATGGCCCCAATATAAATGTATAAAATAAAAAATTACGTGACAACACAAGGGGCGCAACCACCCCCACCACTAAAGAAGAATAATCATGACACTAACCACTAGTACATCGATGCACATGTGCCTAATATTACTTTAGACTATGATATTGCTTAACTTGGTGTTACCAAAGAAGAAATATATAAGTATATGTTGGATTACATATACAAAAATATTTACAAAGAGGAAGAAACCAAATTTTTCTAAAAAAAGTAGTGCACACTTTCCAAGTGCATGAGGATGTCAAAAATATACTAGTGGTTGACACTCCCAAGCCTTTCACTTGAATCATAATCAAAACTAAATTAGAAGAAGAAGAAAGAAAACAAAAAATATATCCATATTTTAAGTTATATTGGGAATAATATCCTTAGCATTGTAAGCTACCTAGCCATAACTAAAAGCCACACAAGGCATAAAGTAACAAGTAATTCCTCAACAAATTCTAATGTGTATAACCAAAATACATGCTAATCAAAGGACCTTTCCCTCCATTTTAGAGAGTGTGGGATACTTTTTTACACCAAAAATGGTGGATGAGATTGAATTTTAATAATAACAAGTAATTAAATAGTAATAAGTTATAATTAACCATGCTTATAAGTGAGTGAAAAAGGTTTTGGTTCCACATGTACATTCAAAAGTTTCAGTTAGTAGTAACTTAGTGGTGATGTCCTATTCTTCCCCCTCCCCTCAACATTTAGGTGTTAGTTCAACCCATTCACACCCTCCATCTCCCCATTACCTAGGTCATTTATACTAGGAAGACATCATAGCAAAATAAGAAATTATGCAGATAAAAGTAGAGCAATAAAAGGCTTATAAGGAATCTAAGAAAAAAATTAGAAAGGATGAATGGAAAAATATGACCTAGAATAAGTTGAGAACAATAATAAATAATAAGAATACTATACAATGAAACAAGACACAAAGGAGGAGAAAATGGAAGAAGAAGCTACTACATAGAAGAAGAAAGTGGAACAAGTAGATTCCACATAGAAAAATAAGAACTGAGAAGAAGAAGAGAATTGGAAGAAGAAGAAAAGAATAAGAAGATATGATAAATAAAAACAAACAAGATGATAATGAAACATAAGAATAATAGATGAATAATGTTGGGGAAAATGAAACAACTAAATTAGAGGAGGAGAAAAATCTAGAAGCCATGTAAAAACAGGAAAAAGAGAGCAAGAAAAATGCCAAAGAGAGATATGCAAAGGAATTTATGCAATAAGAAGAATAGGAAACAAAGGCATAGAAAATGTAAGAGTTGTAAATAAATAAAATGTTAATATTCCTAGTCAATAGTCACAATCCCAAGCAATCGAACACACCTAGGAAGCCAAAATAGGAGTTTATGTAAAAATAAATACTTGATACTCCATATCCCTAAAGTACATCATAAGTTTAGGCTCAACACTAAGAGGCACACAAGAAGAGGAACTATAGGAAATACCTTAAAAACCTAGCTAATGGTTATGGGACATGCAATACCCACCCCTATGATGAATAAATTTCACACTCCCAATTGTGAAAATTTGGCACTAGGTATCCCCAACCAAAACTATAGGGAATTCATTTGATTTAATTGCATCAATTTATGAGGCATCACTTGATGTGACCCAAATAACACTAGAAAAGTAGGTTGAGGGATTAGATGCATTCCAATAATCCTTATCATTAAAGGTCCTAGAGATGTAACATGAAAACCTTTAGGTAAGGGAAGAAAACTTAGATCTACATGATCTTCTAGCCAAGGACCTCATAATTATAGGTGATACATTTTTGGTGTTTCTGGTGTATGTCCTGTGGGATTAAGTGATGTCTAAATATAAACAATTCACTATATTAATTTCTCAAATCACTAGAGACTAGGTGGATACACAAAAAATTTAGTAACCTTCAGTGTAAGGACAATAATTAACAGTGGAAACACAAATTCTATTCTATCTCCTTGAATAGTATGAGTAGGTATTGGATACTACTACACAACAAGACACCCAAACTTTTTGTAGTATGTTAGATTAGAAAAAATAACTATAGGATTCACTAGGTGAGGTACAACAAGATTTATCAAAGGTGGAAGAGGCCAAGACCATTATGGAATATGAATCAACAATGCTAGACCTCATAGATGTTGAGGTTAAAGAGTCTCTTAACTAAAGAGATAAAATTATGAAAAATATGACTACATCGTAAAATGAAATTCTTCACAACATTTTTAGTGATATCCAAAATTAACACTATGTAGATAGAATGAAGGAAATGTTTTGATACATTACACTAAAGTTATCATAGAATAGGGATATAATTTCCATTGTAAATGATTAATATGTTAAGGCAATCATGCAATTTGAATATTTGATACATAATTTACTTAATATGGTTTGTGATGCATTAGCTGATTCAAGATAATTCAAGAAAGATATTTCATACCTAGACAACTTGATTTCTATAATTTTTTATGAGACATACTTCATCTCACTAGCCTAACATGTACAATAATCATAAAACATGAAGGTAACGAAAAACATGTAGATAACTTATAACCCCTGACTCTACGATTGCATCATCTTCAGCAAAAGTTTCTACAATGACATCTTATTCGACAATAACATATTTTTACATATCATTAGTCACGTCTTCATCACAATAACCTATAATTATAGTAGAGCACTCCATGCCTCCTCCATCTATCTAGGTATTTCATAGTTTTTAGTTTTGAAATTTTGAAGAATTTTAATGTAGGGAAGGCCATAAGCATTAGGTGCAATAATAGGATGGTTAAAAATTCACAAATGGTGGCTTACTAGTTATGAAAATATATTAAAAATACAAAATTATGGTATATTGGTATGTTGTTTAGTTGAAAACCTAAAAATGTGCCTAAGTAGTGCACAATGGTTGAACCCAAAAAATGAATCGTTAAGCGATTACTATAATCAATGTTTATGGACCAACCCCTTAGTGTAGGAAATTGTACTAGCTCCAACAATAGGCACACTCACTATGAATTTGTCTCAAGATGAGATAATTGTTTAACTATGGGAAAGTGTTGGTAGTATTTTTAGGACTATAAAATTACAAAGCACAAGTCTACCATGTAGAGCATTTTATGTAATGTATATTAGTTTGTATGTATTTGACCTATGTTTATATATCAAAATAAAATATATATATTACAAAAATACTCCTTTGATAGAGGAAATTTAAGGTCATAACGTGAAGTTTCAGAGCATTGTAAGTCTTTAAATAGTGAAATGATTTAACGGAAAATAGTTTCAAATTATTTGAGATTAATATAGAGATCCATTCATGGTTTTTCAAATGTATTTCATACTTGTTTTTTCTATAGTTGATTTTTTTTATGTTTATTTTGAAAATATGTTTGATTCTATAATAATGAAATATATAGTATCTTTAAGTCTCTATTTCAATGGATAATCCATAGCTCTATTCATAATTAATACTTGATGAGTTTGTTTATTTTGTCTACATTTCTGAATTATTTTCTACTTCACATAATGATAAATAATATGTTTTGATGGCTTCTAGGAGCTTATGCTAACACTGGGACATGATGGTTAGGCCCAAGTGGATGCTTCTCAGAGTTCCCCCTATTAATATTTCAAGAGTATAATGATCAGTTTCAATAAAGGTGAATTATCCTAGATGGTCTCTGCCCTTAGCTAGGTTTTTCAAACTAAATTTTGATGTTATGGATTAAGGAAATATAGTAGCTTTAGGATCTGTATTTATATAAAATATTGAAATGGTCTCTAATTCATGCATCATAATTGAAAATGATGGATGACACTAATAATGAGGTTAAGTTTCAATATACTATGTTTAGTCTTGAACTCACTGCTTAATATGGCATTGTGAATCTTCTAATAGAAGGTGAATCAATATTGATCATTTTGTATATTTCAAATTAGAACTCAAATTTTTTGAACTCTTAGATACATCGTGGATAGGGCATGGATTTTTTAGACTCTTTTATCTCCTGGTCTATGAGTCATTATTTTTGTGAGGTAAATGTTGTTATTGATGTTCTAGCTAATCATAACATTTATCAATTTAAAGACCTCATTTCAGATAATATTTGTGATTTAGATTTAAAAATTCCATCTTATCATATCTTTGGGGTTGAATCCCCAACTTTTATGGGTTGAATATCATTATTTTATCATTTTTAAAAATCATCCCTCATATATTTTGTGTGTGGCTTCCCCTCATGTTGTATTACCATCTCATGATAAGACTCAATCTCTGACCCTACTTACTTCATCATTAGTTTGGATGAGGTGTGTGGATATTGGCTTTCCCATTTCACTTACTTCCTCATCCCTTGCCTTCATTTCCCTCTTATATGATCTATCTTTAGCTTGGTAGATTTTATCAATTCATCTCTCTCTAGCAATATGGATGCAACATAAAATGAGTGCTATTTGATCCCTTATTTTTAATTAATAATAACAAGATGGAAATATATTTTGGGGGTTTTGTCATAGCCAATAGGTTCCAAAAGGTCTTTCGGTCTCCCTTTGGGAAACTATTCAATGTAATTTGAATAGTAATGGGTGTTGATTACATTTAATTTGATCACCAAAACATGTTCAAATCATAATTAGTTTAAGTATTCACTTTAAACTTAATCAATATCCTTGAGGATAAGGATATGGTCCTATAAGTTGTGAAATTTTTTGGTAGGCCCGATTTCATAGGTGAGAGAAACACTACTTTGGAAACTTTAAGAGCTAGTTTATTTAGTCTCCATTCCCTTTTTAGGCATGAAATGCATGGGATTGGTCCCGATGAATGTATTTCATGAGTTGAAATTTTAATTCATCATGGTTTTTGAGTATTTGGAGCACATTTTATCCTTCATTCATTAAGGTAATGTTAGGTAGGGGGTTTCTTTCCTTTTATGAGATTGTATACCATAAAATACCCTCTACCTTCCTTATATTCTCTTTTACAATGGCATAACAGGTCTTAGGTGGTCAATGTTGAAAAGTTACTTATTCACATAGGAGGGATTCAGTGGAAGTATGAAACATATAGAAGTGACAGGAATGACACAAAAAACTCAATGTTACCTTTAAAAAGTCATGGTAGGGGTGGTGGTTGAAGATTGAAACCTATTGTGGCCTTAAGGAGTTATCACATATTGGATTTTTTGTCTTTTCATGGGTAGAGTAATGGAATGAAAATAAATATTTTCCAATATATGATCTTTCCTCCTATTCAATAGGATCCTCTTATTTTTTTGGGTTGCAAGTTTTCCCTTAATGACAATTCTTGTTGTGGCATACAAAGAATTTGGAATCAGGCCCCTATTTTTAAAAGTAGTTGAAGTATACATGTATAAATTAGTATTGATGGTGGTTGGGTGGTATATTAAGCTAGAGAGGCTTAATTTTAAGTTGGTTGTGTTGATCTTATGGCTTGTGATGGTGATGAAGTAATTGTAATCTTGGATGTGGTATGTGATGTGGGTCATGATATGTCTAATGTGATTTTTGTGTAGGACACTTAGTCGTGGTATTTCCTTATGTTTAACTTCCTTCAGATGGTATTTTGGTCATTTAATTTTTTACCCTATTTTAGGATGTGATTTTTTGATAGGGCTATGGGTCTTGGGGTATTCCATTTGTTTCCCCTCTCTTTCTTCTAGGACTAGATTTTGATTTTTTTTTTGTGTATTATAGTATCATGGATATGTATAAAATACACACCAAAACATTTTATAACTCCTTTTTTTGATATAAACAAATGGTGAGGGATATAAAATAAGGAAAAAATAATCATTTTATAATAGAAATAATACATTTCTTTATTAATTATTATTTTGTAACAAAAGGATATGCCCAAAGGTACTACAATAAAGAAGGTAAGGATGGTATTAATTTTCATAGGAGAGAAGAGGAGTGATTTCAAAAATGTCCTTCAACACCTTTAACTACTTGAACAAGTTGGTAAGAATAACACATAACTAGATCCATGAGTTTGGCATCATATGAGAGAGATATTTCTAAATATTATTAATTAAAATCAAGACATCTTGCATTAAAATTAACATGAAATTTTCTGTATTATTTATGATCCATAGTTATATGTTTTTTTTTTTTTTTTATAAATTTTTAATTTAATTTATTTTTTGTTATTTGGTTTGTTAGTTCATGGGAATGCTTCTTGAGTCCCGTAACCACATTGTGAAAAGCTTATAAATATTTTCAACTTATTGCTAAATGAATCTTAAAAATAATACTTTATTAGATTTTGTTTGAAGTTATATGTTCATGATGTAATTTATAAGTTATTCCCCCTATTACTAGGCCCATTAGTGGTATTAAAGCTAAATAAAAATCATTTTTGGTGAAAACTATTAAAGGTGAATGTGAATCTTTGTTTATGAACATGAAGGATGAAGCTATGAAAGAGGATTCAATTCATTGAATCCACATTTTTAAAATAATTTACAAATTATTTATGAAGTTTTATGCTATATAAATCAAATTGTATGACATTTATATAAGTTTTAGGAAGGAAAATCATATAGAACAAACAAAATTGTAAGCACGCTGCATGACTTTTTATCATATGAATGTATTGTGATCTGTAAGTCCCTCATAAGACCATTTTATATGGCCTAAAACCCCTATTGTAGCATTAATGACATTTGATCTATTATATATGTCTAATTGGCAAGTTTAGAAACCCCAAAATATGTCAAGGCCTTCAACATGTTTTTTATCTATCCTATAAACTCATTGTATGACATATTTCAAACCAAAACCCTATATTTTTGAATGGTATAGCCTATTAACATGTCCCATGATATCCATGGAATTTTGGTGTGTTTTTGTGACTTTTACATGCCTTCAATTCATAATCCTTTGCCTACATTTGTATGTTGATTATGCACCTGTAGAACCTCCACATGTAGTAATGGTATCCCATTCTAATATAAAAGTTTTTATTCACTACTGGTACGCTGAAACTTCAAATATATCTCTATTATATGACCTTAATCTTACATGTGGAATTTTTATGGATTTATGAGAATGTTTGGAGTAGATATGTGAATTTTATACAACCCCAATCTTTACCTATGGAATTTGTATATATATTTTAAGAATGTTTGGAGCAGATATGGGTGTTTATCTATAAATAATATGGTTTCAAGAGAAGTTATATGTAGTAACACTTGTATGAAACAACTATAACATATCAAGAAGAAATATGGTGCATAAGTGAATGATAATAGTTTATGTATTATCAATCTTACTGATCCACCAATTAATAAAGGCATTTATATATTATACATGCAAGCAAAGCCAAGTAAAAATATTTCACATGTATTTATATATATTTTTTAATTTTTCAAATCAGAAAAGTAAAAGTTAAATATAATACTTTTCCTTTGTACTTCAAAATTGGTTGATAGAGAGTTGGGTAGTTAAGATTTTGAAGACATATGTAATTGGGGAGGTTAAAGGTTAAAAACCCTAAACTATATTTTTGTTAAAACGGTTTTAAAAATTCAACTTAAAAACAAACTTTTTAGAATTTTTTTTTGTACTTGGGAATACAAGGGTGTAAGTTACATAGTTTTTAATAATTTAAATAATTTTTTGGGAATTATTATCTAATCTCTATTTTTTTTAAACGTGGTCATATGAATAGTTTATTTATACATTTTAGGTTATTATAGAGACATAGGAATGGTCAATTTCATGTTTTGAAGTTTTATTATATAAGTTTTGTAATAAACGTAATAAAATATTATATATTAAGGTGTATTTTTGATATAAACCAACACCTTTAGAATGAAAATTTTCATAAATTCACCTCATGATTATGATATCAACAAACATAAAATCCTTTATATGTCCATTATAATCCTTATGATCTACAAACGATAAGTGTCACAGTAGAGGTTGGAGGATCCACTCAAGGCTAGAGGTCTATTCACCTTCTCCAGTTAGTTATTCATTTAGAGTTTGGGTCCAATGTTTAAATGGTAATTTTATTAGTAGTTTGCTTAGTTTAGTTGTAATTTTTTCTTTCTATCCTTTATATTCATGACATGGATCAAACAAGTTTATTTGATTTGATTTCTCTTGTACCACAACTTCTCACCTCTCATCTAATAAGGGGACAAAATATATCATTGGTAGGTCTTTGATTAGTCATCAATGATAGTACAAGTTGATATGGGTTTCCATCACCAACAATGTTGATTAAAGATAATCAAAATTTATTTGACATTAGGGATATATGTCATACGTAGTATATGTTGGACACTTTTACGGGCTTCTAGGTGGAGCCTTATGTGGATCAATGTAGTTGGGTATTCCTTGATTATGTTCTACTATAATATAGGAAGATGATCATAGGATATGATTAGGTGTTGATCATTTTTATCAACCTTTTATGCCATAAATTTCAAGTTGAGATTCAACATAAAGTGACATCAATTTGGTTAGTACCAAGATGTAGAATATACTAGTTGTATTTGCTTCAGAGTGTTTTTTATGACTTTAGAGTCATTGCTCTATTTTTTTTCATCTTTTTTACCCATTTGAATTAAAGGAGAGTTTGGTTGATTATATATGATCCAAAGTTATTTGTTTTTCTATTTATTGACTTTATGTTTTGTTAGTGGGTTTGTTGGTTCATAGTAATGTTTACAATAGCATAACATTAGCAATGTATCTCTAAGAAGATTCATAAGAATATTAATTTTTCTTATCAAAACCATTATTTTTCAAATTACAACACCCATAATAAATAAATAATTCCTTTATAAATTACATCCACCCCAAATTTATAAAATGAAAACTTAACTATAAACTATTAGAAAAAAAAAGATTTATTAAGAGGATAACTTATCCATTACAACCAATAACTAGATAAATTATATATTGTGATATACCAATTCATAATGGAATGTTTGAATAGTATCAACATAATATAAGAAGTTGTCTAAACTAGTATCAGTACCAAATGGAAATAAAACTCAAAGAGTGTTACATAATACATAGCATATCTAACTCTTATATTTTGATAATACACAACATATATATTTTGTGTATTGTTTTGATAGAAATGATAACATTTACAATGGTTTTACTAATGAAACAATTAGTATATTTTACCAATAAATCATGATTATTTATTAAATGAACATTTATATCAAACTTAAATTTTTTAAGGAGGAATACAACATAACTAAATCATATGCATACACACATTTGTGCACATATACATTTCATAATTTCCAACTTGTACCCTTTGAATCTATAGGTCATATTGAGTCTACTCATAAATAATCTATAATATCTAGTTTAGGTGTTTTTAAAGCACCAAAGTATGGGTATAATTGCATATGCCTCAACCATATATGAATAGGTCATTCTCTCCTAAGTCAAGTTTTCCAATAATAATAGTTCAACAATATGTAAGTTAATATTTATTATATTTATTTCAATAATTTTGAAAGTCTTACATTTATATACAATAAACATTTTAAATATTTGAATATAGGAATCTATAAGTAAACATCCCAACCATGTATATATTTACATAATCATAATAATAAATCTTTAAATAAACAACTTAGTTGTATATACCCATTATTTATAACCTATTTATATATAAATTGGACGTACAATTATCATGTATATATAATTAAAAGTTAAAATTTATACTAAACAAATCTCACTATTATGTTTATAAGAAGTATAACCAACACCTATGATGGATATATGTTGATAAAGGGATTTGAACCAACACCCTTTCAAACAATAAGTTTGATTTGGGGGTCTTAAACTAACCAAGCCATCTCAATAGCTTGATAATAGCTTATGTTTATTTTTAAAATTAATAAAAGGTATTCAAACACTATTTCTAAGTTTACTCCCTAATAAATATTTGAGTTTTGCCATAAGTTTGACAATTTATTTCTATTTCAGACACCAAAAAAATGTATTTTATTGTAAACCCGCATAACTAATCATGAGATATAATTTATTTATCAGTAAGGTTTCTATAAGCAAAACCACATTTTATTATTAAATATCCATTTATACATAATATATATAGGTTATGCCATAATTTTGATAATTCATTCTCAAATTACATACAAGTAAAGTTAGAAAATTTTATAAAAACCCAAATTTACAGTATAGAGATATAGTATTTTTATCATTGTGATTCAAGTAAAAAACACCATTTTATATTTAAACACCATTTCCACATTTTTACCCTAATAGTGATATGGGTTATGCAAATATTTGAAAAATTTATGTACAGATTAAATATCAATGAAATTCAAAAAATCTATTTGAATTCAGATTGGCAATGTCTATTAGTAAGGTTTTAGTAAATAAATCAACATTTAATAGGCAGATACCTTTTATATATTGTCTCCATAACATTGCTTTAGGTTATGAAAATAAATTAGCATTTTTTTTATAGATTAAATAACAACAAATCTAGAAAAATGTATGAAAAACAATATTGCCAATCTCAAGATATTATTTATATATCAGTAGGGTTTTACTAAAGAATGCATTATTTTAGAGGTAGAAGCCATTTAAAAATTTTATCCCTAATGTAAATTTGTGTTACACAATAATTTTGATAATTTATTTTCATATTATATATAAGAAAAACTAAAAACATTTATGAAAAATTAGAATCCTAATCTCAAGATATAATCTATTTATCACTAGATTTTTAATAATAAAAGATATTTTATAGGGGTTCTTATACATATACCACAAATTTAGTCTAAGGAACACACCCATAAACCCCAAACATAAAAAATATATATAATAAGTAAGCAATTAATTTGTTGACCGATGTCAATTCATATAATCAAAAATCAATACAACATACATGGAATTTAAGGGATTCAACCATGCTGATGAATACACACATGAACCTACTAACATGTTCATAGGTGTACCTGCT
The DNA here is from genome assembly GCA_037957365.1 of Torreya grandis. Classification (NCBI taxonomy): domain Eukaryota; kingdom Viridiplantae; phylum Streptophyta; class Pinopsida; order Cupressales; family Taxaceae; genus Torreya; species Torreya grandis. The sequence continues at coordinate 449,852 of JARHVA010002159.1, read as the reverse complement.
CTCTTTCTATTGTGTATCTTTCTCAAACCCTTGATTTTTTTTATTCGCTTCTCTTTATGGTTTATCCTTCCTCCTTATGATTGTATTTAATTTACTATCATATATTGATTCTTCTTCAAAATTATTATTTTTATTTATCCCTTGGTATGGGTAGGTGCACATTTATCTCAAGAATGGAAATTTTAGAAATAATTTATCATTAAGACATTTTATAAAAAATTTATTACAATTCCCTAGAAATAATTTATCATTAAGACATTTTATAAAAATTTTATTACAATTCCCTTGGAACTTAAATAGATTATATTACAATCCATGCACACCATGGATTAAATAATCCAAATGCATTTGGTTAAATTAGGGGAAAAAGGTTAAGGTTATATATACATATTTATATTACTTATTAATAATATTTTTTGTGACAAAATTAAAGGTCAATGCTCCTTTTTATAACAAAAAAATGTTTTAAACATAACTAACTTATAATAAAGTTAAGGAAAAAGAATCTCTTTTATACAAACCTATTTATAGCACAATTAGGATAAGACCAACTGTAAATATGTTTATAGTATTATCTACCAATATCTTGGCTCTTTTGATCTTGTGTCCAAATCTATGTTTATGAACTAAGAACTTGACAAGTTTGTACGGTCTTTTGGTAATTATGGTACAATTTAATCATTTGGAAGAATACATGATCAAACAATTATCACAAATTTATAAGGAAGGTCAAAATGTGTAGCCAAAACAATGAGTTAGAGATACTTTCAGTTTTCCTTACTTGAGTGAATGCCAATAACAAACATGGATTACGTAAATATCCTAAGAATGCTACTGTAAAATAGGAGGGGCATTAAATAAATTCATGATATATTTCAAGTGAATATTTATGTAATTCAACCATAAGGGGTGTACATAAGTTATTTATCCAGTTGTCAATGCTAAAGAGAAAAAAACGTGCTATAGCCATGAATTTAACTATTCTCACCCATTGGAAAATAATGCAACATTGAAGGATAAAAATAGTTTTTTTTAGCTCCAATTATATATTTAACTATGATATATGAAGACTATTAGGCATGTTTATTTTCATTCTAAAATTAAATGGTTATTTCCTATAAAATTCATGATGAATTTAAAATTAATATTTCTCGAAGTTAGTCGTAAGGGGATTATATAAATTATTGATCCAATTATCAAAGATAATTACTCTTCTCACCTCATGAGCAAACCATGCAAATTAGACATCTAAAAATAATATGGTTTTCAGATCCAATTATATATTTAACAAGGATAGATAAAGACTATTAGCCATATATATTTAACTTATAAAATTAGTAGGTTAGTTCCTTGAAAGCTTCAAAAACATTAGAATGAAAAAATAGAAACACTATTTTTTGTATTATATTACTTTAAAACATTGTAATATTTTATTTACATGATGTGTAACTTATGTATCAATTTAGAAAAGTTTTTTAGCTTTTTCATATAGCTTTATTTTAAAATGAGGAAATGTCCATTTAGACTTATTTATAAAAAAATTATTTAACTTTAAAATGGAGGAATATTTTGAAATAGAAGTTTAATTTGGTTTGGAAAGTTAAGTGAGTTTATTTGTATTTTATTCTCTCAATATTTAAAATATAACCTTCATAGCTAAGAAAATAATTCACTCAATCATTATTCCAACATGTTTTTATTATAATAAGAGATACCTACAACTCATGCCTTAGGTTACACCCTATAATTCTAAAAAAATGTTGTATTTTTCAATCATTCTATTGGGTAAGTCATAAACTTAGATGAACACAATTTTTTTCAAGGAACTTGCATAATGAGTTTTCATTACACTTCATCATAAAACATGTCTTATGTCATCAAAATTTTAACAAAATAAGGCCATATAAAATATTATAGTTGCATTTGAATCCATTTATCTCATTTTAGTTTGGAAACCCTCATAAATAATAGAACTAAATTGACCCTTGACTTTGAGCATTAGGGATATGTAAATACAACCCATAAATAGAGTGCCTAGGCTAAACTAACTTTAAAAATATTCTATTCTTATAACATTATCATGAATTAGTTCTAAAATAAAATAAGTATAAATTTAAATAGTTCTATGCATCATCACACTAAGTGACACCACTATTTTGCTCATCATTTTTCATTGAAGTGACATAAAATGTTTTAGACCCTAAAAACTTGTAGAGATCAAAATCATAGTAGGGAGTCACAATTAGTAGATAATTCTGTCTGAAGTCACAATTGCTGGTGCATCGATTATTTCCATTTTTTTATATTGAAATAAGATTTAAAATTTTTAATCAAAGAGTTTAAAAATACTATTTATAGTCTCAAAATGTAGTTACAATGTTAAAGTATCATTATTTTATTAACTTATCTTTCACTTTTCGTTACTATTACTTATTACATATTTGATGATTAGCCATTTTTTTTTAATATTTTATTTAGCCTTAAATCATATCTAATTGATGTTATATACTATATTATCTTAGATAATATTATACTTTAATTATAATATGACATGTATACTGTAATTACTATTGTGCATACTTTTGTTGAAATATTAAATGATCACTAAATTGATAAAAATGACTGATCAAAACATTAGAGTAAATATAATATTTACATAAGCTATATATATATATATATATATATATATATATATATATATATATATATATATATATATATATATATATATATATATATATATATATATATATATATATATATATATATATATATATTACATAATATAATTAGAATATTCACATTAATAATATACTTATTTGCATAATATACAATATTTTATAGATAGATACTATTTTAACACTTTTCCTTAACATAAATTTGTGTTACACAATAATTTTCATCAATTATTCCCACATTAAAAATAAAAATATTTAAAAAAACATAGAATCCCAATCTAAAGATATTCTCTATTTATTAGTAGAGTTTTAGTAAGAAAAAAATATTTTATAGAAGTTCTTTTATATGAACCATAAATCTAATCCAAGGAACACACTAATAATCTTAGAACATTAAAAAAATATAAAATGAGTAAGAAATTGATTTTTTGACCAATATCTATTCATACAATTAGAAGCCAATTTAACATATAAAGAATTTTAGAGATTCAACCATTTATGGAGAGTGCATACATGTATCTACCAACTTGCTCCTAAGTATCCTTACTCTCTTTATATTGTGTTTTTTTCAAACCCTTTTTCGCATATTTCTTCTTGGCTTCTCCTTGTAGTGAACCCTTCCCCACTCCTAAGCTTATATTTAATTTCTTATCATATATTGATTCCTCTTCAAAAAAAAGTCTTTATTTACCCCTTGGCATGGTTACAGCATAATTATCACAATAAATGAAATTTAGAAGGAATTTGTCATTTGTAAACTTTTTATTACTATTCCTTTTGAACTTAAATAGCTTGGCTTACAAACCATGCATGACCTATATTAAATAACCCTAGTGCATTTGGTTAGTGTAAGGGGTAAAAGGTTTTAAGTTATATGTACCTCCTTATATTATTGATTAATAAAATTTCTTATGACATTTTTAAGAGTCAATGCTTCTTTTTATACCAAATAAACATCTTAAACATAATTTATTTATAATCAAGTTGAGTAAAAAGAGTCACATTTCCAAGTTCCTCATTTTATCACGATCAGGTTAAGACTAGCCATAAATATGCTTATAGTATTATCCACCAATAGCTTGTTTCTTTTGAGCTTGTGTCCAAGGACATGTTCATGAACTAATAACTTGACTAGTTTGCAAAGTCTTTTGGTAATTAAGGTAAAATTTAATCAACTGAAAGAATACCCACTACAAAAATTATGACAATTTATTATGGAAGATCATAATTTGTAGCCAAAAAAATGGATTAGAGCTACTGCAAGTTCACCTTACATGAGAAAATGCCAATGATAAACATGAATTAGGTGAAGGCTTAAGAATGCCATTGCAAAATAGGTGGGGCATTACATAAATTCATGATGGATTTTAAGTGAATATTATTGGAAGCTAACCATTAGGGAAGTAATAAGTTATTGATCTAATCATCAATACTAAATAAAAAATAAAATTCGCTATAGCCAAGAAAAGAACTCTTCTCACCCTTTCAACAAAAGATGTAACTTTGATTGCTGAAAAATAGTATTTTTTCAAATTAAAATTATAAATTTAACAAGGATAGACGAAGACTATTAGGAATGTGCAATTGCCTTATAAAATTAGTAGGGTAGTTTCTCCAAAGTTTCACAAAAGTCAAATTGATATAGGAGAAACATTATTTTTTTTCATAGTATATTACCTCTAAAGCATTCTAATCTTTCGTTTGCATGATTTGTAACTTATGTCTCAATTTAGAACTTATTTCTCAATTTAGATAAGTTTTTTATCTTACACATGTAGTTTTATTTCAAGATGAGGTAGTGCCCATTTAGACTTATTTATACAAGATTTTAGAGTAGAAGTTCATTTCTTTTTGGAAAGTCAAGTGAGTTTGTTTTTATTTTATTCTCTTGATATTTGAAATATAATCTTCACAAGTAAACAACTAATTCACTGAATCATTATTCCATGATGTAGTTACTTAAAAAAATGGATACCTACAACTTGTGCCCTACGTTACATATTGTAATCCTAAAATAAGTGGTTATTTTTCCATCATCTTAATGGGTAGGTCATAAAATCACATGAACACATATTTTTCAAGGACCTTGTGTAATGAGTTTACATTACATAAATATAAATCTACATCTTATGTCCTAAATATTTTAACAAAATAAGGTTATAACAATTAATATAGTTGCATTTTAATCCCTTTCTCTTTTAGGTTGGGAACACTCACAAGCAATAGAACTACATTGAACCTTGACTTTGAGCATAAGGGATATGTAGTTACAACCTATAAATAGAGTGCCGAGGCCAAATTATCTTTAAAAATATTCTATTTTTATGATATTGTGGGGAATTAAGTCTAAAATAATAGAAGTGATAGTTTCAATAGTTCAATGCATCATCACACTAAGTAAAACCAGAAACATGCTCATCATTTTTTATTGAAGTTATAAAAATGTTTTAAACACTGAAAAAGTAACAAAGATTGGAATCGTCATAAGAAGTCATAGTTAATAGAAGATTTTATCCCAAGTCACAATTGGTGGTGCATTAATACTTACTATTTTCTAGATCGAAGTAAAATGTTATAGTTTCAATTCAAATAGTTTCGAAACCCTATAATCTCCAAACCCAATTACAAGATCCAGGGATTATTGTTTAGTAACTAATCTTTCTCTTTTCATTACTATTACTTATTTAATAATTAATCCTATTTTTCAATATTTTCTTTAACATTTTACTCTCTCTATATATAATCTTAAAGTTATATCATACTATAATTTTAATATGACATGCATAATCTAATTGCTATTGTGCACCTTTATATTGATACAATAAATGATAATTAAATTGATAAAAGTGATTGATTAGAATAATGAAGTAGATAGAATATCACATAAACTGTAATATATTTTGTTTCCATAGAATTAAAATATAAACATTAATAATATACTTATTTGCATAATATAGAGGGCATTTGAGAGTAACAATATTCATCTACAAGTTGATAAATATTATTAATTTTAGACTGTATCTAAAATATTAAATAATATATATTGAAAATATACAAATATTAAACTTAACTCAATCTTAATTTTCAATATTTTATTTTGATTGGAAAATACACTTTGAAATACACTTTCTCTAATACAATAATCTGCAAAGATATTAGCAGCCACGTATTTCATACTCACATAAGCAATCTCTCCCCCAAAGCATAGGCGAGGACCAGCATTAAAGACAGGATACTTATAATCCCACTCCTTCATACATATTCCCTCTTTATTATTCCATCTCTCAGGCTTGAATTCTTCGGCTTCTTCTCCCTACACGGTATCCATTCTATTTGGAGCATAAATGACTATGAGTTGTCATCACTAGTATTTAAGTGTTTTGACATTAAAATATTGGAAAGTTCAGAGATTATGTTTTCCTTTACATCTGGATGCAGGCTCAAAACCCAGAAAAATCATGAAAAGCAATGAGGCTTTATCCCCCTGTTCCCGTAGTTCAAAGAGAATCAGCACAAGATAACGTTCTGCCTGATAGAACACGTTAAGAAATGTTCAAAACTTATGTATTTCATTTATGCTACAAATAGAATGGAGACCGTGTGGGGGAGAGGATGTCAATGAATTCAGCCTGAGAGATGCATTAATAAAGAGGGGATATGTATGCAGGAGTGGGATTATAAGTATCCTGTCTCTAATGCTGGTCCTCACCTATGCTTATGTGAGTATGATTACTAGCAAGTAATATGCTTGAACACAAATCCTGCAATTTAGAAAACAATAAACTATTAAATTTCATCCAAACTCTTAAAAACCCAACATTTTAACTAACTTAAGCACACAAATAAAATCTCAATTTTAGAGTATACATACCTGCAACAGTTTTTGAGGAGAATGTCCTCCTCTGGCGGGAATTCCTGTCTCTGGTGGCACCCATCCGTTGGCGCTTCCACAACTCATAATCTGCGGTAACTATTAAAATATAGCCAACCAGAATTCCCAAAAATAAATTGTCTTAAATTCATTTGTAAACTAAATGAACCGAAAAAGAAATCAGTCTTTCTTTTTTTTTTTTTTTTTTAAACTTTGAAATTAAATTAATATGATGGACAGATTTTATACTTAATCACTTTCAATACAAAATATTTTACAGGACAATTATTTTTTTTAGGATTATTTAATTATCGATAAAAATTTTCAATACTAAATTTTTCTTAAATATATGTAGGAAAAAATAGAATTTAGCTCTTATTTATATATAAATAAATTTGATAATTTTTTTGATTGAATAGAGTATTTATATATTAATAAAAGAAGATTATAGAACAATGCTAATTGTAAAAAAAATCTAATGGAAAAATAACCAACCGTCATTATATAATTTGAATGTGGGGATAACTAATTGTAGACTACCAAAGCATATAGTAAGGGATTAAGAACTAATTTTTTTCTATAACATTTAGAATAACCAACTTGGATCCCATCCAAGTATGTGGTCAACCCATTAGCCTCCCAACAATAATTTTACAACCATACCATTGATGTTTAATTATTTATGTCTAGTATGGGAATGGTGATCTATCATGGGTACACTTCACATAGTCATAAATAAGAAAATAAAGTACCACATATAACATAAATGTTATACTCAACCAAGCTAAGGACTTGCAATAAAATCAATCAAGCATGACAATTTGCAACTAAGCCATACAAAATTTCTAAAACAATAATTAAGGAATCCAACAATCAATTAAAACCATAATTGATTAGAAATCATAACCATTTTAAAACTCAAATAGGTAACATATAACACCTGGTCTATGTATTCATCCTAAATCCCATAATACCAATAATTTTTGAATGGTAATAATTAACACAACAAGCATTCAGAACAACAAATGATTCTTAAGCCAATGACTGATAAGGGGGATTCAGGGGATCATTATGAGGTTTCACAACCTCATATGATCCCTGAATGTTAAAATCTGATCAATATGAGTAAATGTGACTACAATTCGTTCAATTGGTTAAATTTTAAAAATTAAAAACCCTCTTTATAATAAGGTGTTTATGAAAAGGTTTTGCCTAATTTCCATGGCTCAGTAATACATAAACATTCAAATTTCATATCAAATCCAAACATAATTTAATCAATCAATATTAACACACAAGGGTTCCAATCAAAACCACACATAGTAATTTTTAACCCAAGTTAACTTATGCAAGGGTTTACTATAATCATTTCATTAAGAGAGATGGACTAGTCGATTTATATTTATCACAAAGTAATTCAACATAAAACAAATATATATGGTTTAATCACCAATCAAAACACATCCTTTATGGGCATAATCATAAATCTAATATATTTTATATAGTCAGTTCATGGGTAAGGTCCTAGTTGAAATTTTAGTTTGAGGGAAACATATTAGCAATGAATAAAAACTCAAAAATTTAATGTTGAGAGATCGAATCACTCTTAATTTGATTCTAGAATTTATAATAATAACTTCAACTGAAATATCCCAAACTAAATTTGGATGCAAATTTCTTTCAAAACTGATTTCAACTACTTGCAGGCATTCTGTCAAATAGAACAACCATATCCAATGATAAAACAAGACAATGATATAAATCTAATTGTTTGCCTTTAGAGTATGATGATACAAAAATATATTGCCTAGATTTGCTTCAACAGTGAATAAACAAAAATTATAGTACACAGTAATACTAAAGAAAGTATGAAGAAGCCCAAAGAACCAAGAACCTGGAAATATGCACAGATCCGGTCGCTGTGTCAAAAACACAGTCATCGATGATAGTTATTCTACCGATGTCGATCGATACACTGCCATCATCGATTACCAAATGGTGATCTCTGCCTACCTGTGTCTGCCTACCTGCTGATGTCGGTCACTGATCGGACGATGTCAGTCTACCTACCAATGTCAGTCACTGACCTACCGATGTCGGCCTCTATACTACCCTGTAGCCTACAACTGTGAACGGGTCCTTTAATTTTATGAATTTGCTGGTATGGCCTAGTACTGATCTGTGCAAATTATGTACAACACCTGATCTAGATATATATATATATATATATATATATTCTAAATCAAATCTAATGAAATAAATACTTGGAAACCTCTGTATATGCTGAACACTTGATATATCCAGTGAATGACCGCTGAAGCCCCAGATCTGATCAATAAGCACGATATGAATTCTGTCATGAATCCACCCCTGAAAAGAGCTAGGTTTTCATCCAACTCTTCTCCAATCTGTTGAAGGTTTACGTCCTCAGATATTTTAGCTGAATCACAGATTCAAGCTTCACAATACTACATCAGAATATTTTTAGCAACAAAAGATGAAAATTGCTTTGCCCTCAACTTCTTTTAAAGGCTCCCAAGAATCTTCTAGAAGAAGCCAACTTATTTAATATTTTATTTCCATATTAATTAAAATTAATTAATTAAAGTCATCTTTTTGAAGTAACATTAATTTTTGGACAAATTAAATTAATTAAATCACTTTATCATAAATTTGGGGACATTACAGTCCTCCCTTCCTAGAGATTGCTTGTCCTCAAGTAATTCACCCCTGATACCCAACACCAACTTCCAGGATCCCATATCATTCTCAAAAATTTGCAAACTCTACTATCTGAAACACTATACTGCAAAATATCTGTGAATACATTCTCCTTATTTCTCCTAGAGAGTAGTGTGATAATTCTCAATATGTAATTAACAAACTCACCATTGCATACCTTAGACTTCACAAAAGGCCGTTGTGCTACTCTGATTATCAAGCTCTCCAAATCCCCATAAGGATGCTGACTCATAATTGAAAGGGAAAATGTCATGCAGCAAATAGAATCATTTACCTCATTACCTATAAAATGAGTCTCCATCATGCGAGATGACACCTCCTTAGGTCCTCCATCTAGCGTTGTCCTCAAGATAATCTTCTTTCCCCCAGAAAGGAACTCTAACTCCAACTATGTCTGTACCTGCTCAACACTCTCCATGCTATCTTCAATATCAGTGTCAGGTACCTCCTCTGACTGAAATTACAACTCTGATAGATCTCACTGTAATCCGTCACAAGATGATCCTATTGTGACTCCTTTTTGTCTCTCCATGTTGGAGAGATTGACCTTCCCTTTTATGTTCTGAAGATGTTGTCTCACATTGGCAGCCACTAATCTAGACTCTTTGGCTTTTTGAAACCATTCTTCATTAAGTTTTGTGGACTTATTTACCTCTTTGCTGCCAAAATATACAAAATTAGTCCTCTTATCCTGGATATCTTCATGTCTACCAAATGGTGTAGGGCTGCCATCAATGGGTGATATCATATCATTGGCTTTCTCATGATCACAAGTTCCTATGTCACAAGAATGAGGGAACATAATGTTGTTGTCCTCAAACCAATTAGTGATGACATCATGCCATTGTAGATTGTCTTCTTCATCATGTGTATTCAAAATACTAGTGGCTGCTCCACTAAGCAAAGGATCAAATTTCACATCCACCTTAATATCTGGGACCCTTAATGGACTTTCATATGTATGAATAGCATTCATGGAAGCACCATCTAATTCTTTACCACGATAGGATGAAGTAATGCTAGACTCATCACAAGAAACCATATCTTCATGTAGCTGATCTAATGTAACTTGATTGTCTTCACCCATCACTTGCTCTTCTTTTCCTTCACTTTCTTGTCCCTCAATCATATGCACAACACATGATTCTTGCCCATCCAAAGAGGCTACAATAGAAGACTGGTGACTATGCTGACTTCCCACCATAGATACTGATCTGCTCTGTCTGCCTCTGTGTCTATCCACCTCCAACCGCTCCAAGGTATCCTATAATCGGTCCAAGGCCTGAACAATCATGGGCTGAGTAGTGATGAGAGTTTTCATCATTTCTATCTCTTCATTAGGCTTGGGCCACTTCGATTTCTCTTTTGGAGGGATGTTGGGTGGTGTAAGCCCAAACATTTTGTAGAGTTTTCCCATTGTGAAACAATCTGATAACAAAATAATTTCACTAGGAATTCCACAACACAAAACCTCATAGGCTGGCAGGATGCCCAGCTCTGATACCACTAAAATATCCCAAACTAAATTTGGATGCAAATTTCTTTCAAAACTGATTTCAACTACTTACAAGCATTTCATCAAATGGAACAACCATATCCAATGATAAAACAAGACAATGATATAAATCTAATTGTTTGCCTTTAGAGTATGCTGATACAAAAATACATTACCCAGATTTGCTTCAACAGTGAATAATAAAAAATTATAGTACACATCAATACTAAATAAAGTATGAAGAATCCCAAAGAACCAAGAACCTGGAAATATGCATAGATCTGGTCGCTATGTCAAAAACACAGTCACTGACGTCAGTTATTCTACCAATGTCAATCGATACACTGCCGTTGTCAGTTGCCTAGTGGTGATCTCTACCTGCCTTTGTCTGCCTACCTACTGATGTCGGCCTACCTACCGATGTCGGTCACTGACCTACTAATGTCAGCCTTTGTACTACCCTGTGGCCTGCAACTGCGAATGGGTCCTCCAATTTTCTAAATCTATTGGTACAGCTTGTTACCGATCTGTGTGGATTCTATACAGCACCTGATCTGGAGATTTATATATATTTTTCTAAATAAAATCTAATGAAATAAATACCTAGAAACCTTTGTATATGTTGAACACTTGATATATCTAGTGAATGACTGTTGAAGCCCCAGATCTGATCAATAAGCATGATATGAATTTCGTCACGAATCCACCCCTGAAAAGAGCTAGGTTTTCGTCCAACTCTTCTCCAATCTGTTGAAGGTTTGCATCCTCATAGATTTTAGCTGAATCATAGATTCAAGCTTCACAATACTACATTATAATATTTTTAGCAACAAAAGATGAAAATTGCTTTGCCCTCAAGTTCTTTTAAAGGCTCCCAGGAATCTTCTAGAAGAAGCCAACTTATTTAATATTTTATTTCCATATTAATTAAAATTAATTAATTAAAGTCATCCTTTTGATGTAACAATAATTTTTGGACAACTTAAATTAATTAAATCACTTTATCATACATATGGGGACATTACATCAACTTATAAATATCATAATAAACTTAGTTATTTTAAAATTTAAGGTTTGGTTGGTTTTAATTTAAAATATAAATACTATGCTGACAATTCATGATTTATCTTAAGGGAGAATATACCTAAGTTGATTTAGTTTAAATCTAGGAATTTATATTGACAAAAAAATGTCTACCTAAAATTCAATGGAAACCCTAGGTCAATTTTACATATCGAAGGAATATATGAAAAAACAATAACAAAATTATGCATATAAAATTTAGGGACCTATGTCAATTTAGTTTGAATCTAAAAATTACAATGACAAGGAATAATCTACCTTAAAGATTAAACAAACCCAAAAAATTGATTTACTATTGTATGCATAAATCAACTCATAAATATATAGCCTACAGAGTAGGGTATAATGACCCCCAACATATAATATGTTACATAATATAAAGGGAAACCCAACTAATTAAAACATTCCATTCAAATCATTAGGATTGTACAAACATAAAATCTATCATGATAGCAATCAAAAAACAAGAACACACAAAGCTAATTTATAACCCGTGACATGTAGGGGTCAATGCATCACAATTATTCAACCAACTAGAATACAATAGTAGGGTCTATAGTATGAGGTCGTGGCATTTACAAATCAAGTTGAAAATATACAATCCATTAACAATAGCACATTCCCAGGTTAGGGGATATAACCCAATTCAATATACTGGAAAGACAATTAATAAAATCAATCCTTCTTTTTACCATCAATACACAAAGGAGAAATATCAAATTAAATGGACTTTAATTTAATAACCATGATTCATTCTAGGAGAATACCTAGCTCACAATGGAAAGGACTTACCTGATCAATGCAAAGTTGAGATGATTTACACTATGCTAGCAAAATAGTCTATAAACCCCCTTTTTGTATTATTTTCTCCTACACCCTTGCATTCCATTCCTCTCTTTCAACTTTTTTTCCCCCTCCCTTTTTCCTGTGTATTTATCTCCTCTCTCCCCTTGTTTCCTTCCACTCCTCTCTATCTTTTCCCTTCCCCATGCATTTTCCTTCTCTTCTCCCCTCTGCCTCTTTCCACCTACCTATCTAATTTCCTTTCCTTCTCCCCATTTCATTTGCCATACCACTTTAATGAAGGGAGATAAATTTATTTTTTATCCCAAAATTGTACACCCACTACCATGTGACCTCCACACCAAGCTCTCCCAATCAATGATCATTAATGACCTCTTTTCAAAACATGGGCCATCAAGCCAATAAAATAATAGACAAAATTAATAAAAATTAAAACTATATATATATATATATATATATATATATATATAGATATATATATATACATAAAAATAATAAAGGTTAATAATATCAATTAAAATATATATTATTTTAAATTATACTAAACATTTAAAAGCCATAACAACCAATTAACGAGGCCACCAACAATTATCACATCATCAGGGTATTAAGCCATAGGGAAGGGTAGGTTTAGGTAGGTCCTTGGGGAGTTCAATATAACATAGGGTGAGTTAGGTGGACTGGGGTGGCAAAGAGCAAAAAAAGAGAGAGAGAAGGGGATGTTTGAGAGGACATATTTAAAACCATACAAATGTATAGGGATCATAATATCATGATGAGACATAAAAGCAAAGAGGTACAAAGTGAGAATAACATAAGACCACACAAATGATCAACATGACTGTCCAAAGGTATGACACTAATCAATAATACTATGGTACCTATCAAAATTCATCTAACTACTTAGGAACACTCCACTACCCTAAATGACAATGCCAACATCTAGTCTAGCTCACAAGCAACACTTGCAACCACTATGTGAATAAATCATTATTATCTTATCTAAAATTTGATAAAACACTAAATCAATAATGAACTACAATCAGATATTAAGTACATCAAATAATCCATACATAATCAAGTATAGAATTACAATATGATAAATATAATACTACAGTCAAATATCATAGCATCGTGATCTAACAATATAATATAGCCAAGTAAAGATGTGCAAAAATCAACTATACATATGCTAAATCAAACTTTAAATAGTAATGTCAAGGTTCACAAAGGTGGGGTTGTAACATCCTTGCCCTCTTAGAAAAGAGTTATCCCAATGACTATATTAACAATTGAGGACTCAATTATCCATGGGGACATAATCACTCAGTATACAAAGGTTTTACTTGCTCACGATAATATTAATTAGAATAAAAATTAGCTTAGATAACAATAATGTAAGATGATGCAATACACCATCTAGGTAATACACATTTGTTATTCTCAATGTAAATCATAATTAGATCCATAAAAAAGTCTTATCAGTTCACATGTCATTTTACAACACTAGAAAAATAATAGGGAGATATCAAGTCATAACAACATTAAATGCTCATACTACTACTACTAAAGGATAGTAACCCATTTTGAACAGTTACTTTCAAACTAATAAATACCATTCAGTGGATTGTGAAGTGTCCCACACTATCCACACTCAACAATACTAGAAGCCAACCTAGGCCCTACATGCTACCCAAAGGTATACTGCATGCTCTCCAATAACTTTGTGAGCTCACACGATGATTATTAGAACCATTATTCCACCATCATACTACACTTACCTCATGGTAGTAAATATAAAAAGAAAAAGAAAAGATGGGTACCCAAGATTACAAAATCTACTTAATCGGGACTTATAATGTTCATTTCAAACTTAAAACTAACATACTTTTCAGTCATGCATAAACAATACAGAAATATATTCATACAAAAATATATGTATAACATGTATAGTAAGGCAATACCTCAATCAAATCATGTCTATACACACATGCTAACACATACATGCATTTCAGAAATTACCTCTTTGTTGATTTGCATAAATGTCCATAATATAGGACTAGTTGGTGCTTCACAAGGCTTACATAAGAGAATCCACATAGGTTATTTAGCAACAACCTCTGAGAGGTGAATAAAGGAACACTAACCATAAGGCAACCATTATGTAGGAGGGTCCCATGATCAATATGTGACTTTCATGGTACACACTTCAAATGAATCAGGTGGCTACCTTGTATAAAGGTGTGGAGTGGATTTTTTGTGTATGAGAGACTCCACTCCCTAGTTTGTACCCAATCTAAATCATTATGGAATTAATGTCTCTTTACCCTCAACCTCATTATTTTTTTGATATTCATAAATAGAACAATGATGGAAGATTACAAGATACATCATTGCACTATACATTGGTAGCCTAAATAAGAGATTCAACTTTAAAAAAGGGAGTTACAAAACACAAGTACTTTGGATTCACAATTATAGTTTAAAAACATACAATCACACACAAACACACATAACATAACTAGAACACTAGGATAATCAGATAGATAGTAAAAACTAGTTCACACATTTCATGTGGTTACACACTTTCACACCTTACAAGGTTCATATAATATATAAACATATCAATACATGTGTATAAAAGAGCTACATTATTTGGATATACATTCAGTGTAGTAACTATGCCTAGGTATTTTCCATATTAAAACAATCAAACACACAAATTTATGAAGCATAAGGGTCCATGAATCCACATTGGTCTACCTGATATTAGATGTCATCCAAAATACATCAGATACTCATCCATGGTATCACATAATTAGACAAAAAACTCTTAACTTGCTCATGCAGGTCAATCACACTCACCCACCAAGCCCTCCAGGCCTGAGATACACCTTTGGTCCTCCCAAAATAAGATAACTTAGTCTTATCGGATGGCTTGCTTATGGAAGCAATCAATACACATCCAAAGATTATCTTAAGATTCCAACAATAAGATTATATCATGATTAAATCGATTGACATAATCCAATCATGTTAAAGGTCGAATGGTGATGCTTGTTTATAATGAAACATCAATTTGGGAAAAAGGTGAGCTTAGACAAGGCTCAAGGAGAGTAACACAACACTTCTATGGGAACTGCAATCCCCCATAATTAACAAGTTCAATTAAAACTTGTAATAAATATCCTCATGGACGTAAGACATATATAATATCTCTAAAGATTACCTCATAGGTGTCAAGATGCAATCAAGTCTAAATAGACATCTCCACGGGTGTATAACCAGCCAATATCAATCAACATACACATGGAATTTAACATATCCATAAATAAAACATATGTTATAGACATAAAATCGATCCATGATCATAATAAACATGCAAAAACTAGTTAACTTCAGCCATTTTAGAGTTATAAAGTCACTTACTTCACCAACTCAACTCCAAGTAGGCCAAAATGATCAATCATAACTTAGCTAAAACACATAAGTTTTCATCACTACATAAGCTTACTTATTTACAGGATGCATAACACCTATAATTCAGCTAATCAACCAACATATTATACCATAAAAACTTCTTGGTTTGCTTAAAATTCCATTACCTTGGATGAGCTAATGCCTCCCAAGAATTATTATTGTAATAAAATTATGATATGGCTTCTCCCAATCACTTATAGTGACATCAAGGCCAAACCATAATTATTGTTGTTCACCACAAGTACATTATAATTTAATTTTAGGAAGCTTTTGCATAACAATCTTGTTATAAATAGATAAAGAGATAAGTCAGCCTTGTTATCCATAAGAAATTCACCCCATGGAGATGTTTCTACTCAACTAAAACCATCCATTGTTCAAACATTGAATAACACACCCATACAAGTTCATAGGCTACCAGTAACTCAAGGTAACCCTTTACATAAGTAGAAAGCTTAATCTTCACTAACGTACCCAATAAATTTAGTGCTTTTCACGTCCTATTATACCCTCTAGGTTTAGGTTGAACCCTCAGTCTTCCCTAGATCATAATGTTTCAAGAATCTAGAGAAGGCTCACCCATACAAGACAACCATAGATACCAAGACATCACTCCCTTGATTCTAAGAGTGAAGCTTATATCACCTAACTCCCATTGTTCCATACAAATCAATGGTTTATAGGTGAGACTTACCCTGATGCAAATGGATTTTATAGACATAAAAAGAATATAAATTCCTTGGAATCATTCCTTTTGAGTGATGCATAGAACATAAAAAAAAAATATACATAAAAAAAAAATAGACATAAAAAAAATATACATTCCTTGGAATTATTCCTTTTGAGTGATGCATAGAACATGAAAACAACAAGGAAATATAACATAATACTTTAACCTTCACCCTGAAGGCTAAGTGTCTTAGGAATTTCTTCTCAATTCCTCTTGATTGAGATAGCTCAATGGTTACCAAGTAATAACTCTACCAATCCTAGAGCTCCATAGAGAAGAAACATTGCTTTGATAACATATGAAATAACCCCAACATTTTTGAAGCTCCATATCAGAGTACACATTTAGATGCATAAAAATTTAAACTTTTCTTGTTGAAACAAGTGATACACACTTAACATAATCATGTATGCACATATATAATGGTTAACCTTAACCTTTTATGATATTAAATGGGTCACAAGAATTTATAGATATGGGAACCAAATAAAGATGTCCTAAATGACAAACATGCAATATCGGTCTATTAAACATAAATAGTAACCAATGTCCAAATAGATATGAGAAGATTAACTAAATTTCCTTTTTGGCATACAATGGGAACACCATCCATAAACAATAGATCATAATAGTGATGGAAGGAAAAACATAGCACCTTAGCCAATTACTAGAGTACTACCCTCTAAAGCTATCTTTTCCTCAAGGCGTAGGGTCACTACACCATTGCCCACATACTAATTTAAGTTCCCACATCATTCATAAATCAACATGACTGACTCCACCTAAGTGAACAATCAATAATAACATAGTCATCAACATTATCATATGATGGTTATGGCATGTGTTAGCCCATCATTGAATCATTATAACCGATTTCATATTGGTTAATAATGAATTTTAAGCAATACATAAGGAAATGAGTATAATTAAGGCACATTACAGCGCAGCGTAATTATTCCAAAACATTGATTATATTCAATCAATCCTTGATGTCATGGAAGGGAGGTATTTTTAATCAATTAAACTTTTGTGCTTACAATACTATGGTTTCATCCATACCTATAATAAAAATATTTTATGTAAGATTCACTCTTAAAATGTCAACCTCTACTACAACCAAGGATTTTATCAAGAATCAACTTCATTCAACATGATTGATAATGTAATTCCCATAAGATAAGTACCAAGTATATATGCATAAAAAGATTTCTAATTACATCCAACAATAGGAGAGTAGGATGTTTTAAATGAATATCATTATGGTTTGTTCAGTCCTATAACAATTTCCATAATGAACCATTTTATAGAACTAATAAAAATTGAGGTTCTACATGAATTAAACAAACACACCATCTCATACTAATAACAATTCTTTATTGAGAAAATTTCACCTAACAAAAGGATAACAATTTGCAAGCATAACTCAATAGAATGATATCCAACATATACATTTAGTCACATCCATGTATATAAGAATTTTAATAAATGATGGTGACTCATATATCATTATCGTTTACTTCACATTGTGTGTGGTTTATAATTACTTTTGCTATTCAAAACCTAGAAATTAATTACCTTCTATGCAACTTCAAAAATAATGTTATCATGATTCATTTTCATATTATGATACATACTATAAATTTAAATATAAAAAATCAATCTCCAATGGTATATACATAAATAATGTCATATCAATTATTCTTATCATTTTTTCATCTTTTAAATATTGTATCACATTTATGATCCTTCTCATCTTGGTTAATATGCTCTCCAATCTGGTCAATTTATTCATATTCATTCCAATCATTTTAATAATTATTTTCATCCTTTCTAGGGTCCACATGTTCATGAAATTTTATATACATCCCCTCAAGTGGGAACTCAATCCTTACCAAGTATTATCTATGGCATCAATTTGATTTGGTTTACTAATGAATTTAACATATCATCAATTGAACATCAATCAATTTTATTTTAATTATTATGAGCATTTTTTAAAATTATTTTAATTTTATTTCTTGGTGTTTGAGAATATGTTACTTCCTTCACTATTTATTATTCATAATTGCTATTAGCTAATCACTATTCACTGTTCATTTTCACTAATAATTACTTAAATAATCTAATTTAATTAACTAATCCACCCATAATTTTAAATTCTATGGATTTTGGAATACTCATAATTTCTAAAATTAAATATTCCTACTATCCTCACATTATTCTATGAATGAATTTTATATTAACCTCTTCCTCCACTTGTCCTCCATTATCCCTTTTCCTCCATTTTAAATATAAGATTCCTCCACTTGTCCCCAATTATTCCAGTACTTATGTTATTTTCATTATAATTTTGGGACAAAATCTAATCAAGAAATTTCCCTGTAATATGGAATATTAATTCTCCTACCTTGATTTTCCAAGGAGATCAAGGGATCATTTGTTTGATCCATGTGAAATGTTGAGGGTGCATTCTCCACCATCCATCTCACATTCAAGATGGACTGTTTATATTTATTAAGTATTAATATAAATATGACCTTAGAGATCCTTTTTTTTATTGTCAAGAATCACAACACAACCATACAATTTTTCATAACCCTCTTATGAATCAACTCCCTTTCTCATCATTCATTCTTCAAAGATTTCAATAAGAAATTCAGCCATTACTACAACCACCTTTGGAGTTACATATCACTAGCCACATATACTTACAACATGGTGAATGATCCATGATATAAGGTATAATAATTGTTTATTTACTTTATTCATTTGGCTTAGTTTATAGTTTCTTTTTCTCATAGAGTTCTTAGGCTTTCAGGTGTTAGATATGTATTTTGTATTTATTTTTATTATTCACTTAATTTTTAAACCTTCATTATAATATTATAGATACAGTTAGGAATCTTAGAATATAGGTGCCCATTTTTTTTTTTCATTTCCAAAATATAGTATTATTTTGAAATTATAGAGTATTTAAGAATTGGATATTCTAATATTCCCCAAGTTTGGACAATACCAAAACTAGAAGTCATTGATCAGGTGGACTTGATAACAATCATGTTGAGGATATAAGACTCAAAATACATTGTATAATTTGGAATCTAATGTGGTTTTATTTAGGGTTATTACCCAAATAACCTTTGTGATTGCATAACATGGCCTCCTAATATGGGCCCGTGTAAGATTCAACATTCCATTAAATCTAAGTGCCTTCATCAGTAGATTGAACTGGTAAACCAAGAAACTTAGTTGTTTGTGAGAACCATACTTGAAAATATTATGTATGGGAAAGAGGATGAATATATGGAAGAAGTTGAATATGTAATTAATGATGTAAATTCACACAATTTCATTACCCTACTTCCAAATGGATACACAACTTAAGTAGGCATATATCTTTAGTATTTATTCTCAAAATGATTTATTCATATATAAATTTTATAAATTCATAGTTTATAATTATAGTATGATCCTGATTCATTTTTTACTACAATAGATTGAATATTATTTATCTCTATAAATTAAATAAACTATGGTATCACTCAATAATGCATTTAATAACTATGGGAATTACACTAGCATCCAATTTGGATTTATACCTATTATTGATACATGGGTGGTTTTCACATTTGATAAAAGTTTCAAATATCAAATTTGAACTAGTGCAATCCATATCTTGAAATGAATTTTTCAAAAAATAGTATAAATTTTTCCAATCATAACTCTTTTAGCACTTGTTGATATTATAACAAATACATGATATATTTTGTGCACATGCATGTTGGGGAATGAGGGATAAATTTATCTAGAGGAAAATAAAAGAGTAGAAATATTCAGGGCAATGTTAAAAAGTTTTAAAATTCTTATCTTAGGTGAAGCAACAAGTTATCTTGATACAAGATTTGAAATAATTATACAAGGAAATCTTGACCACTTGATGACATGAAGAACCATTGTTGTTGTTTCTAAGTGTATATCAACCATTAAAAATACATACATCATTTTTTTTACAACAAAATATCATTTTTATAATAATAAATCATGAATAATTACTTTTGAAAGGTATAAATGGGGCATATACATAACTCACTAAGGTATAGGTGAGGGATATGACAAGTGATGGAAGTATTCCATTAAGGAAATCAAAATATACATGTCTCAGTCACTCATTATCATCTAAATTTCTAAGCCTTTGGTGAGGTAGCTTATTAAATTTTACAAACCAATGTAGTAATATAGTATATGGGACACTATATATGATTTCAAATGTTGATGCAAACGTGATTAATAACCCATTTATAGGATCTCTATTTCGGATTCTCAAATTGAATGCACCTGAACGGTCCTTTGTGTATATAAATAATTTTTTTAAATTTTATCATTTACTAATGGTTTCTCTTGAAGCAACATGTCGAGATTTAATCTATCTATGTGTACACCTTAAAGGGTGCACCAAGAAAGGGGTGGATAACTCTTTTGTACTTTGTGAGATATTTTTTTATCCAAGTCATGGTCATGCCATTTCTACTATTAGTCTAACTTCATTAGAGCGTATATATATTTACCTCCTATGATGTTGATATGAAATGCTAAAACCCTGAAATATGACCAAGTCTAAAATCTAGTAGGAAATGCTAAAACCCTAAAAAATATTAAAGTCTTCAGAGCTAAATAAAATATCTTAAAAATCACTGTTGGCCAAGGGAAAAATTTAAGATCGATGGGTTCTTCATCAAGGTAAGTATATTCTAACACTAGCCCTTTAATTTAATAGATAGAAGTTACTTATTACTTAATAAATGAATGTGTGTGTATCCTTGTTAGATATTTCTCTACACTTAAACATAGTGTGGCTATATGAATTTTTAATTTTCTATCTTCCCACTTTATGTAGCATTGACCACCATTTTCTTATCATGGCTCTTTACCCATTATGGTATGTTTGTAACCCTTACCCCTTAGATAAATTTCTTGAAATATTGAAGTACTTAAAAATAGAGATCTAATTATAGATATTAACTTATGTTTTTAACCTAAATGATTTAGAACCCTTTCCTTAATGACATTGTGTTTTAGGTGTTCATCTTACTAGGTTTTCAAATCCATTTGGTCAAATCCAAAATCATTAAGTATAATTGGGCTCTCTTTAATTAACCTTATCTAATTATGGATCTTTTATGATATGATAGTTGTAGGTTAATCTTAGCATATTGCATACATGTAGGTTAATCTTATCATTGCCTTCATTATTTTAGCCAACTATATAAACCAACCTAATATAATTATTTCTTATTTTTTCTTTCATCTAGCTTTATTGACCAACCTGATATAGTTTTATCCATATTTTAATTTCATACAACTATATCATCTAGTTTAATATAGTTTTATCTCATATTTTATTTTAAAAAAATGTATTGACCAGATTGATATAGTTGTTTCTAGGTTTTTGTTTCAACAAAATACATCAGTTAGCTTCATAAAGATTTATCTCAATTTTTATTTTAATAGTGTATTGGCCACCTTGATATTGTTTTATCTCAATTTTTATTTCATCAAACAACATTGGTCATATTGATAACATTTTATCTAAGTTTTTACATTAATAAATTGCACCAACCAACCCAATATAGTTTTATGTCTTCCCTAAATACATCAGTTTGGTTGATATAGTTCATTTTATCTACTTGTTAACTAGTGCCAACTTTTTAGTAAAACTATATCAACAAACATAATATAATTTATTTTTCATATTCAATTTATGAGTGTATTAATTTCGGTGATATAACTAATTTCTTATTAAATTTTATTCATATCTATCTTCCAATTATTATTGTCTTTTTTAGTCAAATTCTATCAGCCAACCTAATATAATATGTTTTCAACTTTGGTTTCTGATTTTATTAATTTGGATGATACAATCAATTTTTTTAATATCAATTATTTTTATCAAAAAAATCCATTCATCTATCATTATAATTTCACCACTTAGGATATTTCTTGCTAGTCCCAACCCATTCAGATCCTACATGGGTTGTTATCTTTTTCCCAACCTATCCACCATTGAAGATAACTCTTCATGGTGAATTTTTTTACAAAATCATTATAGATATTTTCAATATTAATCTACCCCATACCATATAGTAGAACCATAAAATTATAAAATAAAAATCCAATATCATGATAAGTACACACCTTATATCTCATTTATTCCTTCTAAACATATAATTCATAAACTCATCAATAATTCTACATCAATATATGGAACCTTACATTATGATTCACCTATTATAGAAAATGTTCACACTCACTTTGCTACAGCAGTAAAAAGAACACCTATCATTATTACATCATAATTTAAAATGGTTTAAATAAATCAAACTAAAAATCTAGATGATTCTCAATTCTTCACTAATCTTGATGATAATACCATTTACAGTCATAATAATAATGTTGGATTTAAACAACTTTATTTTTATTTTACCATATTTGGGGAAAACAACACTAATGTTGGGAATCTTCCACCCAATACCAATGTTTGAAATCTCCATCCTAATACATCTAATAAAAACCCACCTATCTATACAACTCAAGTACTTTTTAAAATGGTCCAACAAATGACCCTTATGTAAGCTTCTAATAGTTCCCAAATACTCAAAATTCAAAAGCAAATTTTTAATAAAGTTAGTCAACCTAAAGTCATCATGAGCTAATGAAATCATAATTTTTTTCCCTCCTAATTTAAGATATGCCAATGCAAACCTTATTCCTCAACCTCTAATTCAAAATAAATTGCTTCAACATAATCAAAATGAACCTTTATCCAATTTCATTATGTTCATAGACATTGGAAATATATCTCCAACTATCACATATGATGGGACTAAGGATATTTCATGCTTCCTTAAATATTTGGCAATCTCTATAACAAAGAGTTTTAAAAAAATATCATTGATACTACAAAAATTATAGCCATGGAGGTGTATTAAAATGGTATAATCAATTTCCTAGACATTTCATCAACTAAATGGAGGATTTAGTCAATGTTCTAGTTAGGGAATTCTAACATAATGATCTTCAAAAAAATAGTCTTAGACATTTCATTAATGCTAGGCAACTTCCTAATGAATCTATTCACACTTTCATCAAATTATAGAAGTCTCTATCTTAAGGAATATAACATAACATGGGTGATGATGATTTCTAGTCAGACTCTATCATCCAACCTAATACAATATGTTCTCAACATCAATTTTTGATTATATCGATTTGGATGATATAATCAATTTATTATGATCAATTGTCTTTCATCAAAAATATTCATTCATATATCCTTATGATGTCACCTCTTAAGATATTTCTTTCTAAAATCAACCTAATTATATCATACATTGGTAATTATCTTCTTCCCACCCTATCCACCATTGAATACAAGTCTTCATGTTGTAGGTTTTCCCAAATTCATTATAGATATTCTCAATCTCAATCTACCCCATACCATATAGTAGATCTCACAAATACTCAAATAAAAATACAAAATCATGACAAGTACACATGTTATTCCTTGTTTATACCTTCTAAATGTAGAATCCATAAACTCATCAAAAAGTGTATGTCAATAATTGGAACCTCACATAGTGTTCCACCTATTACAACCAATGTTCATACTCCCATTGTTGCACCCATATAAAGAACACATATCATTATTACATCATAATGTAATATGGTTGAAATAAATTAGACTAATGATCTCAATGATTCTAAATTCTAAAATTACCTTTATGATAATATGATTTAAGCTCCTAATAATAGTGATGGATTTAACAAAATTTCTTCTTCTTCTACCACATTTGGCAAAACCAACACTAATGATGATAATATTCCTCCCAATACTAATGTTGGCAATGATCCTCCTAGTACCTCCAATCAAAACCCACATATCAATATAAATCAAATACTTGAAAAAATGGTCCAAAAAATGACCCTTACGCAATCTTATAATAATTCCCAAATGCTACAAATGAAAAACAAAATTTTTAATATAGGTAGTCGACATCAAGTCATTAGGACTCAACCAAATCATTATTGTATTCCTCCTACATTTAGAGATGCCAATGGAAACTCTATTACTCAACCTCTAATTAAAAATAAAATGCTTAAACATCTTTAAAATGAACCTTTATCCCCTTTCATTATGTCCATAGACATGAGAAACATCTCTTCAACTATCACATATGATGAGACTAAATATCTTGCATGTTTTCTTGAATATTTTGACAATATCTATAAGGAATGGGTTCAAATTAATACCTTTACTACTACTACCAAAATTATAGCCATAGAGGTATGCTAGAATGGTATAATCAAATTCTTAGTTATTCCATAAAATAATTAGAGTATTTAGTCAATTCTCTATTTAAGGAATTCCAACATAATGATCTTCCTCAAATAATATTAGTTATTTCATCAATGCTAAGAAGAATCTTAATGAATGTATTCACACTTTCATAAAAATATAGAAGTACATGGGTGATTATAATATTTTAAAAATATCTGTCACCACTCTTAAATCCCCTCTTCAATACAAAGTTAATGATCAAGGAGCATCCAAGGTGTAGGGAAATCTTACATCAACCAAAAATATGTTAGCTTACATTTTTATTTTGGTTTAATTTGTGGCATTATTTTCTTAAGACTTTTAGTCTCTATGAATTATTTTTGAAAAAATATTCTTTTTTGGTAGAAATCACAAATGTCTTTTGACTATTTTTGTTAATTTGTGGGGACTATTCAGTCATAGAAACTTATTTGAAATTATTCTTCAACTAAGATATTAGATAGATGATGAAATTTTTTGGGACCATTACATACGTCACCTAAAACAACTCTACTAATTTTAAGACCATTTATAACTACTATAGAGGAATTAAAACTATTCCACTACTAGAAGGTTTCCTTACTTTTTATTATGTTTCATAATGAATTATATACTGAAACATGGTGGCAATTTATCCCATGACACTTATAATCTTTGCACAAAATTTTATACCATTTAGATCTATTGTAGAGGCATACCAACTATTTAAATATCATAAGGTTTCATCACTTCTGATTATGTTTCATAATTTATTATATGCTTAGACATGGTAATAATTTATCACATGACACTTTAAAACTCTACATAAAATTTTAGACCATTTGGATTTATCACATAGGGATACCAACTATTTAAGTAGCAAAAGGTTTAATCACTTTTGGTTATATTTTAGAATAAATTATATGCGTGAACTTGGTTTTGGTTTAGCACATGACTTTATATCCCCAATAATAATTTTCAAACCAATTTAAGATACTATGGAGGCAAATGACTATTTCACTAGCATAAGGTTTTATTACTTGCAGTATAAATTTATTAAGAATTGGCTTACCAATTTTAGAGTGGTTTTATAAAATGTAATATTCAAGATATTTTTTAAATTTTATATCATTTAGACAAGTGAGGCAAACATTATGATAGTTTTTGTAAACTATCATTCTACCATGTTGTGCAGTTATTTAGTCTATAGAAAGTTTGTGACCATATAATGTAACATATTTAGTGGTTAGGTCATAAATTTTTTATATATGGTATAAAATGAATCTTGAAGGTTTTTTTTTTTAATTCTATCTCATTTTGATAAGTGGATTGAAAGTTATGATAATTTTTTTGAATGCCATTCAGCTAGAAATAGGGTTTTGTATAGCCTGACAATTCACTACCATGTAGAAGAGTTATAATGAGAATTAGGTAATTTTTTATAATGGGTTACTAATTTTAAAATTTAATATAATTTTTATGTATGTATTTGAAATTTTAGAATCTATGGTAACTAACTTTGAACCTATAAATGCCATTCGTATATTACATGACACTTGGCTATTGTTATTCACTTGTAGTGATCTATGTTAACCTTTGATAGATAACATTTAGATGGGTGATGTAAAATTTAGTCTATTAATTTATTTAAAAATTTCACATAAATTTTATAATAGATATGAAATTTATGGTGGTTTTTTAAATGATCGATCAACTTGAAATGTCACCTAACATTTTTTATAGTTACTAACAGTTAGGTGTTGATATTGAAAATATAAGGCAAAACAAATATTAGACATTAGATAATGTTATATAAGTTGAGTATTCACCCCATGAATCTATTAATTTTATGGGAACACTCTGATTTAGTCAAAGAAGTCATTTTATGAGTATGGGCAAGTTGTGTGGATCAAGAGGTTAGAGTACAAAAGAATAGATTGTATTTCATTTTTCATGTTTTTATCTTAAAAAATAACCTTGTATGGAAGTGTGATTTTATATAGATGAACTAATCATTATATTTATTGATTGAATGATATGGCAAATATTTGAAGTACTATTGTTGTTTTCATGTTGGGTCTTGTTATATGTCTTGGTTTGAGTGAATATTTAAGCATCACAGAATTAGAGGTTGTCTTTAGGTGGATACCTGATCTATGTTAACATAATTTTGTATTAGGGTCACATTTTTCCTTTCTAGTATAAGTGTCCATGAATAAGACTTTGCTTGAGTCTATTATCAAGCTATGAAAGATAAGTTTGCATTGTGGGAGAGATGACACATAAAATAAACATTATTAGAAGAGGGGGAAGACCAAGAGGATCCTAACTTGATTATTTAGCTAATATGATGAGATGATTGCAATAAAGTTTTAATGAAATTGAAATAGCAAAAAGGATAGAATATCATGATGGAGATGTGAGTGAGGAAGAAGAAGAAGTTTAATAACATTTTTCAGAAGATATGGATAGTGAAGCTAAGACCATATTTCTCTAGAGATGTGGTAAGTATTGGTAGTTAACTATGGTTGGAAACACCTTGATATAATGGAAGCTTTAATATTAAGTAGCTTGTAGATTGGATAACAAATATGGAGAAGTATTTTGACTATAAATTATGGAGGAACACAATAAGGTGAAAATCACTTGCACAAAGTTGAAGATCCATGCTTATTTATGGTGGATTGATGTGTAATTTGAGAAACAAATGAAAGGTAAGGAGAAGATAAAATCTTGGGAGAAGATAAAATCTTGGGAGAAGATGGTGGTAAAGATGAAGACAAAATATATGTCTTCTAACTGTCAGCCAAGTCTATTAAAAAAATTGTATAGCTTGAGATAAAAAGAGATCAAAATCAAAGAGTACATTGAGGCATTTTATAGACTGACTATAAAGGCTATAAATACATAGGATGACTAAGAGAAGGTCACAATATATGTGAATGGATTATGTTTTTCAATACAATATTAAATTATCTTGTTGAACTTGAGAAGTATAGAAGAAGCCTATCAATTTGTGTTGAAGGCAGAAGAGAACTTTATGAAGAAGTAACAAGCAAACATTAAGGTAGAGTAAGGTCTTAGATATTAAGAAGACATAACAATGGTGTAATAGGTCAAAAAATCAATGGTAGAGAGGTGATAAGTTCACAAAATCATAACTCAGCCCATAGAAGAGGATATTCTTCTATAAAACAGGATTCTATGGATGAGGTAGAGGTAGAGGTTTTTGTAGCAAGCTTTTTGGATGTAATAAGTATATTAGTAATAAAGAGAAGGATTGTCTTTAAAAACCAAAGAATAATAGTAGGAGAGCTAAAGGGAAAACTCATATAGCCTATGGTGATGAGGAGAGTGTTGTGTATCCTATACATATAGAAGATGCAAAACAAAGAGAGGCTATGTTGATGAATAAATTGTTGTTGTAATCAACTAAGGAGGTGAATGAATGAGGACAAAAAAATAGTTTTTTACAAAATGTCAATAAATATGGAGATAAGTGTTACATATTTTTGATTAATAGTGGTAGCATGGATAATTTATTCTCTCAAGAGATGGTGTAAAAAATTGGGATGAAGTGATTGACACATCTTACACCATACAAGGTTTCTTTGTTTCTTAAGGGAAATGAAGTACAAGTGAATGAGTAGTGTGTGGTGAATTTTTAGATTGGTTTGTATAAGGATGAGGTTTTATGCGACATAATTCCCATGTATGTATATCATTTGCTATTGGCTAGGCCATGGATGTTTTATAGGAGAGTCATATATGATGGAAGAGCAAAAAAATACACCCTTACAAATTGCTAACCCACCTATAGAAATTTAGAATATGCTAAAAGATTATGTTGATATTGTGATAAGTGAATTGATGGATGGATTACCACCTATAATAAGTATTAATAATCATGTGTATTTAATGACAATATAAATTTTAGTAATAAATTAGCCTATATGTTGACCTTAATAGAAAATAAAGAGATAAAGAAGCAAGTATAGGAGTTTTTGAGCAAGCGGATAATTTGAGAGAGTCTGAGCCCATTTGAAGTTCCTCAAG
Organism: Torreya grandis; assembly: GCA_037957365.1. NCBI lineage: Eukaryota > Viridiplantae > Streptophyta > Pinopsida > Cupressales > Taxaceae > Torreya > Torreya grandis. The sequence continues at coordinate 420,560 of JARHVA010002159.1, read as the reverse complement.
AAGAATAGGTAGAATAAGAAGGAGAAAAAAGTATATAAGAGAAATTTGTCATGAATTCATGGGAGTTAGATCAAAACATAAACTATAAGTACATATCTATGAAGCTAGCATGAATTTAGAAGAGTTGGTTAACTAGATCAATGCCTTGGACAATTATTTTTAATATAATGGAATATAAGATGAAAATAAAGTTAATTTTCTAGTAAAATATTCAAAGGTCATGTATCTCTTTGGTGAAATGGAATTCAAGAGAGAGGATAAGGAAATGTAAACTAAAGATCAAGATTTGGGATAGAATGGTGGATAAATTGAAAGAAAAATTCATCCCTAAGGATTACTAAACAAATTTGCTTTATTTTTTTGAAAAACTAAGGAAAAAATAAATGAGTTTAAAATACTAAACATAAGAGTTATACAAAGTAACCAATAGGGTAAGACATATAAAAGAAGATGATAAAAGAGTGGCTAGATATAACAATGGATTGAAGTTCAATATCCAATATGAAATCAATATTCTATCACCAAGATTAGTGGAATAAGCATATAAAATTTCCGTTAAATTAGAGGATAAATTATATAGGAAACAAACACAATAATAAGGTGGCAAAAGTGTAACTTTTAGAAGAAAAGGATAACATAGTGGTAAAAATTAGCTACATATCCATAATAAAGAAGTTAGTAGTTCACAAAGTCAAAGTCAATCTAAAAGAGGTGGTTACTCATTCATATATATGAGACCTTATACAATATGCAAAGGAAGAGTCTTTATAGGTAGGTGTTTTAAATGTAACAAATGGGCAAAATCTTATGAGTGCTCAGAAAATCCTTCAACAAGTAAATATAGTGATCAAATTGTCTAAGATAATGAGGAAATTCTTGGATCACATTCTCAAGAGAATGAACCTAAAATTGGAGAGTATTTTATTATGAGGAGGGTAATGATCATTCCAAATAAGGAGATCAAGGATCCTGCAAAAAGAAATAAATTATTTAGAACCACATGAAAATCCAAAGGTAAGTGTTTTAATGTAACTATAGATAGTGGATATTTAAATAGGTAGCTAAAAATATGAGATGTTATGTGATTTCATGCCATGTATGTCTATCATGTTATATTGGGTAAACCTTCAAAATTTGATAAGAAATCCATACTTGATGTGATAGTTGATACATGAAATTTTTAGAAATATGGAAAGAAGAACACACTCATACCATTAAAAGAGCATAATGCATCAATAGAAGAAAATCCTAAAGTGTTTGTAACAAGTGTAAAATATTTCTCTAAAAATATTATAAAATAGGAGGTAAGTCATGCTTTAGTTGATAAGTGTAGAATAGTTGTTATAGCCAAAAAAATTAATTGATTTGGCTCTAGAGATAAAAAAAATTGATCAATGAATTATTTTACATAGTTTTGGGTGATTTTCCAAATAAACTACCTCCAATGACAAAAATTAGCCACCATATAAACATAATTCTATGAGCCAATATATCAGACAATGAATCTTACATAATGACACCAAAAGAGAATGAGGAGACAGAAAGACAAGTGTAAGAATTGTTAAAAAAGGTCTAATCATGGAGATTTTAAGTCCTCATGTTTTTATAATAATACTAACCCATGAAAATGATGGAGGATGGATAATGTGCATTAAGTAAAGAGATAAAAACAAAATTACAATTGGTTATAAATTTCCTTTGCCTAGAAGTGATGATCTAATGGAATGTTTACGTGGTGAAAGTTATTTCTCCAAGATAGACTTTAAAAGTGGCTACCATCAGATTAGGATCAGAGAGAGAGAAAGTTAAATGGAAGACATAACTTAAGAGTAATGATGGACTAAATGAATCGCTTGTGATGCAATTTTGACTGGCTAATGCTCTAAACATCTTCATGAGGCTTATGAATGAGGTGTTCAAGGATTTCATAGGTAAATTTGTCATTATTTACCTAGATAATATTATAATTTACAATCATTGAAAGGAAGATAATTTTAAAACCATTATAATGGTATTAAATAAGTAAAATAAGAGTTGTTAATTAATCTCAAGAAGTAGACCTTCATGAAGATAGAATTGGTCTATTTCGGATTTGTCATTTCCCAATATGGGTTGAATATGGACAACGTATTTGTAATGTTTGGAGTGTATTCTAATTGGTTTATATGGATATGACCCATACCTCAAATTGTCCACATATCCACTTCTTGAAAGTCTTATTAATATAAATATAACCTAAGATAATGATTAGAATCTACTAGTTTATAACCACTATCACAATCCTTCAGGCTAGTACTTGTTTATATACTTGATATTGGTAGTATAAAACACACAAATGAATTTTTGAATATCTAGTTAATATAAATTAGTTGAGATTGGTGGTATAAATTTTACAAATAAAGTTTCTAACATTCATAAATATTTATTTAATTTAAATTATTTGAGATTGGTTATATTAAAGTTACAAATGCAGTTAATGATATTAATAAATGTTAATTTACTTTGAATAAGTGATAAGTTTGTATTTAAATTCTAATTTAAAATTAATTATATTAGTTTGTGTAATTTTTAATATATTTAAAGGTATAGGTGACCCTTGACCTAGCCTAAACAAGTGTTATGTGGAGTGGTTTTTTGTTCTCACTCCTCTCACTCTTTGCCCATTAGATAGCCTCATTGGCCTCCTCTACTTAGCTAAGCATAAATTACATATAACCACCCATTTATGTTGGTCAAATCATTCACTCCTTCAATCTATTACACATTTTCATAGATTACGAAAATTAAAACTATATATAGGTTAACCATTTTTTTATTAGTGGTAGTCATTACTATGGTGGAAGTATTCCTTCTATGACTGATCAATGGACCAAATCAATTTGAAATCAAGATCATTATCTAATTTTTTAATGAATAAATTTTTGAAAATAATTTTCTAATTATTTTTATTTAAATGCCTATAAATATATTAAAATATGGATTTATTAGTAATACATGTTATTTTTCACCTTAGAATTCTTTATTCATACATTATTTATTTGACAGGGTTAAAAAGTGGGT
>JARHVA010002159.1:400000-412500 GCA_037957365.1 Torreya grandis | reverse complement strand
AATACCTTATTGTCAAAGTATTGAGATGTCTTTAAATTAAACTAGTAAATATATATTAAATACATATATTTGAAACAAGCTGAGAGATGTCAATTTCAAGGTCTATATTTTGTATTCCTAATGCACTAAAATTATTACTAACATCATTATATTTATAAAAAATATCTCATTGACTAGTGATAAATCATATCAATGCCACTATTTCAAAGTATAAGGTCAAAAAAAAAAAAATCCCCCTTTAAACTTCATTGTATGGGCAAGATATTATAATTTTTTGATTGAATTTTATTAGAAAAAAGGAAAAAAAAATATATACAAACAAACGTACATGAAATTCAACTTTAGGTTTAAAATTGAACACAATCATAAATATTACATAGTACCCTTACCTATTCCAAATATCATTGTAGGATATATATATATATATATATATATATATATATATATATATATATTTTTGGTTTTATTTTTTTGGGTGCTATGTTTTGGAGGGGAATGGAAATTAGTGAAATTTATTAAGGGAAATCACCTACCGCCTCGTTTATATGATTTATATTTATATGGTTGGGCTCATTTTAATAATTTATCACCTACCTCCTTACTTATATGATTTATATATTTCATAACTTAAGAGTTAAAATAGGGTTGAAAACATTAATTAAAAATTAATAGATTTACATTTCTATTACTTTTGTTTAAGTATATTTTTTATGTGTTATTTTCTTCATATTAGTTAATTTTTCAAAATATTATTAATTTATTTTTAATATTTCATTTATTTTTTAAATAAAATATCATTTAAGTTATTATGTATGTGTAAGAGAGAAAACTAAATTATATTTTTTGTTTTGAAAATTTCTGGTCATATTCTGTTTCATAGTTTTATAGTATAAAAGAATCAATTAAACATTTGTACAAAAGTTTTATTCTTAAAAAGATTTTATATTAATAATTATCAAGTATAATGTTATCTTTCACCTTACTAAATTTAGATTAAGATTAAAAATAAAAAAATAAAAAATAAAAATAAAAAATTATTTTGTTTTATTTTGTGGTATGGAATTATTTAATTTTGAAATGAAATTAACAAATTTTTGAAAGGGGGTCTTGATTAACTTCATTTTAATATCATAAAATTTATAATTAAAATTATTTTGTATATTATAAAATATTTTAATGTTTTAAAATTTATAATTGAAAACAATAATTTAATTATTTTGTTTGGAAAAGGGAAACATGAGTTCATTTAAATGAAATTGACATTTTTAAATTGGCTTCATTTTAATATATTGTGACCTCTCTCATCATTTATATTGTTTTAATTATTGATAAGTTTTATTATTTTAGTCAATTCATTTAAGAGTTTATGAATTACCATATTGTTGTCAATAATTTTATTTAGCTTGATTTAAACATTCACTTATAAATATATATTTAATATTGTCATTTATATAATTTTAAATAATAACACAATTTTAAAAGATTTATTATGTTAAATGATTCATTTAAAATTTTATGAACTATTTTGATATTATAAAATTTATAATTAAAATTAAAAATTTAATTATTTTATTTATTTAATTAGAAAGGAAGACTGGGTTTGCAAACTTTTAATGACGACGTTCTTGATTGGTTTCATTTTAGTAATTTGTGACCTCCCTCATCACACACATAGTTTTCATTGCTGGCAGGTTTTATTGTTTTAGTTAACTAATATAAGAGTATATGAACTACCATGGTATTGTCAACAACTTTATTCAGCTGGATTGTAGTTGACCTCATTCAAAAATCGGTTAACCCAGCATTCTTTTAATTATACATATTAAAAATTTTATTACCAGGTGGTCTATTGCACTGTTTGCATTTTCTGGCTGCTGCAAACTGTGATCAGAGGTTGAAGATGTTTGAAGTTACTCAGTATAATGTCCCGATCATGAACAATTGAGTCATGATAAGAGTCATAACAGTTTTTATTACTGTTTGGGGCAAGATAAACTTGATAATAGATTCGATTGCAAACTGTGATCAGAAGTTGAAGATGTTTGAAGTTACTCAGTAAAAAGTCTCGATCATCAACAATTCAGTCATGATAAAGAGTCATAACAGTCTTTATTACTGTTTGGGGCAAGATAAACTTGATGATAGATTCCATTGCAATGATCAGAGCATAAGTTTGACGTTGACTGTATGTCGAATTTTGCTTTACCGGGGGAACAACCATGTATTAAAAAACCGGATTCTATAGCTTCTATGCATGGTATATTAACGGACATATTGTTGAGCAGGAGGGTGGCCGCTACTTCTCTATTACCTGGATAAATTATAAAAACAAAGGATCATCTGTCCAAGCAATGGAAGCTTTAACTTACCTAATCGCTGTCCTCCTACCTTTTTTTTAATAACTCGCGTTTGTTTTCTTATTTTAGTTTGATTTTTGAAGATCGTGTCTTATATATTTTGGGGCTATTAAAGCTTCTCAGCTTACTGATATCACTCTAGGGATGCCTTATGGAATATTTACTATTCTTATTAAAATTTATTTATAAAATTTATTATTCTTTAATTTCAATAATATTAGTAATAATCTTTTTACTAAAAAAAAATTAAACAAATAATTTTATTTGTATGTTTTATATTTATTAATCTTAACATCCAATAAAAATAATTCTAATAATTATCATTTTATTGAATTTAAATTAGAATGTTTGTCCTAACATTATATTAATGAGCGTAATCTCTAAACAAATCAATCTATCATGATATAGAATTTAAATAAATTTTACAATCCATTTCTAATCATATTAGATATGAAACATGTCCAAGATAAATGAGGTGGTCTTTGGTTTGTATATGTATGAAAATTTGGATTAAGAATCTTAATGTAATGTAATTATTTAAATAATATTTTTTATAAACTAAGAACCACATAAAATATATAATTTTGATAAATTTAGAAATTAAATTGTGATAAATCATAATAAGATATTTACATCAATATATCAAGTTCAAAAAAATATTTAAAAAAAAAAAATTCCCTTCAAACTTTATTATATAATCAAAATATTATAAATTTTTAGTTGAATTTTCTAAGGAAAAAAAGAAAAATACTATGTAACAATCAAATGGATGTGAAATTCAACTTCATATTTAAAAATAAATACAATCACAAACATCATAGAATACCATTATCCACTTCAAATGTTATTTTAGAATATTACCTGATATATTTAGATTAATGATAGATGTCTCTCTCTCTCTCTCTCTCTCTCTATATATATATATATATATATATATAATTTTTAAGGATGTGATTTTTTTTCGTTAAGGGAAATCTTGGTTGAATTATTTTAATACATTTTCACCTACCTTTTCATTTATATGGTTTTAATATTTCATGACTTTTTATTAAGCTTGTTCAAATATATTTTTTATGGATTATTTTTTTATTGTTAATTAATTTCTCAACAAAATTATTATTAATTTTTTTATAAAGTAATTCAATAATTTTTTAATAAATATTATTATGTATGTTTGGAAGAGAACTATATTGTATTATTTATTTTTTAAAAATTGGTCATAATTTTTTTTTGCAATTTTTCTAGTATAAAATAATTCCATTTCAATTAAATATTTTTAAAAAAAATCATTTTTAAAAAGATTTTATATTCAAAATTTCATTCCCAAAAAGATTTTATATTAAAAGTTATCAAATATAAGGGTATATTTTTCTCTATTAAAGTAAATTAAAATAAAAAATAAAAAATAAAGAAAAATATTAATAAAATTGAATATTATTTTATTTTATAATGTAGAGTTATTTAAGTTTTAAATAAAATTAACCAATTTTTAACAAGGAGACCCTGATTGGTTTCATTTTAATATTTTATGACTTCCCTAATCATTTATATAGTGTTAATCTATGATACAATTTTCAAAAAAAAATTATTATGTTAATTGATTCATTTAAAAATTTATGAACTATTTTAATATTGTAAAATTTATAATTAAAATTAGCAATTTAATTATTTGTTGGAAAATAGAGATAGATTTATTTAAATGAAATTAACAAACTTTTAACTAAAGATTTTTTAAATGATTTCATTTAAATTTTTTTTAATCTTCCATATAATTTATATAATTTTAAATATGGACAGATTTTATTATATTAATTGACTTTTTTAAAAATTTATGAATTATCATAATATACAAACATTTTTATTGAGTCTCGTTTGAATATTTATTCACAAATACATATTTAATATCATCGTTTATATAATTTTAAATTTTAACACAATTTAATAAGATTTATAATATAAGTATTTTGATCTTGTAAAATTTATAGCTGAAATCAATAAGTTATATATGAACAAACTTTTAATGACGATGTTCGTTATTAAGTGGCAAGTTTTATCGTTTTAGTTGACTCATTTAAGAGGATATAAACTACCATGGTATTGTCAATAAAATATATGAACTACCATGGCATTGTCAATAAAATATATGAACTACCATAGTACTGTAACTAAATGAGCCGAGAGCCGGTTCGTATTTGGCCTCATTTAAACTTTATCACCTACAAATATGTGTTTAATGTCCAATTGCTCTCCAATCAATCATCTCTTCATTACTATTTTTAGCCTGTAATTATAAGATAAGAATTCTTTAGGAAATTGGAGCCATGGATGTGATGTACATGAGTCTAGTATTAGTGGCCACAATGCTTGTACTAATTGTTGTAAACACTATGGACCGCTAAACTGGCTGATAGTGAGCATGATGCCGTGGGTGGTACTGAACATCAACAATCTTTATGAGCAGGGAACGAAAGCAGTAATTGAAAATGGCGTAACGTTCAAATTTAGAGGCCCCTGGTGGTGGGGAAGCCATATGTTCCAAGTAGTCACCTCTACTTCTGCTAATATAGAATATATATTCTGAAGAACGATTTCGCCAACCTCCCAAAAGGCCCCTATTTCGAAGGGGTATTGTTCGAAATATCTGGCGACGGTATATTTACCCTAGATTATGAGTTGTGGAAGCGCTAACGGATGGGCGCCGCAGTAGCAGTAAGCAGCGCCGCCGCCACAGACAGGAATTTCAGCCTCCTGGACAAATTAGTGCATGGAAAATTACTGCCACGTCTTGAAGAAGCAAAAGAGAAGAATCAGTGGATTTGCAAGATAATTTGCTTCAGTTTGCTCGACCATGTGTGTATGACTGTTTTTGGGAGAGACGACGGAACCTCAGATACTGCGGTTAAATTTTCGGCGGCGTTTGACGATGCCATGGAATGCTGCACTTATCGTCTAGTCTGCCCTCCATTTTTGTGGAAGTTTATGAGATTTTTAAACGTGGGGTTTGAGAAAAGGATGTGTGTAGCTGAAGCAATTGTTCGTGAATTTATATGAGAGGGGGTGAAGTTTAGAATTAAGGAGTTGGAGAAAGAAAAAGAACCGCAGGGAGACACTTTATCCTCCTTCATCAAATTGGAGGCAGGAGAAGGACGTTCCCCTTCTGAAAAACTGCTGCAGGTATGTAGAGTTTTAAAAAGTGATTTTATTTGTGTGTTCAATTTATTTTAAATATTGGGTATTTTTAAATTTTTGATTAATTTTCCTAGTTTATTGTTTTATAAATTTCAGGATTTATCTTCAAGCATATTTCTTGCCGGTAGAGATACTTCAGCTTTGGCAATTTCATGGTTATTCTGAGTTTTGAGCGGGCATCCAGATGTAGAGGAAAACATAATCTCTGAACTTTCCAATATTTTAATGTCAAAACACGAATACTAGTGATGACAACTCATACTCATATGATATGATGGGATTTTTTGGTTGGGAAGATTTAAGAGGTATGAATTATTTGAATGCGGCTTTGTCTGAAACAATGAGGCTTATCCCCCTGTTCCTGTAGTTCAAAGAGAATCAGCCAGAGATAATGTTCTCCCTGATGGAACCCATGTGAACAAGGGTTCAAAGCTTCTCTATTTCATTTACGCCACAAATAGAATGGAGACGGTGTGGGGAGAAGATGCCAAAGATTTCAAGCCTCGGAGATGGATTAATAAAGTAGGGATCTGTATGAAGGAGTGGGATTTTAAGTATCCTGTCTTTAATGCTGGTCCTCGTTTTTGTCTGGGGAGAGAATTTGCTTATGTGTGTATGAAATACATGGCTGCCAATATCCTTGCACGTTATCGAGTGAAAAATGAAGCATGTCATCAAGTGAAAACCAAGATTGGGATGACGTTATTCATGAAGGACGGTCTAAAGGTCACTTTACATACTAGAAATTTGTATACTCACTAGTTTGGATAGATTCTCATCGAGTGAAAACCATACCACTTGCATTTAATGTTTTTTTGTGACTCTACGTAATTCAAAATGACATAAGGATTAATTAGACAATGACCAACGTTAAAATGATATCAAATCATATATAATTAACTAAATATTAGATCTTTATATAAGTATTTGATTATAGGGGATTGACGGTCAACAAACTGTGCACAAACTCTTTATATTTATGGTACAAAATATGTTTCAACTTTTGTTGCTGATTGTACTAAATGAATTTGGATTTATTTCTTGAAAAAAAAGATCATGTTTCAGATACTTTTATTGAATTTCATGTCTTTGTTGAAAAACAATCTTATTATTCTTTACACATATTACACACTGATAATGGTACCGAATATGTTAACAATGATATTTTTGTATATCATAACCAACATGGTATAAACATGATAAAATTGTTGCCAACACACTTGAGCAAAATGGTATTATTAAACGTAAACATAAGAATATCATTAAAATGGCTAGGTGTATGTTGTATATTAAAAATATGCATTATAAATTTTGGGTTGAAGCTATGTATTTTGATGTGTAACTCATTTATAGGGCTCCCACTAAATATGTTTTAAATATTATAATTGAAAAATATTGAAGTGGTATAAAAACTAATTTAAAGTATTTACGTGTTTTTGGTTGTGATGCATTGTTTATATTCTAATTAAAAAACATAATAAGTTAGATTGTAAAGAAGACACTTTTATCTTTGTTGGTTATGATGAATCATCTAAAGATTATAGAGTGTATGATCATCAAACTAAAAAAATTAAGATTAAAAGGGATGTTAAAATTGCTAAAAATGGTGTACTTGATTGTGTTTTTAATTCATATTCTCTTGATATAATTTAAGCTTCTTTTCTTTTAAAATCAAGTGATAATCATAATGATGTTGTTCCTCAAGTTCTTTCTTTTTTTTTTTTAGTCTTTACCTAAAGTTATGCATAAGCGGGCCAAAACTATTATAAAAGATTATAAAATTGATGTAGATCTTAATGATACTCATAAAACTAGGCAATAATTTAATAATTATGCTTTGATGTCTAAACTTATGCACAATAATGATCCTGAAAATCTAAAACAAGCTCAAGGTCACCCTAATTGGGAAAAAACAATGCATGATGAATATAAATATTTGATTTCTAATAACACTTTGGACATAGTCCCTCTCCCTAAAGGGAATCATTTGGTAAGTTATAAATAGTTGTTTAAAACTAAGTTCAATTTTGATAATCAAATTAAAAAATATAAAACTAGATTAATTGGTAGAGGTTTTTCACAAATTGAAGGAAATGACTATAATGAAACATTTGATCCTATTGTTAAGATACCAAAAATTAAAGTTGTTTTAGCTTTAGTTACTCATATGCATTCTTATTATATCTTTAATTTTTACACTTTCATGCTATGTCATTGATCATTATTCTTGGGATAAATCCATTATTGCATAAACGTATTATATTTTAAAAGATTTTATCAATGAGATTTAAAGATAAAAATATTACGTCAAATCATTTGATCAAATAGTCCTAGGATCAAAAGTACAATCTAGGTTATTTAAGGCTCACACTCAAACTTATCATCATTTATATTTTACATAGACCAAATTATATGTCTCCTTCACTAATTAAATTTATTTAACTCTAACCAATCATTATTGAAAACTTTAATATGTTTTACTCAAGCTGAGATTTGATTTACTCTTCTTATGTTATAGGTTTGTAGACTCTCACACTTATAATTAGGTTTGTTCTCTATAACTATTGCTTCAATGTTCTATGATTTTTAATATTATTCCTTTTAATATTGGTCTTGAAATACCAATGCATTCATTCTTAAATTTTTAGTCCTTGAGAATTTTATAATTATCACCTTTATATCTCATGTATTATAATCTATTTAATAATTCACAAGCATTGAAAAATTCAAAAACATCAAATTATTAATATTGTATATAGACAATTTATACTCATAAAATCACCTTATTTCACCTTTTCATAACCTAATTCAAGTTTACTCAAAGTTTTAGAATGTGGCAATTACCCATTTGCAAGAAAGTTAAGTTTCTAGCCTCTTTTAAATCTTGTTTAAGGTCATCTTTAGACCTTATTTGACATATTTAGTCATATTTATTTATTCAATAAGAAAAAATAATTGAATCCACTCTTATTATTTTCCAAACATTTTTTTACCACCTTTATACGAATTCTAAATTCCACCTACAGTCTTGACAGGGTTTTAAAAGGGTTCAAGCATGAAGTATAAACTTGTTTCTAGACCAATATAGATCACTTTTAAATCATAAACCAATTATAACACTTGAAACATTATTTGAATAAGTTCCCCTATGAATTTTATAGTAATTTAATCCCCAATTTGTATATTATTCAACATTTCTTCATAAACACTAGATAAGGGTTTTACACAGTCATTTGGAGACAAAAGATCTTAAATAAATGAGTATAAGAAGCTTTTAAGAATTTTAAATATTGATATCACCTATAATATATGTCATACGCTTAGTTTCTCCCTTTATAATCATTAAGGCTTTACCATATTTACAAAATTACATAAAACAATTAAGTTTTCCTTTGACTATAATTGTTATACCCTATTCTAAACCCAAGAGGTCTTGAATGGGAGAAATTTCTACTTTTTAAATAGGTAATCAAAGGATGTGTATCAAACATATTAATTATCATTATAATTTACCTTGAAAATGGTTCATTGTATCCCATATACTTGAAATTACGTCCAATAGTCTTGATTCAAACTTTCCTAGATAAGAAATTTTGTGTTTATTCATACATAATCATGCTTTACATGACGTTATAAAGTTACTGCCAAGCTATAGAACATAATAAATAGAATTATTACCCTCCCCTAACATTTTAATTTCTATATCAAAGGATAATATTTAATGGTCCCTTTCCCTTCTTACCTCTACCTCTCTTTTTTTTACTCATTATTGCCCAGTCTCCTCCTTCCCATGAATCTGAGAAGTTGAGAATAAAGATTTCAAGAGCCTCTACTGAGTTATAGCTATTTAATGGAATAATATCTATAAAATCTTCACTTAGATCCAAATTTTTAGCATTGTATTTCTAAAATTTTATAGCTTTCAATAATGTTTGATTTGTATTTGATGTAGAAAATGAGTCCAAACTTCTAGAGGTCATAACTTTTGATCCGTAGCTCTGTTTGATCTCTCCTTTATTCTGAAATGGCCATTTAAAAACGTTTTATGTAGTAATAATCTCTTGTATCTAGTTAAGGATGTTTTCATTTTTTTGAGGTCATACATGACCATTTGAGGGTTGAAAATGTGTTTTAATATTTTTTTGAAATGTGTGGTGTCCAAAATAATTTAAGGTTTTGGAAATGGAATGTCAGACATATATTAATCACAAACAAATAATAGTGATAAACTGAGGAAGCATCAAAAATAAATATGGAGATGTATGGAGTAATTAAGGAGGAATCATTAGATGTTTTTGTATTTCAAATTTTTGTTAACTTCAAAATATAATTTTTATGTTTAACAATGACCAAAAAAATGTATGATGTTTTAGAAAATGTCAATTTCATAATTATATATCACATAAATAAAATAAAATTATAATTTTTATATTATTTAAATTATTATTAATTTAATTTAATTATCTATAAATATTGATAATTTTGTTAGCGTAGCAAGCAGTTGGTTAAAACTATTAGAAATATTTCATTATTTTTTGTTGTTATTTCATTACTTCCCAAATTCTATGAAAACTCCTAAGATCCTACAAATCTCTCACCTATTTTTTTATTTTATCTCTAATGTATTTATTTTGCTCCATTTTTATGAATAAATCAATGAAGTTTAATTATTTGATCGCAATCTAGTATTAGAGCAATCAATCACTTGGTCAAAGACTTCAAACTATTAAAAGAGTAGCCTGAGACATACAACATAAAATCCAAAGACTGTAGAGTGAACCTATGGAAAATCAAAGTGAGACATAGCCTGATATATGTAGCATAAATTAGGAAGTCATTTGCTAGTAATCTATTGGAAGTGAATGGAGTTGTTGGATGAATTACCTATTCAATGTTAAGCCTACAACATATTTAGCTAAGAGGTGAAGTATGAAGGACCAATAGAAGAAGTAGATGAAGCACATATTCTTGAGACAACATCATCGTGTGTGGAGAAAACCATGTATGTAAAGCATGAAGGAGAGTGTTGAGACCACCAAAATCCACCAAGGAGACTCATAGGCCATGGAAAACTATCATGATGATTAGGGGAGCTGTATGTTGATCTTGGAGAGATATAAAATGTTATTATATACCCACCAAGTATTTCTTCATGTCAGAAAAGTACTTTTTCATGCCAAAAACATATTTTCCATCCGAAGTGGGTATGAAGCACCATCAAAGACTTCCAAGTGCAATCTCTCAAGAATACTTCATCCATAATTAGAACAAGGAGCAATGAAAGAAATGAGGTAATATTTTCACTCATGAGTACAATAGTTGATATCTTTGAACCTGATAATGTTCAAGAAGTACTAAGTCAACCTCAGTGGAACAAATCCATGGTTGGTGAGTATGACTCACTCATGGAAAATTAGACTTGGGAACTTGTCGATCTACCTATAGGAAAGAAACCGATAAGTTAAAAATAGGTTTTAAAAGATAAATATAATGTAGATGGATCCATAGATTAGCATAAAGAATAAATTATAATAAAGGGATATACTTAGAAAGAAGGTATTGATTATGAAGAGAACTTTACACCCACTATAAAACTCACAATCATCAGAGTTGTTTATGCAGTGACAATAAATAATGGATGAAAAGTTTGGTAGATCAACATCAAAAGTGATTTCCTAAATGGTGATCTAAAATAAGATGTGTACATAACCCAATCAAAAGGATTTTTTAATAAAAATCATCTTAAAAAGTTATATCATCTCATCAAATCACTATATGGACTAAATTTTAGCTCTTAGGGCATGGTACATCAAGATAGATGATCACCTTTTGTAGCATGGTTTCACCCATAGCCCCTCGTATTCTAACTTGTACATAAAGAAGGTCGGGACAAAAATCATCATTCTTATTTTTTATATGGATGATCTTGTGATCACTATAAGTTTAGCTGATTAGGCTAATACTATGAATAATAACCTCAAAATATCCTTCGACATGACTAATTTCGGGCTACTCTATTACTATATTGGCTTGGAGATGTGGTAGAAATAGAATTACATTTTTATCTCCCAGATAAAATATGCCAAGACACTCTTGGAAAAGTACAAAATGTTAGATTGTAAACCTCTTTCAACACCAATGGAGAACGTTTTATAACTCTCTCGATTATAAGACTCACTTGAAGTGGATGCAACTCTTTACAAATATCTCATTGGGAGTCTCATCTAATTGACCTACACTAGATAAGACATATGTTTTGTTGTGAGATATCTCTCCAGATTCATGTAGGAGCCAAAAAAATGTCACTTGGTTACAAAAAAAATATGTATTAAGACATGTTCAAGGTACACTTGAGTATGGTCTAAAACACAAGAATAATACTCAATTATTCTTATAGGGATACATCAATTTAGACTATGAAAGATGTGTTAATGATGGAAATTCAATGTTAGGATACATATTTCACCTCAAATCTAGACTGATCATCTGGATCAATAAGAAGCAAACTATTATTTCTCTCTCATCCACCAAGGTAGAGTATCACATCATATGTGGAGCTACATATGAGGTGATATAGTTATGTCTCATTCTAGATGATATGGGAATTAGTGAAGACAAGCCACCTATCCTTCATTATGACAATCAAGGTGTGTTGAAACTTGTGAATAATCTTATTTTTCATGAAATAACCAAGCACATTGAGGTCAAATATCACTACATCCTAGAGCAAGTCTTAAACCACCACATCCATCTCTAGTACTACCCAATAGATGCATAGATAACTGATATACTCACCAATTCCCTTGGAAATATGAAATTTGAGTTGTTTAGGGGGTAAATTTTTATAAAAAATGTAATAAGGGGAGAATGTTAGTGTAGAAAGTAGGTGGTTAAAACTATTATAACTATTTCAATATTTTAGTTATTTCATTACACCCTAGATTCTACAGAAAC
>JARHVA010002159.1:335000-392500 GCA_037957365.1 Torreya grandis | reverse complement strand
TTGATTTAGAAATGTCTCTTGAAGTGGGACATGGGAGTGGATCTATGTCCATAATATGTGGGGTCTATTTTACATTGTTCACATGGATAAGTATGACCCCTACCTCAATATGTACTTATATCTACTTGTTGAAGGTGTCAAATGAACTCCATCAGAATGGAATATTGGCCATTGATTACCAACTACTTTTTTATCATCATTAGCCCATGTCTTTGTGCTCTTAAAAATTTAAAGTGGGATATGCAAGTGAACATGGATTCATAATTTTTAGGGTGTGTTCCACTGAATTTATATGGAGAAGTAAGACACCTACCTAAATATTTCCCCACATAGATTTGTTAAACTGTTTCCTCATAGGAATGGAACATTAACAAATGATTAAAAAATTACATATTTGTTAACATTATCCCAAAACCTTGGCTAGCACTTATGTAAATAGTTGAGATCGGTAATATAAAATAGATAAATAAAATAATATTCATTTAATTTAATTTAATTAAGATTTGTGATATAAAATTTATAAATGAAGTTTTTAGTCTTAATAAATATTTATCTAATTTAAACTAGTTGATATTGGTGGTATAAAATTCATAAATGTAGTCATTGATATTAATAAATATTCATTTAATTTAAATAAGTTACAAATTTTTATTTAAATTATTTTTTAAAATAGATTATATTATTGTGTGTGAATTGATATATAAATAGAGGTAGAGGTGACACTCGACCTAACCAAAATAAATATTAGCTGGAGTGGGTTTTTAGGCTCACTCATCTCACTCTTTTCCCAACAGGTAGTGTCATTGGCCTCCTCTAGTTAGTTGATCAGTAGTTACATATAAGCACTCATTTATATTTTTCCAACCCTTCACTCCTTATTAAATCTATTGAATATGTATTTGTAGAGTATACCAACTAAAATGATATATAGCATAACTATTGTTTTAGTAGTGGTATCCATTATCATAGTCAAAATATTCCTTATATGTCCCATCAATAAACCAATATCAATTTGAAATCCATATCCTTACCTATTTTTTTATTGAAAATAAGTTTGAAAATAATTCCTTAATTATTTTTCAATAAAATTTATTTAAAGATATTAAATTTTCTAAAAGATACATGGTTTAGTGATAAATAATATTTTATTATTATAAATTTACAATCATACATATGTTTCATAATTTATTACTATAAAATTTTCACTTATGATTAATAACTTATATAAAGGTAAAAAAATGTTTTTGAGTGCCTTCCTCCACTTATTTTCCCACTCATTAGCGAACTGATGACCCTGCTTCACTTGGCAGCAATGAATAGCCAAAGAATATTCTATCCACGTAGAGTGGAATCTCCCATCACTCCTTTCATTCATAGGTTTCTAAAACCTTTTTGTCATTTATTTCTTCTTCATGCCTAGGGAATGATGGATACAGTCTCTCTTTGATAGGTGATGTTCGGAAGAAGATCAATTCTGAGATAAGGACTATCATTGGGTAGAAGAAAGATGTAGGACATGTGGATGAAATGTGAATCTATGGGTAGAGGCAAGCACAAAAGGAAGCATTGATTGGATTTGGAGTGGAAAATGTCTCCCTTGGACATACTAGCTAATTCTATTTTGAACAAATCTAGGATAGGAGCCCAGGCATTAAAACTACCCTTTCGATCTCTGATGTTAACAAGGATCTAGAATTTATAGTGGATATTAGAATCCTTAAGATTGGAACCAAGACCTTCATTTAGGGAATCACTTTCATGCCAACACCAAGAGTAGATTCTAAAACTTTTAATCCTATAAATATTGACCTAGTAGTGATCTTCAATGAGAAGGAATCCAGGAATGTGCTGAGATCATAAGAATACATCTCAACCAATGGTGTTACTTATATATTTATGGGTCATTGGCCAAAGATTCAATATCTTCATACCTGGATTTTGAATCATTGGTAACCCCTCCTTAAAGGTAGGCTTGAAATTTACCCATGGGCCAAAAAAATCATTATTATTGTTTTTTGTCATATTGAGGACAAGGAGAAGATTCAAAACTAGTTTTGGAGCTTGAACCACCACCCCTTAGTCTTAAAACCATGGTCCCATGATTTCAACCATCTCACTAAAACTATTAATTTAAAACCCATCTAAGTTCACCTACCCCATCTCTCACTTAATTTTTGGACTAAACCCAGTTTGAAAGTAATTGGTAAATACATGGCTAATGAACCCAAAAACTAACAAGAACAAGAAAATTACCAATAGACCAAGATATTGAAATGATAATCAAAATTGATTCATAGTGATTTATTCAAATAATTATAGACCCAAACCATGATTAAATAAGACTCAAATTATATTTAGAGTTGACATATAAAAATTCTAAAAAAACTAAGGTCGAAAATAAAACTTATATTTTTAGCAACTATTATTTTTAGTAAGTCATGCTTTCAAGTACTTGTATCTTTTTAAAAAAACTTGAAGTATTCTAAACACTAAAATTAGACTGTAAGATGAATTTAAATTTAATTTTAATTTTGATCCTAAAAATATACAATTTATGAAAATAGAAAGATGCCAAAAAAATTATTAAACTAAATTTTTAGACCCTTTCTTCTACATCATTCTCCTCTGGTTGAAAATAACTTAGCTCCCATAAGTTATCTCGATTGTACTGCTAACATTTATCTTTTTCAATCTTCTTCAACTCTCATTCTATAATTCAAGTGTTGTCTTCTTACTATAATCCTTTCCATTAGATCAAATAACTATTATAGTTCCCTTACATTATGCTCACTATCTTTATATCCAAAACCTACACTACTTGTCCTTTTTCTTTAGAACCTAGTGCTGCCAATTTACTTCTTCATCTTCATCACCATCACCATATTATTCATATAATTTGTATAAATCTAAAACATTAAATACTAGATAAATATCAAATTTCTATGGTACACTCACCTCATAAGCATTATCATTGATTTTCTACATAATTTTGCATGGTCCAATTTTCTTTGTCTTCAACTTATTGTATGTGTCTTTTGGAAATATTTCTTTCCTCAAGTAAACCATTACCAATTCTCCTTATTCAAATACCTTGGATCTTCTTTTGACATCCACTATTGCGTTATATTTCTCATTACTTTCTTGCAATTTTATTCTGACCCCTTGCAACTGCTGCATATGCTCTACAAATGCTTTTACATCATCACTAATTTGATCTGAAATTGACAATTATACCAAGTCTAAAATACCCATAGGATTTCTCCCATAAAATTTTTGAAAATGTGACTTTTCTATTAATCTAATCACTAAAATGTTATATGCAAACTCAGCTTGTGGTAAAGCAAAGTCCCATTGCTTTGGCTTCTCTTCCACTATGCTTCTCAATAAATTATTGAAGCTCCTATTCATAAATTCTATCTATCCATCTATTTTTGGGTGATATGCACTACTGAATTATAGCTTAGTACCCATATTCTTCCACAATGTCCTCTAAAAATGACTTAGAAATTTTTTGTCCCTATTTGAAGTAATAGTTTTTAGAATACCATGCAATCTCATAATATCCATAAAAATTAATACTGTAACTCTAGTTGCATCATTGGTTTTTTTACATGCAATGAAATGAACCATTTTAAACAATTTATCTACAACAACAAAAGTTGAATCATTACCTCTCTATGTCCTTCATAATCCCAACACAAAATTCATACTTAAATCTATCCATGGTCCTCTTGGAACTATTAATGGCATGTATACTGCAGTATTTTGTGCATGTGTTTTAGCCACCTGACAATTTCTGCACCTTGAAACATAGCTTATCACATCTCTCTTCATCTTTGGCCAAAAATAGTTTTCCTGCACCAAATATATTGCTTTTGTCTTATCAAAATGTCTACCCAAACCACCACTATGTAATTATCTTATTATATTGTCTCGTAGAGACCCAACTAGAATGCATAATTATTTGCCTTTGAAGAGACAACCTTCTTGTATAAGATATAAATCATGAATAATATCTATCCAACCTATTAATGGATTCCTATAGCGTTCAACTATCTTGGGAAAATATGGATTAGTATCATATAATTCTTTGATAGCTTCAAATCCAACTACTTCACTCATCATGGTAGTTAATAACATTACCCTCCTACTTAATGCATCAACTACCTAATTTTACTTTCCTGATTTATGCTTCAACACAAAATTATACCCCTAAAAGATAGAAACCCACTTTGCATGCCTACTATTTAAATTTTTTTGTTTATTCACATACTTCAAAGCCTCATGATCTGTAAATAATATAATCTCATTAGGCACCAAGTAATGCCTCTAATGTCTTAATGCCTATATAATTGCATAAAGTTTAACATCATGAGTAGAATACTTAATTCTTACCTCATTCAATTTCTCACTAAAATATGTTACTGGATTTCCTTCTTGGCTCAACACAACACCAATTTCTAAAAATGAAGCATAACAATCAACCTCAAACACTTTGTTAAAATCTGGTAATGCTAAAATTAGTCTTTCTATAATTTTCATCTTCAAAATTTCAAAACTTTTTGTGGCTACTCTAGTGCATGAAAATTTATTCTCTCTCATACAATATGTAATTGGTGTCACAATAATACTAATTTTTTTAATAATTTTTTAATAAAAAGTTGTTAAACCTTGGATAATTATGACCTCTATAATGATTTTTGGAATAGGCCATTCAACAATCACCTTTATCTTTTCTTCATCCATTTTCACACCATCTGATAAAACTACAAATCCTAAAAATACCAAACTATTATGCATAAACCTACACATTTTCAAATTTGGATACAACTTTTCCTTTCTTAACAAATCCATTACCATTCTCAAATGATGTAAGTTTTCCTCTTTAGTCTTACTGAATATCAAAATATCATAAAAATAAATAACCATAAACTTACCAATATATTCTCATAGCACTTTATTCATTACCCTCATAAATGTGATCAGTGCATTAGATAATCTAAATGACATCACCGTCCACTCATATAAGCTATCCCTAGTCTTGAATGCAATTTTCCATTCATCTCCTTCATGATTTCAAATTTGATAATAACCAATCCTTAGATCAATCTTGGTAAAATATTTTGCTCCTATTATCGGTGCATTAAATAATCTAAATGATGTCACCATCCACTCGTATAAGCTATCCCTAGTCTTGAATGTAGTTTTTCACTCATCTCATTCATGATTTTGAATTTGATAATAACCACTCCTTAGATCAATCTTTGTAAAATATTTTTCTCCTCCAAGCATATCTATCATATCATCTAAATGAGGTATAGGAAACCTATAATTTATTATAATTTTATTAGTTTCTCTACTATCCACACACATTATCCATCCTCCATCTTCTTTGGAGTTAGCAATGTTGGCATTGCACATGGACTCATACTCTCCCTTATCACATTATTCCTTAGCAATTGAGTAACCTATTTATTTAATTCTACATGTTCTATTGGACTCATCCTATAAGGTGCTTGATTGGGTAGAGCTGATCCTAGAATCAAATCAATGTGATACTAAATATCTCTATTTAATGGTAAACCATCTGCTAACTCATCAGGCATAACATCTGCATATTTTTTTAACACCATTTCTGCTTCTTTTGGTATTGACACCATTTTTTTCTTCATTCTTTGCTACTAATGCATAACAACAACCTGTTACCTTCATATCTTGCATAAATTATTTAATAAAGAGAATGCTTTCTATCTTCTCTTCCTCTTTAAGAGGTAAAAAAAACCTTTGTACCACCTTTCGAAAACATGTATGTGTTTTTTCTCCATTATGAACTACCACCCTATCAAATTTTTGGGGTCTCCCCAATAACACATGACATGTATCCATCAGAATAATATCACATCATATTTCATCATTATATATTTTTCCTATAGAAAACTTGATTAGACACCTTTTGTCTATTGTAACTTCATTCCCTTTATTAAACCATGAAATATGATAAGTATTAGGATGGTTTTCACATTTACAATTTAGTTTCTCTATCATTTCTTTACAAACTATATTTTCACAACTACCACCATCTATAATTATATTTCATACCTTTTCACCCAAAGTACATCTTGTTTGTAAAATATTTGATCACAACCATGTATCACCACCTTATTTATTTTGTACTTTATCCTTCCTTGGATTGATCATGGTTATTCTCATCATGAGATTCTCTTCAACATCAACTAGTGTAACTTTAGTATTCTACTCTTCTATTTCAGCGTCAACTAGATTTACTCTTGGGTGATCTTCTTACCTCCTTTCTAGATCTTAATAGTGTGGAAACTCAAACATTTTATGACCTTATTCTCCACATTTATAATAGATATAAGATCTACATTAATTTAGAAACCATCCTCTAGCACCACCATAACCTCATCCTCTCTGAAATCCTCTTCCTCTTTGTTAGTATTGAAACCCTTGCCTATTATCATCTTGCCTTTTTATACCTCATGAATATTCACCTTTATTGGAATTAAAACCACCTATGGTTATATTAAACCCACCTCATCCACTTATTGGACTAGATCTACCTCTTTTTAGACTAGTAGATGTCCTTCTGAAATTTTGTCTATTTTGTTTTTCTTCTACCTTCAAAGCTAATTGATAAGCCTCCTCCATGTTGAATATTCTATGCATGCTTAATTCATCTTGAATATAAAATTTCAAACCATTTACATACATTATATCCATCTTCTCTTTTGTTTCATCATGATCCACTCGTATGGAAAGCTTATAAAATTCATTTATATACTCTTGTATAATGTGATATTTTTTCTTTAAATTTTGAAATCTTCTATATAGGGTTTGTGCATAATCCATAGGAATAAATTTCTCCCTTATCTTCTTCTCCATATTTTTCCATGAATTAATATTCTCTTTACATTTCCTTTGTCTTTCTTTCTATAGGTGATCCCACCAAATAATTTCATGACTTTTCAATTTCATGCATGGAAACTTTAATTTCTTATCTTCTCCCATAGTCTTCCACTCGAAGAAATTCTTCATACTATTCATCCAATCTATCAAATCCTCTAGTTTTAAATTGCCTCCATACTCTATAAAATCAACCTTGATTCCTTCATTTCTTCCTTCTAAATCTTAAACCATCCTCTCTTCTATCTATGGTGGCTGCTCTTCTTGTTATTCTTCTTGTTAAAGTTTGTCATCATTATTTATTTCTTCCTCATCACTACCCTATCTTCTCTATTGGTGATAACCTTTTTTAATTATTGAAATTTCCTCTACATCTCTTATATCTTCTGGTTCATCTATTTCATATCTCATCATCTTTCCATTCTTCTCACCTCTAATATTTAAAGTTGTCTCTGATACCAGATAATGAACCTAAAAACTAACAAGAACAAGAAAATTACCAATAGGCCAAGATATTGAAAAAATAATTAGAATTGATTCGTATTGATTGATTCAAATAATTACAAAGCCAAAATATACTTAAATAAGCCTCAATTCAGATTTAGAGTTGACATGCAAATATTCTAAAAAAAACTATCATCTAAGATAAAACTTATATTTGTAGTAGTTGTTATTTTTACTAAGTCACGCATGTAAGCATGTGTAGATCTAAAAATATCCCTAAATATTCTAAACACTAAAATTATAATATAGGATAAATTTAAACTAAAGTTCACATCTAATCCAAAAAATATATAATTTATAAAAATAGAAAAATCTTGAAAAAATTATATAACTAAATTTACAATTTCTATGTCAATAAGTGAGTTTCTACAAATGCACATAGACACCAATCATTTATCCCACATTAATTTTCTTAAGATATTGGTAAATATTAACACCTCCAAGAATACACTTAAAAAAACATTTTACAAATTGGAGATGACTATTTGTCTCAACCTATCAACTATGAAGGTTTTTTGTTTCATTGATTAAGTTGTTTTAATACAAAATGAATGACCAAAAACTGCAACTACCTTTGAAAAAGAAGGATTCTTCTTGGTGGAAGGACATCTATCCTACCCACTTTATTATTTTGGTTGATTTTGATAATGATGATTTCCACTCATATTAAGATCATCTTCAATCCTTTGAGCCCAAATGATGACATATTAAACCCTCTTCATATAGAATGAGACCCATTGGAATATCTAAATAGTCTACGGAAGATTATAGACTCATCTCAAGACACATTCAACCAAACTATCTATATGGAGATGAACCTAGAGACTGACATATTTAATTTATCATCAAATGATATTATATAAATGAAAGATAAATTTGAGCCATATAAATCAAGTGAAAATCCATTACTTGCTCAATCAAAAGTCATAAAATATAGGGGAGAATGAGTCGAAGTGTAAAAAGGGGAAAAATGTAGAATAAAAACAATCTATCCTTCTAGTATAATCCTCTTCCTAGGGGGATTAAAAATATAATTTTCATATAATATGAATGGAAGTGGAAATAGGAACCTTGGATAAGTCAGTGGAACTATAGAAGAATATTACCTAATGAGAACTAGGATGTAAGAGGAAGGTAATTTTTGCTGAGTGGTTGAGTAAAGATTTGGATGCTTTATTTTTCTTGATCATGAAAGTGAGTCATCGAGATGTAATCTTTATGAAATTCTAGGTATTTATAGTTTGTGTTATGTTATAAGCAACGGTGTTCCCTTTGGCAAACTATGGTTTAACTTCCTAATGGTTGATTGGATCTACATGGGTTGTTTATTGTGGCATCCCATTCAATCTAAAATATTATGTCATCTTTTTAGTCCTCAAAAAATACTTTATAAAAAGATTCATCAAGTATAGAGTCACTTTCCACCCTGTTCAATTAAACTAGTACAATTATCTTAAATACATCTATTTGAAATATGTTGAGAGATGTCAATATCAAGGTCTATATATTAGATTTTTGACATACCATAGTTATTAATAAATCCATTACATTCTTCCCAATTTTCCCAAAAACTTGTGATAAATCATATCAAGCTAACTATATCAATGTGTAAGGCTAACAATTTTTAAAAATAAAAATAAAAAAAGTGGACCTTCAAATTCCATTTCATGGCCATGATATTATGATTTTTTGATTGAATAATCTAATAAAAATAAAAATATTCTATGTGACAAAAAATGGATGTAAAATTTAACTTCATATTTAAAAATGAACAAACTCACAAACACCATCACCCTTTTATATGTGTGTGAGAGTAAAATGTTTTATTTATTTATTAATGTTATTACTATTTTTTATATCAGGGAGGAGATTAAGTGAAGAAATATTTATGAGGGTGATCTTGAAGGAGATTAAGTGAACAAACATTTATGAGGGTGATAAATATATATTTAATTTAATTAAAAATTAAATAAATAATATTTAGTCTTACCAATATAAGAATAACAATAAACTAAAAATTTCCCAAAAGGTGCAAGGTGTCTCTAGAAGGAATGTATATTTACTTTTCAATATTTTTTCAACAATTGTTTTATTTTATTTTTTGTAGTATATTCTCCTTTTATGTGTATGATATGACCACCCCATAATCCTTGAGAATTAAACCTATCAACTCTCTGTGTCACTTGGCACCGATCACCAATTGACCACCTTTACTCTCAACTGAAGACTCCTCTACCATGACACATTGTATCATGAATGATGCCCCCTTATGCACCCATGTGGTATGAAATTTGAAAAATATTACATACTCACTTTAAATATATTGAAATAAAAAAATATAAAATCCATAAACTCAATGTACTTCCCCAAATTAGTGTCATTACATTGTTGATTTAATCCATGCATCGGATGTGGAATATCCAATAACCACCCTCAAGATGGCATATGTGTATGATATGGATCCTCTAGTCTATGATATGACATGGAATATGTTGTCATTGCCCCTCATCATAAGTTAAATATAGACTTTATAACCTCAATGTCTTATCTCCATATCATTGGCAATGCAATGTTTATTTGAGTCACACATCAGACATGAAGCCTTCTCACAATCAAGTAAGCATCATGTTTTCCTCATCTACCCTTCACAATAGAAAATGTCTTATCAAAGAACTCACCACCTTGTAAGCTATATAACCATTTTCAATGGATACAAGTAATGTAAATCTAACAAATGCCTTAAATCCATATGTATATACCCATGCCCACTTCAAATTTTTATGCCAATTCCTAATCCAAAATTTAAAATTATTCTTGGTTAATTCTAATTTTTCTAGAGTCATTGTAATGAAAATAATTCCTTCCTTCAAATCACCAAGAAAAAATTCAATCACCCATAGTTGGTTTGACTCCAACATCCTATTTTATTCAACCAACCAATATAGAGGTCCCATAATCAAAACTAAGGGAATTATAGTTGGCAAAGAGGCTACTTGTTACCATGAAGAATGGAAGCCATCATAGACTAAAACATTGCATGGTGATTCATATTTTGATTGGTCTAACCCCATAATTAGATTACATAAACATATTTTGACAACCAAATGAATTATTACAAAACATGAAAGTGGTGAAATATTTTGATGTGTGATGGAAAATGATAGTGAGGAGCAATGACAAGGCATTTAAGCTGATGGACTCGAAAAACTCTAAGAACATTCACTTGTAAATTTTAATTGCATGTCACTTTTATCAATAAAATCTATAACTTCCACATAAATATTTTAATTATCCTATAAATGATTCAAATAGGGTTTTTTTATATGAAAAATAGGTGTTAGATATATAACGACTTCTCTAAAAATATAGATAATGTACATATGCCAATTTAGATGAGTCTAAAATTAATTAGATAAAAATTATGATTCATTTAAATATTTAAAACCCAATTCAATGACTCTAAAATGAATAGATAGAGAAGGTCTACCTCATGAGGTAGACCGTAGTAAATGTTATTATATGAGATTGCATTGATAGATGTGACATGTTGTTGGACTTTGTATGCGTATACCAGAATTCATTGAGTTAGGGGTCTAAGTATGGTATTTTTATATGTTCTTAAACATGATGTAATTGTATAAGTGTTAATATATTGGCATCATGGATGAATGGAAGTTATAAGATAGACTTTAGGACCTCAATGGTATATCCTAGAATCAATGACATCGCATTATTTATTTGAGTTTTACATGGGACATGGATCCATATCACAAATAAATTGACTCTCATGATGTCTTTATCCACTCTTGACAATAAAAAATGTCACCACCTTGTTTTGATATAGTAAACTATTTACATGGATTAATTTTTCACATGGAATGCATGTTTTTATGTTTCTTTGGGTTTTCAAGCCAAATATAATATGAAACAAGATGCAGATTGGCAGGAAGGTAGTGTTACATGGTATGGAATTCTAAATGGAGATAGGAGTTAGGGTAATATTTAAATACATGGGTACACACACTATTTTCTAACAATAGTTCCTTTCTCTGTAATCTAATTCAAATCATACTAACTTATTAATTGTGATAAATATAGGTGGAGTTTATTAACATAAATTTGTAAATATCATATCTAAAAGATTAGAGAAAAGAAAGAAGAATAAGCCTTTATTAAAATAGACATTTTTTCCTATCTACTCTAGTTTTTATGCACATCTGATGTTATGTTTACAAGTGACTATGGAGATGTAGTATTTTATTTGTAGATAACTTATTTTGTTTTTTACAACACATTGCTTCATTTTTTTATATTTTCAAAATTATTTGTTTTATCTAAATCCAAATTTTAATTATTAATTCTAAAATCATGTTATTTTTTATGAATTTTTAATATATCATGAATACAATGAAATCATTAACCTAAAATAAGTATACAAAATTAAAATCAAATTTATGATAACATGAAATTAGATAAAGCTTCAAAATTAATTCAACATTGTGAGTATAAATAGGACAAGTTGTCAAATAATAATTTAAATGTTATATATTGTGCCCATACTTGTTTAACACCACATTGGAATGCCATATTTATTTTAAAAGGACATGAAATATTTATGGTGTACTCTTACATCTCATTTAATTGGCTATGATAACAATTTAACTTGAAATAAGCCTTGATAATACTTTATAAAGCATGTCATCCAAAATTCTAGTGGTGATGTTTGAAATTATAAATGACTCCAAATTATTTATGCCGTGGTGTCATGTTAGGAAATTCCCTTCTTTTAAATTTTAGATCAATCAATAATTATCTTGAACTGCTCATGATCACCTCTCTGATTTCAACAAATGCTCAATTTTACTAAGATGTGAGCACATCAAGAGGTATTTCCCAAACAACATAAAATGATTGTAGACACTTTCTTATGCCTATTATTAGGACACCATTCCATAGATAAAATCAAAATTTTAGTCTATGAAAAACAAAGATTTTAAGGGAAATTCTATTTTAGTATTGAACACTATGGGCAACAAATCAGAGAGGAGGAGGTCACTTCCCTATAGAGGACTGATGGTAGCATTATATCTTGTTATGAGTTTTCCCTCTTAGCTAAATAATTTATTCATTAAATCTAGTTAGGTATTATCATTAAAGAATTATAATTGTGAATAATTTGTGTACTGATTTATTCTGGTAATCTTGTTATTATTATTGTGTCTGTAGTAGCTAAGGTTTCATAGGTTTTTTACTACTAATTTTGGCCCTATTGTCATATGTAAATGGCTAAAATGCCAGTCGCAAAATGTTTATAATACAAAGAAACTCAAATATGGGATTATCCAATGAGGAAAACTAGGGCAAAAAGAGGAACATAATCTTGTTATGGAGATTTCAACCTATGGTAGCCTCCAAAAATGTTTCATATTGTTCACTTGTTAAGTTTTCTCTTCCTACCAATAGATTTTAAGAATATTAACTCTAAATTTACATTTAACACTTCTTGGTCAGGGTTTGATGACGAAACATTTGGTAGGCTTATGAAGATCGACTTCACCTGCTCAGAAAAATCCCCTTCCTCAACTTCTTTTCCTTCTCAACCTTAAGCTTTACCTCAAATCTTATATTATCAGGCATGATAGGTTTATCAATCATTTTTTTTTTTTGTAGCCTATACATTTTCCTTGTGTGGAAAGGGCTCCTATAAGTAAATGTTAGATTACAGATATAGATGTAATTATGAGTAAGGATATGAAAAAATTATAAATATGATGGGAGGCCCATGTGTTATGGAATTTAATCTCTTGTTACTTAGCTTCTATAATATGTAGATGAATATAAGACATCCACATGGTAGGCAGGGATCTTATCTAGAGACGAATCTAAGGTCTTTTTTCCCTAATAAAAACACCTCTGATGTAATAATATTCAATCTTAGCCAATATAAAAATAAAAATAAATAATATTTATTCTTACCAATATTAAATTAAATCTTACCAATATAAGAATAATATTTAGTCACTTAAATTTTATAAGAACCTGAGAAATTAATTATGTTGGCCATGAGTCACCATTTATCAACAGTTATACCATTAAACTCGGAGGTTTTGACATAAATGTAAGAAAAAAGGAAAGGTGAAATTGATGTAGAAAATTATTGTGTTTGGATGAACATTCTAATATAATTTTGAGACTCTCTAAGATGCATTTTATGAATTACCGGCTATAGCCTTTCAATAAATTGGTAATCATGGGGATTGTTTTTTATTGAGTGTTAATGACATTAATAAATAATAAAATTTATATATAAGTTTATTAGGATTAGCAAATATTTATTTGTTTTATATAACTAAAAATTTTAAATTTAAATTAATTTTTAATGCTAATTATTAATATTTATACAACTTGTTTTTGATAGGTTTAAAGGTCACAGGTTTTGAAGGTCCCATAACTTATTACAATGGAGAGAAAAATGTGACATCAATGTTCAAAAGGGATGTCTCTACCATAGGTAATTAAGTAATCAAAATAAAAACAAAAACATCATGTTGATAAATAAAAAAATAATCACTATCAAATAATAGTTTCAACCTATCGCAAGCAGCCGAGTTGCAACTAGAGTTGCTTCCTCAAAACATCCTCCAATATTATGCTCTTCCTCCATACAACAGAGTCCAACAAGTCTCTCTATAGCCTTGAGAATATGATATTTTATATATTTTTTCAATATGCTTATATTAAACTTCTGCATGACCCTCTTGAGCAAAGGGACATGTTGAAAGAATTCTAAACTGCTACTCTTTTACCTTTTTCCTTATTTTTTGCACTTTTGTCCATTCCACCAAGCCAAAAACTTCAAGGTAAATGGGTAAAGATATTTAAATTGAGTTGAAAGGCCAATATTTGTCTTCCTTAGGTTATGTCCTTGGAATAAAAATTTCATTCTTTATGGCTGTTAGCCTAGAAAAAGATCAATCAAGAGTTTCTAAAGGTAGATCTAACTCGTCCCTATTTGAATCCTCTCCATGTAGGTCCTCCTTAGGTTTTCTTCATTCAGAATGACTTCCAACAAATTTATCCTGAGGGAGGGAATCATTCCACTAGGAGACTCCCATTTTATGCTTTAAATAGACCTATAATTCCTTCAAATAACCCTATAAAGTGACTACGACATTCACCTTTGTCCAAAGGCTTTATAAAATAGAGGCATTGTCCTCATAGGCTCAAGTATATGTATCTAATTCCAATATTGGGTCTACATCATTGCAAATATACCATATTCATCATGGCCCAAAGGCATTACAAAATAGGATATGTGTAATCTTTTTTTCATTCAGGATTGTTGTCTACAAATATATAGTCACATATATATCATACTGTCTAGCTCGTGGGTAAATAATGAGCTTCTATTTGCAAATGGGGTTCAAGTCCCCCCAAATTTGATGCTATCATGATTTGAATCCACTTTAATTAGCAAATGAATCTCTAAGATATTTAACTCAAGGTTGTCGCCTAACGATCAAGTCTTACCTTTTGCTAACTGAGGTCATAAGTTCAAGCCTCAAATCTCTATATAATATAATTTAGGGGATAAAATACCACATTCATGGGAGTGAATGGTTATAATCCTTTAAATATGATTTGTGTGGATATTTGAATGGTGGTTTAGGCCATGCCTATTTCTCCTTTTGCTTATATTTCGAACTTGATTTAGAACATCCCTTGTGGATAAAAGCCTATCATGGTTGGTTAGATAAGTTGTTTTCATGTCAACATGGATTGGAATGGTATTGGGTATGCTCAGCTAAGTTGGTATCCTAAGAAAACATTTAGAATAGTCTAAGTCAACTAGAATCTAACCTATTGTAGCAAACTCAGTCAAGTGAGGTGGTTGATTAGCTCGATCTTGAATGGTATTATTAGTCCCACATGTAATGTGTAAATAACATAGAGGCATATATTTACAAAAATGATACAATGGTAATATTAAGTAATAGAGGCAAAGGCATCCCTTTGGAAAAAGAGTATGTCAACCTTGACTGAGGGTACCCAACAAGCAAATAGTGGGGCCCATTTATCTGAATATGAGTGTTGAAGATCAAAGGCGAAAACCAAACACCCTTTTACCTTTTCAGTACCATGTGTCACATATTGATTGGTCCACGTGGAAGTAATACACACATCCACGTCACTATTTGACTGTAGACCATTTTTTATCTAAACATTGGCCAATGGTATCTAGAGCATACAATGTTTGTTTTATGCATTCCAATATGCATTGGAAAGCTATCAAAATGCTCTTCCATACTATACTATTTTTAGAAGATCTTGGGAATATATGATACCCAAAAATTACCTCTAAATTAGTTGATTCTAATAACAATTATTCCCCCTCATCTTCAAATAATTTTAAATCCTTTGAACACAAATAACAACCTATTGATCCCTCTTCATATAAAAGGAGACACGTTCAAATTTCTAAATAGTCTAAAGAAGATTGTGGACTCATCTTGAGATACATTTGAACCAACTATATTTGTGGAGGTGAACCTAGAGATTCACATATTTAGAGTAGAATAAGATGATGTTATATAAATGGAAGATAAATCTTGGCCATATAAATCAAGTGAAAATCCATTACCAATTCAACCAAAAGTTATGAAATATAAGGGAGTGTGGATTTAGGTGCAAAATGTCAAAAAGGCAAAAGAGCGATAGTTTAACCTTATATCATAACCCTATGATTAGTGGGATTCTAAACAAAAGTTTGACAGAATATGATTTATAGTGGAAATAAGAACCATATATAAGTCAGTAGAAGAATATTAACTGATGGCAACTAGGTTATGAGAGGAAGATAAATTATGTTGAGTAAATATTTTGATGCTTTGTTTTTCTCAGTCATGCAAGTTAGTCATGGAGGCATAAGCTTTTTTAAAGTTTGGTTATTTCTAGTTTGCATTGCGTTATAGGCATGGGTGTCCCCTTTGACAGACTATGGTTTAACTACTTGTTGGTTGCTTGGATCCACATGAGTTGTTTGTTGTGAAATCCCATTCGATATGAAATATTTTATATTTTTTAAAAGGTTACAAGACCTTCCAAGACATATGTTTTACCCTATTAAATAAAAAAATAACTTCTATAATATTTTTAGTCCTTAAAAAATACTCTATATCAAGATTTATCAAGTGTAGAGTTGTCTTCGACCCTGTTCAATTAAACTATTATAATTATTTTAAATACATCCATTTGAAATATGTTTAAAGATGTCAATCTCAAGATCCATATATTAGATTTTTAACATCCACAGTTATTAATAAATCCTATTACATTCTTCCCAAATTTCCCACAAACTGGTGATAAATCATATTGTTGGTGCTCGAATCTGCACCAAGTATCTGTGCCATTCTCTGAAAAAAGAATGCCATCAAAAGGTCCACCTGGAATATTCGAATGAACAGAGATAGGGGTGTTGATAGGTCCACGTGGGATTAAAATCTTGAAGCGTTCCAAAGCCCACGTTAGCACCAAATATGCCACGCAAACATTCCAAAAAACTACATCCGAGGGACAAAGAGAAATGCATGGGAACTTGGCAGAGATTTGGACATTGACTAGTTGCAAAACATGTCTAAATTTTTGTCGGGGTTTTGGGAGGTAAAATGCAAATTGCAATAGAGACGTGAAATCTCGTGGGGTTCTTGGTCGGGAAAAACACCATGCAAAAGCAAATGTTGAATGAAACAACTTGCAAAATGCATGCCCAGTCCCAGAACCCACAGAAGAGGATAATAAAGAGAAGTAAAGTGACGGAAAAGCGGAGCTGGAATGCAACTTTTCAAGTTGCTAACTTGCAACTTGCACGCTGACCTATAGATCTCATAGCAATTGACAGGAGAAGTATACTACGTAAAATTCGAAGTGGGAAGCAACTTAGCAAGTTGCAAGCTAGGTTCCAAATCCCACAGAGAGAAAGAAGACTAGGTGGGAAAAATCAATAGGTAAGAAAGAAGGTCAAAATTCCAGCCAGTTGGCGTAAGGGACATGCTCACCATGAATTTGGTCAAGTACAGCAAATGCAGCATTACAAGTACCAGGAAATATCTGCAGTGATAAGGGCTCTCAATTTGAACTTCCATAGTGTTGATGGACTGCTCCGTCTTGTACTTCCTCTAATAGAATCGATAGATCTATAACTTGATGTCTGTAACATGATCTTTTGAATCGATTGGCTTAAACAATAGAGTTTTACAGAGGTATGCAAATGTGCCCAAGGTAACCAATAAATCGGTAGATGGTAAAGATTCCTTTGTCAATCATGGTCGAATTAAGTATTACTTATTCGTGCCTATTCCTACAGATTTCTAGTCACTTATATTCGAAGCCAATCTACAAATGCTAATGTGGTTAAAAGTTACAAATGCAAAAGAATGCGTCAGCAGGATTAATAATGGGCCTGAACACAACCCATCTACATGGACAGATGGGTTTGAGCTTTGCAAAGCGGGCTTTTTAAATGATGCTGATGACACAAAGGCCCCTTGTTTGCAATCTATGATTCATGAGGATATCCTAAGAAGATAGACAAATATTTCAATGGAAACATTTGTGAGCAATGAGCTTGGTGGTGGACCACAAGCATACAAAGATTCTCATCTTCAAGTGTTGTCAAGAGCAGATATACAGATAAATGCTGAGTCGATGGGATCACATAGGTTTATATCAAATACCCCAATAAGCATTGCAGATAAACAATAAATATTAGGGTTGGGGTATAGGTCCCTGATTGTTTTGCAATAGAAAAATGGCCTTTTAAGAGATGTGGATCTGTTACAAGAAATATGTGTATCAATCTCGTCAGATATCTAATTCTCATAAAATTATTGCTATTAGGACAAATACAAAGATCAATAGTAGCCATCCTTGATGGGATAGATTCATGGTGAAGATTTAACCCTTCCTAAAGTTTCTTTAGAATTGTCTATTTTCAATTTGGGATTTTAAATTGTGATGACATCTTCTCATCTATTTCTGACAAGAGGTGAAAGAGATGGGTATCCCATTTATCTTTTCCAATTGTCGAATTTGGAGAATAATCATCTAGGGTTAATATTTCATTGCATTGCTCAACCGTTGAATGATCCTTCCACAAACATCAATCCCTATTCAAAGTAAGAAAGGTCAAAAGTCTAAGAGCTATGGGAAATATATGTGGAGGTGGACTATCATGCAAATTTTCATTGAAATTGTCAATTTTAGAAGACATATTTGGAACATGAAAATTTGAATCAAGTTTCTAATTAAGAGTATCAATGCAACACATAATTTCATGAGATAAATATTATGGTTTGGCATTACTAGTTTGTTTTCTCCTATTTTGTATTGAATTCAAGATAAAGAACTACGTGGTAGGGTCAAGGCTTAAATTTCATAAATCCTATCTTAGAATAGATCTAAGAAATTATTAATTACATTTTCTACCCTTCTCACCCAATTAGCTACCGCATCGTAAAATTTAATATAATTGAAAGAAAACAATAAGGAAGGATTGAAAACATTCTAAAACATATTGTCACTTATAGGGTCAATAAAATAATATGAAGACTCATCTTGCATTATATGAGGTCTCACTAATTTTCTATGAGAATATTCACCTTTGCCATTTGAAATTGGTGAAACTCTCTTAAGGTTGCTTCCACATGAACATCTAGCCCTGGGTGGAACTCAAATAACAAGGTAAGTAGGACAAAATAACCAAAAAAGATGATATGTGTGAATGCTAAGATGAGATCTAAATAAAATAAAAACAAGGGGCCTCACCAAATGAAACTCCATTCCATCATTTCAATTCACATGGAGGACCTAATGAAACTAAATGGGAAAAAGATACATGGAATGTGGTTGGGAATTCCTATGGAGATCATAAATATTATCTATCATCGAAAGAATGATGAGGGCAATTGAAATATATTTTTGTGAAAGAAAAATTGATGTCATTTTTTTAGATTTTAGGATTGATTGTGAAACACCTCTCAGAGTGGGAAATGGAAGTGGATTTGGTTCCATAATATATGGGGGTATATTTTATTTGTTTCACATGGATATATGTGACCGCTACCTCAAGATGTTCCCATAACCATCTATTGAAGGTGTGTAATGAGCCTAGTAAGAATGGAATATGGGGAAGTGATTACCAATACTTCTTTCTAACCACTAGTCCAACCTTTGGGCGCTTAAAAAATTGAAGTGGGATATGGAAGTGGGCATGGATTCATAATGTTTAGGGTGTGTTCCATTAAATTTATAAGGATAAGTAAGACCCTTACATCAATATTTCCCCTTGGCATTTTTTTAAAAATTATTACTAATAAGAAAGGAGCATGAACTAATGATTACAAACTACTTATTTATGACCACTATCCCAAGTCCTTGGTTGGTGCTTGTCTCTATTATTGATATTGCTAGTATAAAATATTGTAATCATATAAAGTGTGATGTTGGATGTTTTAGGCATGGATATTATAACCCAACCTATAGGTCCTATTTTTTGCTCACACAACCATTCTCGACTAAACTTTCACTGATTCCTAGTCATCCGTAGCTCCTAAAACTATCTATTGGGATCTATATCAATTCTGATAATTTAGCTTATCCCTTTCAAGCCCAGATCCATCCCCCTAGGTCTCATCCCCTTAGGACAACAATTCCCAGCTTAGATAGGAGCACTGAAACTTAGGGTGTCTTGATTTCAGCACTATTGTCCAAGATCATTTTTGGTCCTAACGGTCAAATTCTTATAGTTCCTTATCTATTCCCTTGTCAGCCTAACATGAATTCATTTAACCCAAGATCATTTGTTTCCCTATAAAAGGCCATTCTAAGTCCATTTAGAGGGGTTGACACTCATTTTAAAGAGAGACGTAAGAATACAAGCAAGTACACTCAAGCACTCCATCATATTCTTTGAATACAAGCTTCCAACATTGTTTCAAGCCTACTCAAGTCATTACACTAGTCCATAGCCAACTAAAGCACATATAATTTCACATTCTAGTTGCATTGATCATACACAAAATGCAACAAGCACTTTAATAGGAGAACTACATTATCTTGATCCCTCTTCAGAATATTGGTATGTGGGCAGTGTGCCCATACATAGGGTGTGAAGTGCATCCATCTTCCTTGCATCTCTTCCTTCAAGATGAAATGAAAGATATAATGGAAATCCTCTTGAGTTCACCTAGATTCCTTTAATTCACTCATATACCATGGATAAACAACCAAATAAAATTCCTATAATAGATTATATGCATCCAAATTACACAAATTTCTATGAAGATAACTTTGATCATGAGCAGCATGAAAATACCAATGATGATGTAGGCACGAATGCTCCTTATCCACCACATTAGACTACATATTCACTTCTACCTATTGTAAATAATGAAGTATTCCTCAACAAATATTTGGTTTTACAAAATTTCATAGAAAGAATAAGGAACAACCTAAAGATCATACACTAATTTTGCAATCCATCATAAAAATAAAAAAGGCTAAGCAATTTGAGTCTTCTAGTCATTCAAAGAAGCCAATTGCAAAGGACACTATAGGGGAAAATATGTCTCAACCACTCCCTATAGAATCCTAAACTTATTCTATGCCACCTGTTGTAGCTAGTACATCCTTATATCCTGATGTCACAACCCTTGTGCAAGAGATCCGATCGCTTCAATCTAAGGTGAAACATCTTGATCAAGGTACAACTAGACCTACGTAGGCTTTGGATTCTTTTTCTCTTCTGCATACACCATTGGAAATCCATATTGATTATGCACCCTTTCCACATAATTTTGTTCAACCCAAGCTTACTCTTTATGATGGCAAGGGTGACCCCGAGACACAATTAAGATATTTTCATGCAACATGATTGGATTATGTACCTAATGATTCGCTACTTACCAAGCTATTTCTATGGAGACTAAAGGATTATGCCTTACAATGGTTTTATAGTCTACCTAATCAATCAGCCACAACATTCAATCCTTTAGAAGACATGTTCCTATCACATTTTAGTATCAGCATTGGTGACAAAGTTTCATATGCATAGATTGCACAACAAAAATAAAAGTCAAATGAGCCCCTGACAGATTATGTTCTTAGATACAAGATTATTTTGGCTAAACTAATTAGCCCCATGGTTGATCAGGAGCTACATGACATCTTCAAATAGAGCCTTCTACCAACATTTCATGAATCTATTATGTTTAAAAGATTCTCTTCCTTTACTAAATTGTGTCATACACTCAAAGGAAGAGAAGTCAAGTTAATTTCAATGGGCACACCTAAGTATTCAAGCATCCCAAACAAAAACAATAAGAGTAACAACAAATTCCTATACAAGGTAAAAATCAATGATAATAAGAATCAAAATCAACAAATAGTTAATGCAGCTTCTGAGCCCCCCCTCCAATATGTGGTTTTATCAACACGTCCTCATCATGCATTTACCAATTACCAATTTCTCCAACCAAGGTTTTACAATAGTTATTGGAATGTAACATCCTCACTCTCCCTCCTATCTAGAAAGTAGGTCCAACAAAGACTCTTCCATGGGGATATGATTAGCATGGATTTTCTAATTTTGATAGGGCGCTAGGCCATATGATAAATAGATGCATCAGTTTTTGACATAATATATAGGATTTGATTGATGCTAATCTACTTCATCTAGGCAGTTCAGATGAGCCTCCAAAGGTAAAACCAACTCAAGATAAAGCTTTGAAAATATTTTTAGATTCATTTCCACAACATTCTAAATAAGATCAAGAGGACACATCAGGTGTTCACCATATATGGATGACACCTTCAATTGGGTCACATACTTTGAGTGGTATGATAGGGGTAAATGAGTCTAGATTTCTAGCCAAGCCTCTAATATTATTTTTAGCTCATGAGATTTTCAAGGATTATATAGGTTATAATTTACTATTTATCAGAGCACATATTCAGAATCATCATATTCACAGTGTACTCATTGATAATGGTTTTAGTCTTAACATGTGCATTTTCACACTTCTAAAACATTTGGGTTATTCATATTAGGATATCACTCCAATAGACACAATTATCAATGGTTTTATTGGGCATGTATAGAGTTCATTAACCAAGATATTACTTTCATTACATGTTCGTCTTACATATGTGGCCACACCATTCACTATAGTTCCTAATGTAGGAGTTTTTGATATATTACTTGGTTGACCATGGATTCAAAAACATAGAGTAGTAGCTTCTACAGTTCAAAAAATCATGATTATCATTCATTTTAATCAAGGTATCATAGCTGGTAGGGTTCCTTATGAGTCATCACTCCCCACTTCAAAACCATGTACTAGCTTCTAGTCACTAGCTCTAGTTCTTCCACCAATTTTAGCTTCTCCTCCATTTTTAGGATAGCTTCTACTTCTGATCCATCCATTATTACAACATCCATCACCAGTATAAAATTTTCATACACCCCATAGTTTCAATATTCTAGACATCTTCCAGCTATAGTGTTCACACCTAGAGTAGTTACATTGAGATCTCATACAACTACACAGAGAGAGCCTATTCATAGAGCCTCTTCTCCTACTTTCAGATGGGTCCCTAAGAGGCCTACAATTTTATCCACTTATTAGAGTCACAGAGGGACCCCAAATTTAGTTTCCACTTCAAATATTTTAGAGAAGTTAAAATGCACATATATTTTAGCTGTGTAAGCTCAGACACTCCACAATGCTTCATGATCATGCACGATCCAATTATTTGATACATCACACCATGATAGGGAGTCTCATCTGAGACTCATCGGTTAGTATCATTTCTTTTTTCCCAGCATTGATTGTACATATTATCTCCTACTTGATTATACATAGTTCAAATATTTTCATAAATATAAAAATAATATAACACTTTAAAGTATAAAAACATTCAAATATATCAAAAATACCAATTTTTTTCATTGTATGTATTATCCATGCTTTACATTACTACTATCATGCTAGGACTTACATTTTTTGTTTTATGCTATTGTATGTCAATTTTCTACATTACCATGATTCGCTTGATCTTCTTTGAGTGTGTGTAGTAACATACATCTACTTGATTGCTTTATTTTACCCATAGAGGGGGCACTCCTACTACTACATTAGAGACATACATTATTATACACACCCACTAGGGGCATATTCTACATGACTACACCATCTAGGTTATGTCATTCCTACACCACACACTTTGAGTTATCATTCTAATGTACATTAATTTATAGTTTACATAGAATACTATATCGATATTGCACTAGTATCTAGCACTTATGTATTTATTAGAATATACCTAGTCTTTTACTACACATGTTTTTCATACTCTCACATTTTCTTCAATTAGTTAGATGTGTTTGTCTCTTACATTTATTACATTCTTTCTCTACTTACTTAGCCTACCTTGTGTGATTTCATTTTAAAATCCAACTTGTCTCCTACTTGTGATTTAGGATATTTACCAATGTCCTTTACTTCTATTCATGTGTGGTCTTAGGAAATTTTCCAATGTCCTTTTTTTTTACTATTCTATGTGCCTACAACCCATGTACCAACTTTGCTTATTAATTTGTATGCGTATGTGGAATTTGAACATGACTTCCATGCTTTTCTTCTAGTTTGAGTGACATGTGTCTATGTCCCTTGTTTATGTAGCCCCTTGGACACCCTTGTATTCTTCTTACTTCTTGATTCATATGCTTGTTTGATTTTTTTCTCCTCACTATGTGAAATTCCATGGTTTCAATCATGCATTTATCTTGCTTCTTGGATGCCATGATGGACATCATGCTCCATCCCTCTATGCTTACTAACAAACTAAAAACTAACAACTAATACCTAATACCTAACATTACTAGTCCAGTACTTTATGTATGATATTAAATTATTATATATATCTATGTATACCCCTATTGATCTAACAATTTATCAATTCAAATATTGTTATATCTTGAAATATCTTGTCAAATATTTAATGTTATATCTTGAATCTATACAATTTAACACACTTGCTGGACTCTTTTATTTTGAGGGCAGTCATTATAGGTTCATCATACCTAATATAATCATATGAAGGGGAATCAAATAAAGGTTTTTCATAGAGGTCAAACCTCCTAATAGTCAAAATAGTAGCATTTAAAATACTAAGTAGAGAATCTAGAGGTCAAACTGGTCAAACCAGAACAAAAAAGTAGTGACAGTTTTAGATCAGTAGTTATTTTTCACAGCAGACAAAAATGCCAAAAATGGATTGTATCACCAAACACAAGGGTGTCCACATTTTTGGGATCCTATCTAGGCAGGAAAAAAATCATGGTTTCTACAAATAGGTAAAAAAATTTAGATTAGGGATAATTTTTGTACTTCCAAATTAGTCAAATTTAGTAGTTTCAATACAATTTTATCAGATATAGTGGGTTATCATGTTCAACATGATGGTTTTCACTTTTAGTTTAGATTAGGTAGTTTTCATAACTTCTAGATCAGAATCCATGTTCTAGACATCAGTGATTGGGGGCATTATGCATGGCACATTGATATTTTTTTTTTTTTTTTTGAGTTTAGTTTATTCTAAGTATTCTTAGTAGTTGCATGCCTTACTCCATCTACAAGTGGTTGACATCAAATTTGAATTAAATTCTTATAGAAGTTTATCTATTTTAGTACCTGATTTCTTGAGTTAGCTTTCACATAAGCATTTTACATCAATTTCAGAGAGGCTTTCATACAAGCCTATCCTCCATCTTTCGAAATAGCCAAGAATGACCTAGTTTTTAGAATCTATTCAGGCTATCCACGCTATATTATCAAGTTTATAGAACATCCATGGGATCCATGATCCATCTCATATGATATCTATTCTATACTGGTATCACTTCATATCTTCATTTCACGGGGCAATGATGGATCCAAAGGTCTAGCTAACCTTGTATTCTTGAGCCACCTATTTAGAGGGATTGAACACATAGTCCATATATCAATTAACACATGCATGATTCATCAACCTCACATAGTTAGTGATGATGGAGCCAAAGGGATAGCCTTTGCATTCTTGATCCAATTTTTAGGGAATTGAGTACTGATCTCCATTCATGATATTACTCTTGATTCAACACATACTCAGCATCATCCAACACATTCTAGCATCACAATAGGTTTTGTATTAGTT
The DNA here is from genome assembly GCA_037957365.1 of Torreya grandis. Taxonomy (NCBI): domain Eukaryota; kingdom Viridiplantae; phylum Streptophyta; class Pinopsida; order Cupressales; family Taxaceae; genus Torreya; species Torreya grandis. Next base: position 366,820 of record JARHVA010002159.1, on the reverse strand, counting down.
TACATACCCGATGAGGTGTATTCATTCCTTTCTCTTCCTTCTACTCAGATATTGTACGTTCTTATTTTAGATATAGTGTATATATTAATAACTAATCTACTTTATGTTTTCATTGTAGATTCATAATTCACAGTGTTCTCTCTCTATGCACATCTAGCATCACACATCTTCATGAGCTTCTCCCTTACGGGTAAGTTCAAATATGCTTCTCATTTTCCTTTATCATAGTATTTTTCTTTGATAAATCACTAGAATAAAGGTGGGGACAAATGTAATCATATTAAATGCAAAATTGGATGACTTAGACATGGCTAATAACACCTAACCTATAGGTCTCTTTCATGCTCACACAACCCTTCTCAACTAGACTTTCACTGGTTCCCAATCATCTGTAGCTTCTCAAACTTAGCCCTTTCATATCCAAACATCCATTTTAGGCCTTGATCCACCCCCCCTCCCCCAACTCTCATTCCCTTAGGACAATAGTGTCTAAATTGGATAGGAGCGCTAAAACTCAAGGTGTCCTAATTTTTGCACTATTGTCCAAGTTTATTTTTGGTCTTAACTATCAGATTCTTCTAGTTCCTTATCTTTTCCCTTGTTAGCCTAATTTGAATTCATTTAACCCATGATCATATGTTTCCCTATAAAAGGCCATTCTAAGTCTATTTAGAAGGGTTGACACTCATTTTCAAGAGAGATGCAAGAATACAAGAAAGTATACTCAATCACTCCTTCCTATTATTTTCATACAGCCTTAAGTCATTACACCAGTCCCTTGCCAGCTAAAGCACATCTAATTTTACATTCTAGTTACATTGATCATATATAAATTACACCAAGCACTTTAATGGGAGAATTATATTAGCTTGATCCCTCTTTAGAGTATTGGTATATAGGCAGTTTGGGTGTGAAGTGTGTCCAACGTATGCTTTACACACTAACCCCTTATCTCTCTTTCTCAAGTTTGCATTCAAGTTCAAGCACTAGGAGATCCTAACAGTTTTGAAGATTAGAATAGGCACACAGTGAGCTCTATGAGATCTCAGACCATGAAATTTTAGTGATAGGATAACATAGGCATTATGAATAGAACCTCAAAATATTTTAGCCTGAGAACACCAATTCTAGAATAGGACTACAACACTGGACAACAATGTGTCCTATTTTTGGTGATCCTGTCCAATCAAGAAATGAAGTCTAGGAACTTATTTCCAACTATTTATCAATTCTTCTTCTATAGTATTAGACATTTCCTTAGTCTATATTAGTCAGAATAAGATAAGTTATAATCTCTCTCACTTCCTACTATATTTATAAAAGGTAAAATTACAATCTATTTACACAAATTAATAGGTTAATTAAAAGCAAATTTATTTACTGATTTACATTGCTCAACCACTTTATTATTTAGGAATATAAATCCAATATTTTGAAAACAATAAAAAAATATAGAATTGAAGTTTTTAATATGCATTTAATTTAGTTTAGCTAAAATTGATAGTATAAAATATACATATGCAAATTTTTAAGTTAATTGATATATATCTAATTTAAATTAATTGAGATTGGTGGTGTAAAATTTACAAATATAGTCAATGATGTTAATAAATGTTTGTTTCAATTAAATAAATGATAATTTGTATTTAAATTATTTTTAAACTTAATTATATTAGTATATATGACTTTGTAAATATTGACTTCTTAAATATATAGAAGTAGAGGTGACCCTCGATCTAACCTAAAGAAATGTTTCAGTAGAGTGGTTTTATATGGTCACTCATCTTGCTCTTTCCAATCATAGAGCCTCATTAGCTTCCTTTATTTATTTGAGACTCAATTACATATAACCACCCATTTATGTTGGTTTAACCCTTCACTCATCCTTTGATGTATTACATATCTATTTGTAGAGTATACCAACTAAAACTATATATAGTATAATCATTATTATAGTGGTGTTATCAAGTATCATAGTGGTAGTATTGCTTATATTACCCATTAATGGACCAATGCCAATTTTAAAAATCAATATCTTTAACTAATTTTTTAGTGAACAAAATTTTTATTTATTTTTAATTATTTTTAAATAAAATATTTGTAAAGTTATTAAATTTGTTAAAATATACATGTAATAAATACTATAAATACTATTTTTTTATAATATTTAAATCATACATATATTTTATATTTTTGTATTATAATAAAATTCGCATACAGTTAATAATTTTTATATATTTTAAGTCCTTAAAAATACTTTATATCAAGAGTTACTAAGTATATTTGGAATTTGTAGAAAGATATTAATCTTAAGGTCCGTATCTTAGATTTTTGATATATCATAGTTATTAATAATTTCATTAGTTTCTTCCCATATTTCCCACAAACTAATTATAAATAATATCAATCTAACTATGTTAATGTGTAAGGCCTAAAAAAATATTTTCTAAAAAAAAAAAAAAAAAAAGAGGTCATTCAAACTCCAATAAATGACTAAGATATTATAATTTTTTGATTAAATTCTCTAAAAAAAATGATAAAAATAAACGTAAAATTTAACTTCAAATCTAAAAACAAACATACTCACAAACACCATCACCCATTCATAACCTGTGTCCTTGGATAAGGAATCATAATTTAATTTTGCCTTTGAATTTAGAGTTTATATTGTGAAGTATTACTTTGTTAAGATATTATGATCAATGGCCAAATTATATTTCTTTCATTTGCAAAAAAATTTGTAGTTATTATAGCTTTTTAGGTTTATAAGTTTATAAATGTATCTTTAACATTGAGAATATTAAAAAAAAAACTCATCTAATAAAATGAGTTTTTCTCACCTCTATATTCCTTCATATATAGCACTAGGTGAATATTATTATTTAATCCTCCATCTCCTACATGAATTGCTCAGGCACTAGGAGCATGTTCCTTAGACTATAATTTGAATCCCACCAAATATCCTCTAGGAAGGCTCTCCTCCACTAGAATCATGGTGGCATTAGAGCCACACTCGTTGCTAATTCTATACCCTTCCTTATCAACAAGTTGGTTGGAGTCCGCTTACTCACTGGTAAGATTATTTTTGGGCCTTTATCATGCTTATCATCATTGAGATTGTTATTCCTTAACCCAGATGAGGAGTGTTTATACCTTTCATAGGTCAACATGGTTAGGATGGGTGATGTTGTATCTATAGATATTGAATCCATTCACTATCTATCCTTGCTTATGATGATTTCATCCTACTCATGATCTTCTTTCTTCTTAGTTTAAATTTATAATAGTTTGTACTTTATTAATATATTTTGATACTTTTAATTCCTACCATTATTATTATGTCCTATTGATCTCTCATATCATTTTTTATTAATAAATATCATGATTAGTTTACAATAATAATATTTTATGATGCTATTAGATATTTACCTTCAAAACTGAGCCTTGTGTTCCATACATGGTCGATAATCCACAACAAAATTTAGACAATCAATACAATCACATATCTTTATAAGTGACACATGATGGTTATTGGGGCAACCACATTATATGTCCTAATGATTGATAATGGGGATGTGTTGGATTTACATAAAACATGTGGTATTGTTTTCCATTATAGAATGTATGTTTTACAAGTATTTATGTTGTTGCGCTAGATGCCATGAATAATTATTACAATGGATTTCAATGTGTATATAAGGATGCATAGATTAATTTGAATTGCTATTTTGTTATTATTGGTAAGGGTTGGGATTTTTAAATGGGTCCCACCCTTTTACAATGGAGATAAAGATATAACATGAATAGTGAAAAAAAATTGCCTTCTAACAAAAATGTAACTAGTTACAATAAAGTTGTGATAAAACTGCTACCAAGCTATAGAACATAAAAAAATAAAACTATGAACCTTCCATAACATTTTATGTTATAGATATAAGAACCATAGCTAGTGTTCCATGTCTCTTCTTACCTCTACCTCTATTTTTGTTACTCAACATTGTCTAATCTCCTCCTTTCTCTAAATCTGACAAGATGGGAATAGAGATTTAAAGAGCGTCTATGGACTTATATCTCTTTAATGGAATCCTATATAGTAAATCTTCACTTGGATCTAAGTTTAAAGTATTGTATTTTGAAAACATTGTAACTTTTAGTAAGGTTTCATCTATATCAGAATTCTTATCCTCATTTTATGTGTTATTAACATAAACTATTGTTGAAATAAATGGATTATTGGAAAAATATAATCTATATATGAAATTTTCATATATAATAGCTAGTTTGATATTCTACTGAGAGAAATTTTTATCGAGCATTTAAAATCAAGGAAATTTTCAATTCTTTATAGTTTTAGATAATTTATTTCATGGGAAATTACATGGAAATGTTTTGGTTTGGTTTAGAACCAGTCCAAGGTAGGATCTATCTTATAAATTTAATAAATAAATGATTGTGTTTTTGTTTTTTAATAGTATTATGTTATTTGATGGCTTGGATTCATTGAATTGCAATAAACAAATGTATGTTAATGCCCTATGGTGGTTATTTAAATTAAATGACTTTATATTTAGATTAGGTTCACCTTTATTTATATAAAAGGCTATATAGGTTGTTCATAGTTCTCTATACCTACCCAATGCATTCCACCTATATTTTTTTAATGGGTGAGATTTTACCAAGATACACAAACTTCATTGCGTTGACATTGACTTGCTTGATCCTATCACACTACAAATTTTTAACTCCCCCTGACCATTAGCTTAATTGGCCAGGATGTAATCATTGCTAGTGAACATAACTAAGAAAAGCATCATTGTTTTCACCAACCTAACTGCAAGATAAATAGTCACCATGAATAGGCAAGCACATAGTCATTGCTAGTTTTTAAGCTCCTCCCTCGACCATCATCATGAATGAAACCACATGTGATTCTTCTTGATTCTCTTGATTGATTATCTCCCCTCTCCTTCCCCTACCCCCTCGCTCTCCCCCCCCCCCTCCCACCCCCCGCCCCCCACCACCAAACACATAATATATAAACTATCAATTCAAACTCACCCTTTTCCTACATTTCCCTTGTCAGGCTCATGATAAGTGAGTGAAATAGAATGCATAAGTGTGCTTAGTAATGGAAGAAGATGATGAGGTCATTCACTATGCTAAAGTGGTAACTATAAATTTCTATTTCTTCCTTTTTCATATAATCCATGTAAGTTAAACCTTTGATACATTTTTTAAGATCCTCCTAAATATACACCATTCATTTCTCCACTAATTCACTATTAACATTTGTCATTTTTGTGATAGTATTTAAATCTAGTTTTAAAAATAGGGGTTTGGTCTTCTCAAATTGAGCGGTGAGGCCCTCCTTCAAATAATTTGAAAAAAATATAACAAAATTTCATGTAGCAATATAATCAAAACCTTGATCCTTAGACATATCCCTTGAACTCAATGAAAAAGTCTTAGTTCCCAAAATCAAAATTGGAAAATTCATAGTAATATCCTCAACAATCCTACCAACTAGTGCCGCCATAAACTCTTTTAAAGGAAAAACATTTTGAACTAAACCATCCTTAGAAACATCAAAAAAATTCCATGTCAAGGCCGACTTGATGGAAATCCCTTCCCAAACTAATCTCGGAAACCTATGTAAAAACACAAATCGACACTAATAGCTAAATCAACTACCTTGATATATAAATGATAACATAACTACAATACTTAATATCACATGAAATAATTATGTCAACCCCTCCTCATATTCATCCCTCATGGATGGAAATAATCACAAGATTCCAATATTTCTCCAAGTTATGATTGTTGCATGTATACATTTAATATTTCTTCTCATCTTTTATCAAAGGGTGGGTACATAAAGTTGGAGGACAAAAGTGGGCCTAAAAGTGAACATGTTTTTTTTTTAATTTCAAAAATCTAAACTTCTATCGATAATTTAAGATTCTTAACTTAAATTTTGAAGATTGTATAAGAACGTGAATTGTAGCATATCGAGTCTAGTTTATAAAACACTATTTTTTTTAAAAAAAATGGTTAATTATACCTAGGGAAAACATCTATAGTTTTAAGAGGAACTCCTATGTTTGTAATAAAATAGATTAGATGGATGTCTGTGTAACCCACCAGTTTTTAGCATTGTTTAAAAATCTTTGATGAATATTTAGATAAGTTATTCTAGTTTTTGACCTATATTTTATATATTTTTTCAATGAATTTTTTTTCTATTTTTTCAAGTAAATAGATCCTAGAAACTGACAAGAAATGGATAGCTAGTTGTACAGCCTCCTTAAGTACCTCATAGAAACAAAATTTGATTTTATTTTGAATGTGTGTAGAATTAAGCCTAGTTTATGACTGTATAATTTATTTTTACTTGGATTGATTAATCTATTTTAACATAAATATTAATAGAAATGTATATTTGTGGCATGTAATCACCTGAAAAAAGTATAGTTGAAAATAAACATAGTTTGGACCCTTAAAATACTCCAAAAATTATAAAAATCATATATTTAGAAAGAGGAGAGTGTGCTCATTGTCATGGTAATAATTTTTTGAATTTTTTTGTTGAAATTTATAGCTATTTAGTGATGTAAGTTTAAATTTGTTGTTTTCTATCAAAAGTCTTGGACTCAACTGTAGATTGACAGGGCCAAACCTTTGGCTCAAGAATCTAAGTCATTTTGAATCCAAAAGCCTCGATATTTTTAATTCAAAGTTAAGTAACAGGTATTCATTATTTATTAATAACACAAAAAAAAATCTCTATGGGTACACATATTTTTGATATTTAGCTCCATGATAGTGGTGTGTCATGATAATTTCAATTTTAAATTGAAGTGAATCATGATAGGGAAAATTCCCAAAATTTGGATAGTGAATTAAGGTGTTGTGGTATCACATTAAACTAATACGTACACACTTATATTTATACACACTAGTAAATTTTATATTAGTGGAGTACACCTTAAAAAAAATATTGTTAAGCTATTGGTAGGTTTAGGTCACTACTTGTACCTTTCCCTTAAATACACTACCAAAAAAAAGATGTAATTATATTTTTATAAGATCTATGGCCTCAATTAATAGGTTATGTGAAGATATGATGAAAATGTTTGAATGTGATAATGAAATGATAATATTTAAATTGTAGAATAAGCCAAGCATGAGATGTTAGGAATTAGTTCAAGTCTAACATGTCAACCCAAATATCATAAAAAAGCATAAACAAAATAGTCAAGCATGGTTGAATCTGATGGAAATTAGGGTTATTTTGAGTTCCTTCAATATAATTGCATGAATGTAAAACTGTATTTTTGGGTTGATCACCTCCAATTTCTTCCAAGATTGAAGCAAAGAAACATTAAATGCAAGTTTTACATGTATAGGATATGGTTTTGAACTCAATAATCTTGAATGGGCCACATATAATTAATGAAAATGTTGATTGGTTTACCTATGGAGATGATTAGGGTCAAAATGAGCAACATGAACCTATTTTAAATTATATGCATGACATGATTTAGAGTGAAATTAATCCTATAATGTCATCATATATAATGAATGAAAGAGTTGACTCATTCAATCGAGGTGGAATTTGAGGCAATTTTGAACCCTTTCAATGTAACTAAAAGAGTATGTGATATGATTCAAAGATATATTAAGTTCAATTATGTCATCAATTGAGCTTATGAGTAAATTGGTACAATCAAGGACATGATTTGGATAAAATTTAGCCCATACACCAAATTCATGGCCCAATTAAATGTAGTCTATGAAATATATGTTTAACTGACCCTAATTTTATCATAAATGCAAAAATAGAGGCAATTATGGCTAATTTCAACCTAATTGAACCTAAATGCATGTATAAGACGTGATTAAAGGGTCTAAATTAGCATATGTTTTGTGACATGTTGACCTTAAGCCTTAATTCTATCACAAATATAGCTGCCCTAAACACTAATTTCATCACATGTATGTACAAACCTATTACATTAAACCCTAAATGGGTTAAACCATAATTTTATGACTTGAATACAACCCCTATGTTCCCAAATTTCATCGCAAATGCATTTTCATAAAATTAATTAGTTGTGCTCAGACTTGTTGTAATGTGATAGGTGTTGAATCAAATCTAGTTTGAATCCTCTTCAACTTGATACAATACCTTTCCATCTAGTTTAGTGCCTTTATAGCCTAATTTTGACATTCTATAGCCTCACCAAGTTCTGTAATATCTACTTGGTACATTTTCAACATTAAATCTTGAAATTTACTAGCATATGCATTATGGTAACCTGACAATTTTGAGTTTCTTTGATGGCAGAGGCCAAGGCTTCTGATTTCTAAATGTTGGACTTGCATTGTTTCCTCTTAAAAGCACTTCTTTTCTCATAACTAAGTCAAAAATATGAAAACCTAACATTTATGCCCTATTTTTTTTTCAAATTAGATATCTTTTAATTATTTATTTTAAAATAGATTTTTTCCCCTTGAGTGGTTTGTTTTTGTCTTATAAGCACACAGGGTAAAGTACGAGGTGTTTTTATAACTTTGATTGACTTGAGGAAGACCAAAGTTATATTATAGTTCCATTATCTAGATGGAAGGCTATGTTCACTCCCTTTTCATTTGTGCATTTAAACTTTTAGTGAAAATTCATTAAATAAGCCATTAATGATGAGAAATGTAATTTAATATAAATTTTGATTGGTAACTCAGATTAGAGTGCCAACTTTTTCAAATGTGCATGTTTCTTCATCTTGTTTTCATGGTTCTAATTTCTTATATAAATGCACTAAATTTATAAAGTGATATATTTTAGGGGTTGCCTATGTATTGGGCCCTATTAATTTATGAATTATTTCTCATGCACTTATTACTCATATGTGGATGCATTTTTAGTGGTTTCCAACATCCCTATTATGAGTGTGCATTATTTGTATTGGTTCATGTAATTGTTACTCATATGGATGCATTATTGATTGTGTCTGATATCACATTCATGAGCATGTAATATTTTAACATCATTGTAGAGTTTATTGTGTAGTATTGCACTTCCTTGTTGTCTTATATTAATCATGATGACTTAATTTAATAGACTTATGATGAGGAGACTTGATTATACATCAATGGTTCTTCTTGGGAAGTCCAACTATGATTTTTGGCATGCTTACATGGAACACTTACTCACAAGAAATAATTGAATCCCATTCCTATATGGATAGACTCTTGCTCCCACTAATCTTAGTTGGTTCAATAGATTAGATAACACTTATGATAAGGTTATTGGTACTTTGTTGTTACATGTTTCAATGGATTTTATTTCCATTTGGAGCATACAACATGTCCCTACACTTTTTAGAGCATCCTACAATCTCTTTTTGGATATCTTACTGAGATTTACATCAAACCTCCTCTTCCTCTTCATATTGTATCTTATAAGACTGTACTAGTATTTCCTCATGTTTCTATTTCCTATGACAACATATCCATGGTGGGCAGTCCTCTTATTTCTATCAAGCCACCACTATAGGATGTGATAATGCTAGACCTTATATATCCCATTATAGATTCTAAGTTTTTCCCTATTCAATATCTTTCTCATAAAGAGCCATAACATATTGGTACTTTAGAGGACTCTAAATTTATAGTGAGAGTACACCTTGGGAGAGCATCAACTACTCTTCTCTTCTTATGGATATTTAGGATATGGATCCATGTGATTCATCTATAGTCTCTTCTTTAAATTTGAGAGTTGTTGAGATGTGTTTTCCACTTCCCATTGAAATTCCTTCAATGAATGTTCCATGTCATTCTTATTCATCAGACTCTTGTAATTTATGGCACTTTTAATCTTGTGCACATTTATAAGACTCATGAATCTTCTTTTGGAATAGATAATTATGGTAATGATGTGGACATACCTCCACCATCTCTTTGTCAGCTTCCATATATTGAGGAGTTATTTCCTAATCCACCTTCCTCTAGGCCACTTTAGACATTATATGATGTAGGTATATTGATACAAGACTCATCAAACATTGAGTAGTCCAATCTAAAGCTCCAAGGTGCTCCAAAATCATGCATGACCTCTACTTTTTTTGCACTATCATTCCATATAGTAGTTGGCCAGCCATCTTACTATGCATGAGGAGCATAATTTATTGTATAGTGACTACACCTTGGTTAGATATCCATCAATCACTTATCAGAGTCATTGATTATTCAAAGGTGATCCACTATTCACTAAACCTAATTTTGATAGGTTCACTTTAGTGGAATTACATTCAGTTCTTATGCATGATCTTGACAGACCTATGACACACTTTTATTTTTTACCATACATAGATTTATTTGTATTTTTCTCTTTATCTTCCACTATGGGATGAGCATACTTATAATACATCATTCATGTTCCTCCTTTTATAAAAGTTTGAACAATGCAGATGGATCTTCTTCAGTCTTTAGGAGTAGGATCTCATTATCAACATTGGTCATATTATGAGTTGTACTTAGATTTTGGATTGAATCAACACTATCTTTGATTGGGGGGACATCTTAGTTATTCTCTCTATGTGATATGTTTCCCTCACATGTGGATGTATTCTTAACTATGCCTAATGTCTTTAGAGCATGCATTATTTTTCTTTACTCTTTTTTTAAGGAGGAAAATTTTCCTCTTAGTTTTCTCTTTTTATCCTTTTTATGGAAATTGAATTGTGTTTGGGTACCTCATTAGGAGTCGTTACCAGTACCCAATTATTATACCCACCTAAGTTATGATTCAAGGGGGTGTTAGGGTAGTTTTGTTTCATTTTCAAGTTTACCTTCAAATTTTTTCTATCAACTTGTTTAGGTATACACTTATAATAGAGTTACATTCTAAATAGGATTCATTTTTGACCGTATATTCTAGGTATGGGAATATTTTTACCACCACCACTTATCATTGGACCTTGACCATTTGTCATGTGGGATTAATACACTCACTCATTTTTGTGCCTCTCCTTTGTGAGCCATTCATCATGGGACATCACTCATTTATGCATTATGCTTTTGTGTATGAAATTTTTGGATCTCACCTAATATGTAGGGTTTGATGTATTAATGGATGACTAGAGATCCTAGATAACTCTAATAAGATATGCATTCTATTAAATGACACATAAAATGAAGATATGGCAATATATTTGGTATTGAGGAAGATAAGGTACCATGACCACAACCTCTTTAATTTTATATACACAACAAAGATTATTTTTTTAGATTAGATCCTATAACTAATGTACACTCAAGGGCCCTATCCATGTAACATAAGATATGAAGGTCAAACACTGAATGATTTATTTTTAAAAAAAAAAATAGGCAACTCAAAGAGGTGGTGATGACATAGTTAAGTCGATATAATTAGTGGGAAATACACTTTTATAAGGATGTTATGATATTAATTGACACACAAAATGGAAAAAATAACTGGAATTCTAGTCTAAGGAAAATCCCTCCTATCATATCAAACCAAGATCCATTTGATTCACTTAGACATAAGGGAAAAATATTATAATAGTTTCTAGGAGAATCTCCTTTGATTCATTACAATATTCCATAATTTGAGTGATCTTTGACTATATTTCACACAAATTTTATCAAACCATTAAAAGTTCACACCGAGTAACAAAAGAGGTAATCAATATTAAATATAACATGATCTAGGTAAATGGTAATTTCAATTGGCCAGATTTCATAATGGTTGAGCTAATTTTAAACATAGATAATATTTTTTTAGGCATAACACATAATTTAAAATACCACTTCCTTATATTATCACACTCCTTTACTCAATGGAAGTCTCCTACTGGTCCTATCATGGTAGATGGATATTTTTGGACTCTAAATGGATTAAATAGTCTAGCATAGACTAGAATAGGAAAGTACTACACATAATATGGCCACTTAAGATAAATTTGGATAGAATTACAAGCACTCATTTCATCACACCCTAAGGTTCCCACTGATGCGATGTACTAACTTTCACTTGACACACAAATCATCAAACTTCATGATGTATTGCAAGTGTGACTCAATGGGATAGAAAAAGCACTGTAAGTCTCATTTCCATTCTTCATCACCATGTTAGATGTGAAAGTGTAAGTTATAAGGAAGTAACCCTTAATATAAATAGTGGTATCACCTCTATGTTCCATAACCCTGAAAGCAAAATAACCACTAACACACTAACAAGTAGATGCACAAAATTAGAAATAAGCACCACCATAGACATTTATGGCCCCAATGCAAATGTATAAAATAAAAAATTAGGTGCCAACACAAGGGAAAACACCACCCCCAACACTAAAGAAGAATAATAATGACACTAAACCCTAGTACATCAATGCAAATGTGCCTAATATTACTTCACAATATGATATTGTATAACTTGGTGTCACCAAGGAATACATATATAAGTATATGTTGGATTACATATTAAAAAATATTTATGAAGAGGAAGAAACCAATTTTTTTTTAAAAAGTAGTGCACACTTTCAAAGTGCATGACGAAGTCAAAAATATACTAGTGGTTGACATTACCAGGCCTTTCTCTTCAATCATAATCAAAACTAAAGTGGAAGAAGAAGAGAGAAAACACAAAATAATAGCCATATTTTAAGGTGTAGTTGGAATAGTGTCTTTAGCATCATAAGCTACCTAGCCACAACCAAAAGCCATACAAGGCATAGAGTAACAAGTAATCCCTCAATGACTTCTAATGTGTATAACCAAAGTGGACAAAAATATAAGGACCTTTCTCTTCATTTCAGAGAGCGTCGGCTCCTTTGTTACACCAAAAATGGTGTAGGAGATTGAATTTGAATAAGAAAAAGTAGTGAAAAAGTAGCAAGCTATAATGAACCATGATTATAAGTGAATGAAAAAGGTTTTGGTTCCACATGTCCATTCAAAAGTGTCAATTAGTAGGAACGTAGTGGTGATGTCCTCTTCTTATCCCTCCCATCAAAATTTATACTAGGAAGACATCATAGAAAAATAATAAATTATGCAGGGAAAATCAAAGCAATAGAAGGCTCATAAGGAATCTAAGAAAAATGCTTGAAAGGATAAAAGGAAAAATATGAATAAAGGAGAAGTTGAGAAAAATACTAAAGAATAAGAATACTAGATGATGAAACAAGACACAAAGGATGAGAAAATGGAAGAAGAAGCTACTACATAAAAGAAGAAATTGGAACAAGAAGAAGCCACATAGAAAAATAATAACTGGGAAGAAGAAGAGAATTGAAATAATAAGAAAAGAATAATAAGAAGATATGATAAATAAAAATAAATAAGATGATAATTAAACATAAGAGGTTGAGATGAATAATGTTGGAGCAAATGAAACAACCAAATTAGAGGAGGAGAAAAATATAGAAGCCATATAAAAGCAGGAAAAAGAGAAAGAAAATGTCAAAGAGAAATCTGTAAAGGAAGCCATGCAACAAGAAGAATAGGAAACAAAGGCATATATCTATCTAGGTATTTCACACTTTTTATTTTTTAAATTCTTAAGATTTTTAAAGTAGGGAAGGCCTTAAGCATTAGGTGTAATAATAGGATGGTTGAAAACCCATAAATTGTGGCGTACTAGTTATGAAAATATATTAAAAATCCAAAATGATGGTAGATTGGTATGTTTTTTAGTTGAAAACCTAAAAATGTGCCTAAGTAGTGCACAATGGTTGAACCCAAAAAATGAATCCATAAGTGATTCCTATAATCAATGCTTATGGACCAAACCCTTAGTGTAGGCAATTATACCAACATCAACAATAGGAACACTTACTATGAATTTGTCTCAAGATGAGATAATTGTTTAATTGTGGGAAAGTGTTGGTAGTATTTTTAGGACTAAAAAAATCACAAGTCTACCATATAGAGAATTTTAAGTAATGTATATTATTTTATATGCATTCAACCTATGTTTATATATAAAAATATAGTATATGTTACAAAAACATTCCTCTGATAGAGGAAATTTAAGGTCGTAATGTTAAGCATCCGAGCATTTTAAGTCTTTAAATAGTCACATGATTTAAAGGAAAATATTTTCAAATGATTTGAGATTAATATAGAGATCGATTCATAGTTTATCAAATGTATTTCATACTTGTTTTTTCTATAGTTGAATGATTTTTTTTTGAAAATATGTTTGATTATATAATAATGAAACCTATAGTATCTTTAAATTTATATTTTAATGGATAATCCATAGTTATTTTCATAATGAATACTTGGTGAGTTTGTTTATTTTGTCCACATTTATGAATTATTTTCTACTTCACACAATAATAAATATTAGCATGTTTTGATGGGTTCTAGGAACCTCTACTAATACTTGGACTTGATGGTTAAGCCCAAGTGGATGTTTCTCAGATTTCCCCTATTAATAGGTCAAGAGTATCATGATTGGTTTCAATAAAGCTGAATTATCCTAGATGGTCTCTACCCCTAGCTAGAATTTTCAAACTAAATTTTGATGTTATGGATTATGGAAATCTAGTAGCTTTAAGATATGTGTCTATAATAAAATATTGATATGGGTCTCTAATTCATGCAACATCATTTAAATTAATGTATGGCACTGATAATGAGGTTAATTTTTAAGATACTATGTTTAGTCTTGAACTTACTGCTCAATATGGCATTGAGCATCTTCTAATAGACGGTCAGTCAATACTAATCATTTTGTATCTTTAAAATTCAAACTCAATTTTTTTGAACTCTTATATAAATCTTGGATAGGGTATGGATTTTGTTGGACTCTTTTGTCTCCTGGTCTATGAGTCATTGTTTTTTTGAGGTAAATGTTGCTATTGATGTTCTAGTTAATCATAACATTTCAAATCTAAGGACCTCATTTCAGATAATACTTGTGATTTGGATTTACAAATTCCCTCTTTCATATCTTTGTGGTTGAATCCCCAACTTTTATGGGTTTAATATCATTATTTATCATTTATTAAGGTCATTTAAAAATCCTCCCCCATATATTTTGTGTGTGGCTTCCTCTCATGTTGGATTACCATCTCATGATGAGACACGATCTCTGACCCTACTTACTTCATCATTATTTTGGATGAGGTGCATGGATATTATTTTTCCCATTTCACTTACTCCCTTATCCCTTGTCTTCATTTCCCTCTTCTATGATCTATATTTAGCTTGGTAGATTTTAGCATTTCATCTCTCTCTAGCAATATGAATGCAATGTAAAATGAGTGTTATTTGATCCCTTATTTTTTATCAATAATAAAAAGAGGGAAATATATTTTAGGGTTTTTTTCATAGCCAATAGGTTCCAAAAGGTCTTTTGGTCTTCCTTTGTGAAAATATTTGATGTAATTTGGATAGTAATGGGTGTTGATTACATTTAGTTTTATCACCAAAACATGTTCAAATCTTAATTATTTTAAGTATTCACTTTAAACCTAATCAAGATACTTGAGGATAAGGCTATGGTCCTATAATTTGTGGAAATTTTTTTTAGGCTTGATTTCATAGGTGAGAGAAACATTACTTTGGAAACTTTAAGAGCTAGTTTATTCAGTCTCCATTCTTTTTTTAGGCATGAAATGCATGGGATTGGTCCCTATGAATGTATTTCATGAGTTAAAATTTTAATTTATCATGGCTATGGAGTATTTGGAGCACATTTTATCCTTCATTAATTAAGGTAATGTTAGGTAGGGGATTTCTTTCTTTCGATGAGATTATATACAATCAAATACCCTTTACCTTCTTTAGATTCTCTTTTACAAAGGCATAAGGGGTCTTAGGTGGTCAATGTTGAAAAGTTACTTATTCACATAGGAGGGATTCAGTGGAAGTATGAAACATCTAAAAGTGTGAATAATGACACCAAAAACTTAGGGTTACCTTCAAAATGTCATGACAGGGGTTGTGATCAAATATTGAAACCTACTATGGCCTTAAGGAGTTATCACATATTGGAGTTCTTGTATTTTCATGTGTAGAGTAATGGAATGAAAATAAATATTTTCCAATATATGATCTCTCCTCCTATTCAATAGGATCCTCTTATTTTTTTGGGTCGCAAGTTTCCATTGATGATAATTATTGTTGTGGCATACTAAGAATTTGGAATCAGGTCCCTATTTTAAAAAGTAGTGGAATTGTACATGTATAAACTAGTGTTGATGGTGATTGGTTGGTAGATTAAGCTAGAGAGGGTTATTTTTAAGTTGGTTGTGTTGATAATGTGTCATGTAATGGTGATGAAGAGATTGTAATCTTGGATGTGGTAGGTGATGTGGGTCATGATATGTTTGATGTGATTTTTGTGGAGGACACTTAGTCATGGTATTTCCTTATGTTTACCTTCCTTCAGATGGTATTTTTGTCATATCATTTTTTATCCTATTTGGGATGTGCTTTTTTGATAGGTCTATGGGTCTTAGGGTATTCCTTTTGTTTCCAATCTCTTTCTTCTAGGACTAGATTTTGATCTTTTTTTGTGTGTATTATAGTATCATGGCTATGTATACAATACACCAAAACTTTTTATAACTCTTTTTTTTCTATAAATGAATGGTGAAGGATATAAAACCCATTAATAATATATATAGAATAAGGAAAAAATAATCATTTTATAATGGAAATAATACATTTCTTTATTAAGTATTATTTTGTAACAAAAGGATATGCCCAAAGGTATTACAATCAATAAGGTAAGGATGATATTCATTTTCAAGGAGAGAAGAGGAGTTATTTCAAAAATGTCCTTCAACACCTTTAACTACTTGAACAAGTTGGTAACAATAACACATAACTAAATCCATGAATTTTATATCATATGAGAGAGATCTTTCTAAATATTATTAATTTAAATCAAGATATATTCCACTAAAATTAACATGAAAATTGTTGTATTATTTATGATCCAAAGTTATATGTTTTTTTGTTTATTTAATTTATTTTTTATTAGTGGGTTTGTTAGTCAATGGGAATGCTTGTTGAGTCCCATAACCACCTTATGAAAAAATTATAAATATTTTCAACTTATTCCTAAATGAATCTTAAAAATAATACTTTATTACCTTTTGTGTGAAATTATATGTTCATGATGTAATTTATAAGTTTTTCCTCCAGTTACTGGGGCCATCACTGGTATTGGAGATGAATAAAAAGCATTTTTGGTGAAAAAAATTAAAGGTGAATGTGAAGATTTGTATATGAACGTGAAGGAGGAACCCATGAAGGAGGATTGAATTCATTGAATCCACATTTTTAAAATAATTTACAAATTATTTATGAAGTTTTATGATGTATAAATCAAATTGTATGACATTCATAAAAGTTCTAGGAAGGAAAATCATATAGAACAAACAAAATTGTAAGCACACTACATGATTTTTTATTATATGAATGTATTTTGATTTTTATGTCCCTCATAAAACCATTTTACATTGCCTAAAAACCCTATTGGAACATTAATGGCATTTGATCTATTATCTATGTCTAATTGGCAAGTTTAAAAACACCAAAACATGTCAAGGCCTTAAACATGTTTTTAATGTATCCTATAAACTCATTGTATGACATATTTCAAACTAAAAACCTTTATTTTTGAATGGTAAAACCTAATAAAATCTCCCATGGTATCCATGGAATTTTGGTGTGTTTTTTTAACTTTTAAATGGCTTAAATTTAGAGAAATTGACTTGAGAGTTGTTTAAATACTTTGACTACATTTGTATGTTGATTATGCACCTGTACAACCTACACATGTAGTAATGGCATCCCATTCTAATCTAAAATTTTTTACTCATTACTGGTAAGTTGAAACATCAGATAAATCTCTATTGTATGACCTTAATCCATGTGGAATTTGTATGGTTTTTTGAGAGTGTTTGGAGTAGATATGGGCATATTATACAACCCCAATCCTTACCTATGGAAGTTTTATATATTTTTAAGAATATTTGGAGTAGATATGGGTGTTTATCTAAAAATAATATGGTTTCAAGAGAACTTATATGCAGTAACACTTTTATGTAATAGCTATAGCATACCAAGAAGAAATAGGGTACATAAGTGAATGATAATAGTTTATTTATTATCAATCTGGCTGATCCACCAAGTAATAAAGGAATTTATAGTTTCTACATGAAATTAAATCCAAGTAAAAATATTTCACATCTATCTATATTTTTTTTTAAATTTTCAAATCATAAAAATAAAAGTTAAATATAATACTTTTCCTTTGTGCTTCAAAATTGGTTGATAGAGAGTTGTATAGTTAAGCTTTTGAAGACACATGTAAGTGGGGAGGTTAAAGGTTCAAAAACACTAAACTATATTTTGAGTAAAAACATTATAAAAATCCAACTTAAAAATAATCTTTTTAGAAAATTTTGTTTTATACTTGGAGATACAAGGGTGTAAGTTATGTAGTTTTCAATAATTGAAATACTTTTTTGTGACTTTTTATATAATCTCTATTTTGTACAAAGGTGGTCATATGGATAGTTTATTTATATGTTTTGGGTTGTTATAGAGACATAGGAATGGTCAATTTCATGTTTTGAAGCTTTATTATATAAGAATTGTAATAAATGTAATAAAAAATTATATATAACAGTGTATTTTTGATATAAACCAACAGCTTCAGAATGCAAATTTTCATAATTTCACCTCATGATTATGATATCGACAACCATAAAATCCTTTATAGGTCTAATAGAATCCTTATGATCTACAAAGTGGAAATGTCACACTAGAGGTTGGAGGATCCACTGGAGGCTAGAGGACTATTCCCCTTCTCTAGTTAGTTATTCATTAAGAGTTTGGGTCCAATGTTTAAATGGTAATTTTATTACTAGTTTGCTTATTTTATTTATAATTTTTTATTTCTAACCTCTATATTCATGACATGGATAAAACAAGTTTATTTTATTTTATTTTATTTCTCTTATTGCACAACTTCCCACCTCTCCCCTGATAGGGGGAGAAAATATATCATTGGTAGTTATTTTATTAGTCATCATAGTACAAGTTTATATGGGTTTCTATCACCAGCAATGTTGATTAAAGGTCATCAAAATTTATTGGACATTAGGGATATTGGTCATACATAGTATAGGTTAGACACTTTGACGAGCTTTTAGGTGGAGCCTTATGTGGATTTATGTAGTTGGGTAGTCCTTGATCATGTTCTTATATAATATATAAAGATGATCATAGGATATGAGAAGGTTTTTATCATGTTTTTCAAACTTTTATGACACAAATTTCAAGTAAATATTTTGCATGAAGTGACATCAATTTTGCTCAGTACCAAGATGTAAAATACACTAGTTGTATTTACTTCAGAGTTTTTTTGATGACTTCATAGTCATTGCTCTATTTTTTTCATATTTTGTACCCATTTAGATCAAAGGGGATTTTTTTGGGTTATATATGATCCAAAGTTATTTGTTTCTTTATTTATTGACTTTATGTTTTGTTAGTGGGTTTGTTGGTTCATAGGAATGTTTACACTAGCATAACATTAGCAATGTATCTCTAAGAATATTCATAAGAATATTAATTTTTCTTAAAAAAACCATTATTTTTCAAATTACAACACCCATAATCAACAAGAAAATACTTTATAAAGTATACCTACCCCGAATTTATAAAATAAAAACTTAACTATAAACTACTAAAAAAAAACTAGATTTATTAAGAGGAAAACTTATCCATTACAACCAATAACTAGATAAATTATATATTGTGATATAACAATCCATAATGGAATGTTTTCATAGTATCCACATAATATAATAAGTTGTCTAAATCAGTCTCAGTATCAAATGGAAATAAAAATCAAAGAGTGTTACATAATACATAGAATATCTAACTCTTGTATATTGATAATACACAACATATATAAAATTTTTATTGTTTTGATAGAAATGATAACATTTACAATGGTTTTACTAATGAAAAAATTTATAGATCTTACCAATAAATAATGACCATTTATTAAACACACATTTATATCAAACTTAAAATTTTCAAGGAGGAATACAACACAACTAAATCATATGCATACACACATTTGTGCACATATACATTTTATAATTTCCAACTTGTACCCTTTGAATATATAGGTGATCTTGAGTCTACTCATAAAGAATATATAATATCTAGTTTACAAAGTTTTTAAAGCACTAAATTATGGGTATTATTGCATACGCCTCAACCATATATGAATAGCTCATTCTCTCCTAACTCAATTTTTCCAACAACAATAGTTTAACAATATGTAAGTTAATATTTATTATATTTATTTCAATAATTCTGAAAGTTTTACAGTTATATACAATAAACATTTTATATATCTAAATATAGGCATATATAAGTAAACATTCCAACCATGTACATATTTACATATTCATAATAATAAATCTTTAAACAAACAACTTAGTTGTATATACCGTTTATTTATAACCTCTTTATATAGAAACTACACATAGAGTTACCGTGTATATATAATTAAAAGTTAAAATTTATACTAAACACATCTTAATGTTATATTTACAAGAAGTAAAACCAACACCTAGGATGGATATATGTTGATAAATGGATTTGAACCAACACCCTTTCAAACCGTAAGTTTGATATGGGGGTCTTAAACCAACCAGACCATCTCAATAGCTTGATAATAGTTTATGTTTATTTTTCACATTTATAAAAGGCATTCAAACACTATTTCCAAGTTTACTCCCTAACAAATATTTGGGTTTTGCCACAAGTTTGACAATTTATTTCTATTTTAGACACCAAAAAACCCTATTTTATTGGAAACCCACATAACTAATCATGGGATATAATTAATTTATCAGTAAGGTTTATATAAGCAAAACCACATTTTATTATTAAATATCCCTTAAATAATTTATACATAATATAGATCTAGGTTATGCCTTAATTTTGATAATCCATTCTCAAATTACGTACTAGTAAATTTAGAAAATTTTATGAAAACCCAAATTTACAATATAGAGATATAATGTTTTTATCATTATGATTTAATTAAAAATCACCATTTTATATCTAGACACCATTTCCACATTTTTTCCCTAATAGTGATATGGGTTATGCAAATATTTGAAAATTTTATGTGTAGATTAAATATCAATAAAATTCAAAAAATCTATTTGAATTAAGATTGGCACTGTCTATTAGTAAGGTTTTAGTAAATAATTCAACATTTAATAGGTATATATATTTTATATATTATCTCCATAAAATTGCTCTGGGTTATGCAAAAAAATTAGCTTTTCTTTTTTTATAGATTTAATACCAACAAATATAGAAAAATGTATGAGAAACAATATTGCCAATCTCAAGATATTGTTTATATATAAATAGGGTTTTATTAAATAATGCATTATTTTAGAGGTAGATACCATTTCCAAATTTTATCCCTAACGTACATTTGTGTTACACAATAATTTTGATAATTTATTTTCATATTAAACATAATAAAAACTTAAATCATTTATGAAAACTTAAAATCCCAATCTCAAGATATAATCTATTTATCAGTAGAGTTTTAGTAATAAAAGATATTTTATAGGGGTTCTTATACATTCACCACAAATTTAATCCATTGAACACATTCATAAACCCAAAAAATAAGAAATATATAAAAAAAATAAGCAATTAATTTATTGACCAATGTCAAATCATAGATTCAAAAATCAATACAACATACATGGAATTTAAGGGATTCAACCATGCTGGTGAATACACGCATGTACCTAATACCCTGCTCCTAGGTTTCCCTCCTCTCTTTCTATTGTGTCTCTTTCTCAAATCCTTGATTTCATTTTCTTTATTGGCTTATCCTTATGGTGTACCCTTCCTCCTTCCAATGATTATAATTAATTTCCTATCATATATTAATTCATCTTAAAAATTATTATTTTTATTTATCCCTTGGTAGGGGTAGGGGCACACTTATCACAATAATGGAAATTTTAGAAATAATTTATCATTAAGACATTTTATAAACTTTTTATTACTATTCCCTTGGAGCTTAAATATCTTGTCTTATAATCCATGTAGACCATGGATTAAATAATCCAAATAAATTTGGTTAAATTAGGGGAAAAATTTTAAGGTTATATATACATCTTTATATTAATTATTAATATTATTTATTGTGACACAATTAAAGGTTAATGCTCCTTTTTATACTAAGGAAAGGTTTTAAACATAAAAAACTTATATTAAAGTTAAGGAAAAAAAGTCCCTTTTATAAAGACCTATTTATAACACCATTAGGATAAGACCAACTATAAATATACTTATACTATTATCCACCAATAGCTTGGCTCTTTCAAGCTTGTGTCCAAATCTATGTTCATGAACTAAGAACTTGATAAGTTTGTAGAATATTTTGGTAATTACGGTAGAATTTAATCATTTGGAAGAATACAGGCTCAAATAACTATGATAAATTTATAAGGAAGGTCACAATGTGTAGACAACACAATGAGTAAGAGATACTTTGACTTTTTATTACATGAGCAAAAGCCAATGACAAACATGGATTAGGTAAATATCCTAAGAATGCTAATGTAAAATAAGAGGGGAATTAAATAAAGTCATGATAGACTTTAAGTGAATATTTTTGGAAGTTAACCATAAGGGGAGTACATAAGTTATTGATCCAGTTATCAATGCTAAAGAGAAAAAAATGTGCTATAGCCATGAATATAACTATTCTCACCCATTGGAAAACCATGTAACATTTCAAGATATAAATAATTTTATTTTTAGCTCCAATTATATATTTAACAAAGATAGATGAAGACTATTAGGCATATTTTATTTCCTTCTAAAATTAGTAGGTTATTTCCTCTAAAATTCATGACAAATTTCAAATTAATATTTATCGAAGGTAATCATAAGGGGAGTACATAAATTATTGATCCAATTATCAAAGCTAAAGAGAAAATAATGCCATGAAAATAACTCTTCTCACCCCATTGGAAAACCATGCAAATTAGACATATAAAAAATAATATGTTTCTGAGATCCAATTATATATTTAACAAGGATAGATGAAGACTATTAGGCATATGCAATTACCTTATAAAATGAGCAGGTTAGTTCCTCCAAATATTCACAAAATTTAAAGTGAAAAAAGAGAAACACTATTTTTTATATTATATTACTCTTAAAGCATTGTAATATTTCATTTACATGATTTTTAGCTTATGTCTTAATTTATAAAAGTTTTTTTATCTTTTTCATGTAGATTTATTTCAAAATGAGGAAATGTCTATTTAGAATTATTTCTAAACATTTTATTTACCTTTAAATGGAGGGTGATTTTGAAATAGAAGTTCAATTTTGCTTGGAAAGTTAAGTGAGTTTATTTGTATTTTATTCTCTCAATATTTGAAATATAATCTTCATAGATAAACAACTAATTCACTCAATCACTATTCCACCACATTTTTATTATAAAGAGAGATTCCTAAAACTCACTCATTAGGTAACACCCTATAATTTTAAAAAAATGTAGGTTTTTTCAATCATTCTATTGGGTAGGTCATAAACTTAGACGAACATAATTTTTTTCAAGGAACTTGCATAATGAGTTTTCATTGCACATAAACATAAATCACATCTTATGTCATCAAAATTTTAAAAAAATAAGGCTATAAAAATTATTATAGTTGAATTTTAATTCATTTATCTCATTTTAGTTTGGGAACTCTCAAAAATAGTAGAACTACATTGACCCTTGACTTTGAGCATCAGGGATATGTAACTACAACCCATAAATAGAGTGCCTTGGCTAAACTAACTTTAAAAATATTATATTCTTGTAAAATTATCATGAATTAATTCTAAAATAAAATAATAATAAATTTAGATATTTCTATGCATCATCACACTAAGTGACACCAATATATTGCTCATCATTTTTCATTGAATTGACATAAAATGTTTTAAACCCTAAAAATTAGTAGAGATCAGAATCGTAGTAGGGAGTCACAATTAATAGATAATTCTATCTGAAGTCACAATTGGTGGTGTATTGATTATTTATATTTTGTAGATTGAAATAAGATTTCAAATTTTCAATCAAGGAGTTTCAAAATACTATTTATAGTCTCAAAATGTAATTATAATGTCAGAGTATCATTATTTTATTAACTTATCTTTCACTTTTCATTACTATTACTTATTACATATTTGAAAATTAACCATTTTTTTTCAATATTGTATTTATCCTTAAATCATATCTAATTGATGTTATATACTACATTATCTTAGATCTTCATTATACTTTAATTATAATATGAGATGTATACTATAATTACTATTGTGCATACTTTTGTTGAAATATTAAATGATCACTAAATTGATAAAAATGACTGATTAGAACATTAGAGTAAATATAATATTTACATAAGCTATAATATATATTTTTTACATAATATAATTATAATGTTCACATTAATAATATACTTCTTTGCATAATATACAAAATTTTATAGATAGATACTATTTCAACACTTTTCCTTAACATAAATTTGTGTTACAAAATAATTTTGATAAATTATTACCATATTAAACATTGAGAAAAAACTAAAAATAATTAAAAGAAACTTAGAATCCCAATCTCAAGATATTATCTAATTATTAATAGAGTTTTAGTAAGAAATAAATATTTTATAGAGGTTCCTTTACATGAACCATAAATCTAATCCAAGGAACACACTGATAATCTTAGAACATAAAAAAGATATAAAATGAGTAATAAATTGATTTGTTGATCAATATCAATTCATACAATTAGAAATCAATTCAACATATAGAGAATTTTAGGGATTCATCCATCGTGGAGAATGCATAAATGTATCTACCAACCTACTCCTAAAATTTTTTCCTCTCCTTATATTGTGTTTTTTCCAAACCCCTTTTCCCATATTTTTTCTCGGCTTCTACTTGTAGTTCGTCCTTCCCCCTTCCTAAGCTTCTATTTAATTTATTATTATTATTATTATTATTATTATTATCGTTGTTGTTGTTGTTGTTGTTGTTGTTGTTGTTGTTGTTGTTGTTGTTGTTGTTATTGTTATTATTATTATTATTATTATTATTATTATTATTATTATTATTATTATTATTATTATTATTATTATTATTATATATTAATTCCTCTTCAAATTTTTTTCTTTATTTACCCCTTGGCATGGTTAGGGCACAATTATCACAATAATGGAAATTTATAAGGGATTTTTCATTTGTAAATTTTTTATTACTATTTATTTTGAACTTAAATAGCTTGCCTTACAAGCCATGCATGCCATGTATTAAATAACCCTAGTGTATTTGGTGAGTGTAGGGGGTAAAAGGTTTTTAAGTTATATGTACCTCCTTATATTGTTGATTAATAGCATTTCTTATGACATGTTTAAGAGTCAATGCTCAATTTTATACCAAAGAAACATCTTAAACATAATTTATTTATAATCAAGTTGAGTAAAAAGAGTCCCTTTTCCAAGTTCCTCATTTTAGCACCATCAGGTTAAGACTAGCCATAAATATTCTTATAGTATTATCCACCAATAGTTTGTCTCTTTTGAGCTTGTTTCCAAAGATATGTTCATGAAATAATAACTTGACTAGTTTGCAAAGTCTTTTGGTAATTAAGGTAAAATTTAATCAACTAAAAGAATACCCACTACAAAAATTATGAAAAATTATTATGGAAGATCATAATGTGTAGCCAAAAAATGGATTAGAGCTACTAGAAGTTCACCTTACATGAGCAAATTCCAATGAAAAACATGAATTAGGTGAATTCCTAAGAATTATATTGCAAAATAGGTGGGGAATTACATAAATTAATGATGGATTTAAAGTGAATATTATCAGAAGCCAACCATTAGGGGAGTAATAAGTTATTGATATAATCATCATTACTAAATAGAAAATAAAATGTGCTACAACCAAGAAAGGAAATATTCTCACCCCTTTAGCAAACCATGCAACTTTGATTGCTGAAAATAGTATTTTTTTTTAAATTAAAATTATAAATTTAAAAAGGATAGAGGCAGACTATTAGGCATGTGCAATTGCCTTCTAAAATTAGTAGGGTAGTTTCTCCAAAGCTTCACAAAAGTCAAATTGATAAAGGAGAAACATTATTTTTTGGTAGTATATTACCTATAAAGCATTGTAATCTTTCATTTTCATGATTTGTAACTTATGTCTCAATTTAGAACTTATGTCTCAATTTAGAAATGTTTTTTATCTTGCACATGTACTTTTATTTCAAGATGAGGAAGTGTACATTTATGGTTATTTATACAAAATTTTATAGTAGAAGTTCATTTCTTTTTGGAAAGTTAAGTGAGTTTATTTGTATTTTATTCTCTCAATATTTGAAATATAATCTTCACAAGTAAACAACTAATTCACTCAATAATTATTTCATGATGTGGTTACTTATAAAAATGGATACCTACAACTTGCGCCCTATGTTACATCTTGTAATCCTAAAATAAGTGGTTATTTTTACATCATCTTAATGGGTAGGTCATAAACTCACATGGACACATATTTTTCAAGGAACTTATGTAATGAGTTTACATTACATCAATATAAATACATGTCTTATGTAAAAAAAAATTTGACAAAAGGAGGTTATAACAAATAATATATTTGCATTTGAATCCCTTTCTCTTATTTTAGGTTGGGAACACTCACAAGTAATAGAACTACATTGAACCTTGACTTTGAGCATAAGAGATATGTATCTATAACCTATAAATAGAGTGTCGAGGCCAAATTATCTTCAAAAATATTCTATTATTATGATATTGTGGGGAATTATGTCTAAAATAATAGAAGTGATAGTTTAGATAGTTTAATGCATCATCACACTAAGTAAAAATAGAAGCATGCTCATCATTTTTCATTGAAGTTATAAAAAAGTTTTAAACACTAAAAATTAATAGAAGTCAAAATAGTAATAAGAAGTCATAAATAATAGATAATTCTATCCCAAGTCACAATTGGTGGTGCATTGATACTTACTATTTTCTACATCGAAATAAAATTTTAAAGTTTTAATTCATATAGTTTCGAAACCCTATAATCTCCAAACCCAATTCCAATGTCCAAAGACCATTGTTTAGTAACTAATCTTTCTCTTTTCATTACTTTTACTTATTTAATAATTAATCCTATTTTTCAATAATTTCTTTAACATTAAACTATATATAATATTATATACTATATTATCTTAAAGTTCTATTATACTTTAGTTTTAATATGATGTGCATACTCTAATTACTATTGTGAACCTTGTATTGATTCAATAAATGATAATTAAATTGATAAAAGTGATTGATTAGAATATTGGAATAAATAGAATATCACATAAACTGTAATATATTTTGTTTCCATAGAATTACAATATAAACATTAATAATATACTTATTTGCATAATATAGAGGGCATTTGAGAGTAATAATATTCACCTACAAGTTGATAAATATTATTAATTTTAGATTGTATCTCAAATATTAAATAATATATATTGAAAATATACAAATATTAAATTTAACTCAATCTTAATTTTCACTATTTTATTTTGATTGGAAAATACACTTTTATTAATACAATAATCTGCATAGATATTAGCAGCCATGTATTTTATACGCACATAAGCAATCCCCCCCCCAAGCATAGGCGAGGACCAAAATTAAAGACCGGATACATATAATCCCACTCCATACATATCCCCTCTTTATTATTCCATCTCTTAGGTTTGAATTCTTTGGCTTCTCCCTACATGGTATCCATTCTATTTGTAGCATAAATGACTATGAGTTGTCATCACTAGTATCAAAGTGTTTTGAGATTAATTTTTTTGAAAGTTCAGAGATTATGTTTTCCTTTACATTTGGATGCAAGCTCAAAACCTAGAAAAATCATGAAAAACAATGAGGCTTTATCCCCCTATTCCCATAGTTCAAAGAGAATCAACACAAGATAATGTTCTCCCTGATAGAACACGTTAAGAAATGCTCAAAACTTCTATATTTCATTTATGCTACGAATAGAATGGAGACCGTGATGGGGAGAGAATGTCAAAGAATTTAGCCTAAGAGATGCATTAATAAAGAGGGGATATGTATGAAGGAGTGGGATTATAAGTATCCTGTCTTTAATGCTGGTCCTCACCTATGCTTATGTGAGTATGATTACTAGCAAGAAATATGCTTGAACACAAATCCTGCAATTTAGAAAACAACAAACTATGAAATTTCATCCAAACTCTTAAAAAACCCAACATTTTAACTAACTTAAGTACATAAATAAAATCTCAATTTTAGAGTATACGTACCTACAACATTGTTTGAGGAGAATGTCCTCCTCTGGGGAATTCATGTCTCTGGTGGCACCCATCCATTGGCACTTCCACAACTCATAATCTATCATAACTATTAAAATATAGCCAACCAGAATTCCCAAAAATAAATTGTAGAGGTGACTACTTGCAACATGTGGCTTCCCCACCACTAGAGGCTTCTAAAAATGAATGTACCACTATTTAATACACACAGCATTGATTATGCCACCACCAGCCAGTTTAGCGGTCCTCTCCAAAAATTTATTATCCTAATGCTTGAAATTAGTACTAGCACATTTGTCATTTACATCTCCTTCATTGCCAGAATTTATTGGCTTGTAATTTAATGCTAAGTATTGACATGAAAAGAGATGATTGATTGGAGAGCATGATGACATTAAATAAATATTTGTAGGTATTGTTCTCACCACCATGTCATGAAGAAGATCATCAAGGTGGTGACCACAAGGATAATGACTTCTATGTCTGGTTCTAAAATGTTATTGGCATGCACCACATCCTCACCCTTGGGGAGGTGAATGAAAATGTGGAGGCTTAGCGCATTTCCCTAGTGATAAAGAAAGCCATTTTTTGCATAAATAACTCAAGTATGAATCACTGAAAGAGTGAAATAATCATGTGCCACATATATTGTGTGTGAGAGCAAATCCAAATCTAGTGTTTAAATGTCTCAAGTTACCAAAAAGTAGGCTAGATGGGATGTAAAATCCCTAGATGTTTGACCCGGTCACCCATAGGCAAGCCCTTATAGAGAATACACCAGAGAAAATGAGCTTTTTTAGGATCAATGAAAGCATGCCACACAATGCTAAAATGCTTAGCCCAAACCCCATGACTAGAATGGATATTCCATATGAGGTTGAACATTTCATATGGAATGTTTTGAGTGGCTAATAAGTTATAACCTAGTTGATGAGAGCATTGAGTGAAAGGAGTGGCCATAGGCCAATGTCAATCCTTCCACTAAGGAATAGGGGAATTGACCCCTATCTTGTGAAAATACTCATTAGGTATGGAGCTTTGAGTTTATGTTATAGCCTTTGCATCTGAATTACATAAATTAAATTTGTTCTGAATTCACTGCCAAGTGAGCCAAGATCGATTCACCTTGAAAAAAAAGTCACCTATATTTTTGACACCTTTCCTAAATAATATTAATCTTTTAACCCAAGGGACTAAGGCAAAGAAAATATTATAAAAATTTGAGCAAGGTAACCACCAAAGAGAATGGGAGTTAATAGAGAGGCCATTCCTAAAACCCTTTCCTATCCAAGTAAGATGGGGTTTAATATTCTCCCATGCCTTCCATAGACTTTGCACAACAAAAGTACCCTCAATTTTAACTAACACTAGGGTGATAAGAAGGGAATCAATTCCCAGGCCCTACCAAGCCTTCCTTCCCTATGGGAGCCCTTAATAAATACAATAGCGTAGAAGAAAATTCTAGGCTTCATCACCAATAAGATGAAATAACCCCATTTTTTTTGAGGTTGCATATCAGACTACGTATTTGGATGCATAATAGACCAAAACCTTGATTGTTGAAGGAAGAGATACACACTTGGCATACTCACATAGATGCATCCTGAATGGTTAACCTTAACCTTTTATGACATTAAGGGTGTCACAACAAGTTTATATATATGGAAACCAAATAAAGATGTCCTAATTGACAAACATACAATATCAGCATGCTAAACATAAATAAAAAGCAATGTCAAAATGGATATTAGATACTAAATTCCCCTTTTGGCATACAATGGGAACACCATCCACAAAGAATAGATCAAAATCATGATGGAAGGGAAAACATAGCACCGTAGGTAATTATCAGAGTACTACTTGTTGAAGTTACTCATTACTCAAGCCATAGGGTTACTATATCATTGCCCACTTGCTATTTTAAATTTCCATGTCATTCATAAATAATCATGAATGACTCCACATAAATTAACAATCAATTATACCATAGCAATCAACTTTTTCATATGACAGTTAAGACATGTGGTAGCCATCATTAAATAATTGTAATTGATTCCATATTGGCTAACAACCAATGTTATGCAATACATAAGGAAACTAGTATAATTAAGGAACATTACAAGCCAACATAATTATTCCATAACAATTATTCTATTTGGTCAACCCTTGAAGTCATGAAAGGGAGGTATTGTTAATCAATTAAACATTTTTACTTACAATAATATGGTTTCAACAATACCTATAATCATAATCTTCTATGCAGGATTAACACTTAAAATGTCAACCTATACTTCAACCAAGGATTTTATCAAGAATCAATTTCCAACTTCATTTAACATGATTGGAAATGTAATTACCATAAGACACATACCAAGTATATATTCATACATCATATTTCCAATTACATCCAATGATAGGAGATTAGGAAGTTTTTCATGAATTTCATTATGGTTTGTTCAAGTCTACAATAAGTTCCATCATGATCCATAATATAGAACTCATAGACATCAATGTTGTAAATGAATTAAACACACACACCATCTCATACCAATAACAATGCTTTAATAAGAAAATGTTAGTAAACAAAAGCATAACAATATGCATAAATAACTCAATAGAATGATATCCATCATATACATTTAGTCACATCCATGCATATAAACATCTTATCAAAGTAGGATGCCTCACATAACATTACCATTTACTTCACATTGTGGGTGGTTTAAGATTACTTTCATCATCCAAGAACTAACAACTTGTTGAAATAGTAAAACGTACCTACTCTCAAAATAGGTAGCCTTTACTAGGGAAAACAACTCATATTTGTTTGCATGGTTAAACATATATGTAAGAGGAAACATCCCAAATGTTATTATAGTCCATGCATAAGTTGAAAACCAACTATGAATTAATTCAATACATTCATACTATCATAAGAGTTAATTCCCAACACATATAAACGGAAATGAGCACACACATACATATAGATCCAAATGAAATAATTAGATAAATCTCAATAATTATCATTCAATTTAAATTTTTAGCTTGTTACTAATCCAACCTAGCATAATCAAGCATGTCTAAACACCAAATTAAGTAATATCATTTGCCTACACAATCTCTACACTAGTCATTACTAGGAAGGTTCAAATAAAGAGTATATATATAAGTTTTACAAGGTTACATAAATAATAAATGGCACATTTAATATGTCCACAACATCATTTACCTACATATTCCATAATGAAGATAACAAGGCAATACACTAGCATATCATGAGCAATTTATAAACACTTATCAATATAGATATAAAACCCAAGTATGCCTAATCACAAAAATA
>JARHVA010002159.1:322500-330000 GCA_037957365.1 Torreya grandis | reverse complement strand
ATTTGGGGTGGTGAAGAGTATGAAAATGAGAGAGAAAAGGTGATGTCTAAGAGGACATATTCAAAACCATACAAATGCGTATGGATCACAATATCACTACAAGACATAAAAGAAAAGAGTAACAAAGTGAGAACAACATAAGACTACATAAATGATCAGCATGACTGTCCAAAGGTATGACACTAATGAAGAATACTAGGGTACCTATTAGAACTCATCAAACTTCTCAAGACCACTCCACTACCCTGAATGACAATGCAAACATCCAGTCTAGCTCACAAGCAACACTTGTAACCATTGTGTGAATATATCACTAATATCTTATCCAAACATTGATAAAATGCTAAAGCAATAATAAACTATAATAAAATATCAAGTACATCAAATAATCCATACATGGTCAAGTATATAATTAAAATATGATAAATGCATTACTACAGTCAAATATCATAGCATTGAGATCTAACAATATAATCTAGCCAAGTAAGGACATGCAAAAATCAACTATACATATGCTAAATCAACCTTTAAATAGTAATGTCAAGGTTCACAAAGGGAGGGCCGTAAAATCCTCCCCCTCTTAGAGATGAATTATCCCAATGACTATATTAACAATCAAGGACCTAATTGTCCATGGGGACATAATCACTCACTATACAAAGGCTTCACCTACTCACCATAATATTAATTAGAATAAACATCAACTTACATGACAATAATGTAAGAAGATGCACTACACCATCTACGTAATATATATTTGTTATTCTCAATGTAAATCATAATTACATCCATAAAAAAATTCTTATCAGCTCACGTGTGATTTTACAACAATAAAAAAATAATAGGGAGCTATCAAGTCATAACAACATTAAATGCTCATACACATACCTCAACTAAGGGTACACTTCGATATTTATAATGTAAAAGTCATTTATTAATAGACAAAATAGATAATCATGACCTTAGAAAAATATCTAACAGGTTTTAAATATATTCTTATTTAGCATATATATCAACGGTATACCACTATTTAACGTATCTCTAAAGAAACTATTAACATTCAACCACCTGTATAGGCATGAATTACTAATAAAAACAACATTAACAACCATGGGAATGGATCTTCCCATCTCAATAAAGGCCAAAAAAAACATTTTTGGCCTTCCAAGCACACCTCATTTAGCTGAAAGCTTGAGAAAGATAGGTAACTTTAACAAATTTTAACTATAAAGATCAAATTTTTTTTAGAGAACCAGACATTAGTTTAAAATCCCTTATATCAAAAGGAGAACATACCATAGAAAATTGTAACTTTTATAACAACATTTGAAAAATATAAAATTCCATTGAGGTTTTAAATATATATCCAATCTCAAAAGAGTGCCTCTACTAACACACATTATGCTTTATGCATAATTTAATCAGCATTAATCATAGACTACTACCAAAGGATAATAACCCATGTTGAACAATTACTTCCAAACCAACAAATACCATTTAGGGGATAGTGAAGTGTCCCACACTATGCACACTCAATAATAGGAGAAGCCAATGCAGGCCCTACATGCTACCCAAAGGTATACTACATAGTCTCCAATAACTTTGTGAGCTTACACGATGGTTATAAGAATCATAGTTCCAACATTATACTACACTTACCTCATGGTTGTAAATATATAAAAAAAGAAAAGATGGATACCCAAGATTATAAAATTCGCTTAATCAGGGCTTATAAAGTTCATTTCAAACTTAAAACCAACATACTTTTCAGTCATGCATAAATAATACATAAATATATTCATACCAAAATATATGTCTAACATGTATAGTAAGGAAATAACTCAATCACAACATGCCTATAGGCACATGCTAACACATGCATGCATTTTAGATATTACCTCCTTGTTGATTTTCATAAATTTCCATAGTGTAGGAGTAGTTGGTACTTCATAATGATTACACGAGATTCTACATAGGTTGTTTAGCAACAACCTCTGAGAGCTGAATAAAGGAACACTAACCATAAGGAAACCATTATATAGGAGGGTCCCATGACCAATATGTGAATTTAATGGTACACACTCTAAATTAATCAAGTGGCTACCTTGTACAAAGGGTTAGAGTGGATTTTTAGCATATGAGAGACTCAACTCCATAGTCTATACCCAGTATATGCAGGTCAATCACACTCACCCACCAGTGCCTCCAAGCTTGAGATACACCCTTGGTCCTCCCAAGATAATATACCTCAGTCTTATCAGATGGCTTGCTTATGCAAGCAATCAATAGACATCCAAACATTATCTTAAGATTCTAACAATAATATTATATCATGATTAAATCGGTTGACTTCCTCCAATCATGTCAAAGATTGAAAGGTGATGCTTGTTTATAATTCAACATCAATTTGAGAAAAGGGTAAGCTTAGACAAGGATCAAGAAGACTACCTAAACACTTATATGCGAACCACAATCCCACATAATCAACAAGTTCAATTAAAACTTGCAATAAATATTCTCATGGATGTAAGACATATATAATGTCTCTAGAGACACCCTCACATGTGTAAAGATGAAATCAATTCTAAATAGACATCTCCATGGGTGTATAACCCATCCAATACCAATCAACATATAAATGGAATTAAGCATATCCATGAATAAAACATATGTCATAGACATAAAATCAATCCATGATCACAGTAAACATGAAAAAACTAGTTAACTTTAGCCCTTTTGGAGTTACAAATCCACTTGACTCACCAACTTAACTCCAAATAATCCAAAAATATAAATCCTAACTTAGTTGAAACACATCTTCTCAGCACTACATAAGCTTACTTATTTACATGATGCATAACACCTATAATTTAGCTAATCAACCAACATCTTAGACCATAAAAACTTCTTGGTTTTCTTAAAATTCCATTACCTTAGATGAGCTAATGCCTCACAAGCATTATTATCATAATAAAATTGTGATATGACTTCCCCTAGTCACTTATAGTGACATCAAGGCCAAGACATAATTATGGTTGTTCACCACAAGTACATTGTAATGTTATTGTGAGAAGCTTCTACATAAAAATCTTGTTATAAATAGATAAAGATATATGTCAGCCTTTCTATTCACAAGCAACTCACCCTATGGAGATGTTTCCACTCAACTAAAACCATCCATTGTTAAAACATTGAATAACATACCCATACAAGTTCATAGGCTACTAGTAACTCAAGGCAATCCTTTACATAAGTAGAGAGATCAATCTTTGTTGACCTACACAATAAATTCAGATTTTCTCACATCTTATTATACCCTCCCGGTTTAGGTTGAACCCTCAGTCTTCTCTGGATGATAATGTTCCAAGAATCTAAGGAAGGCTCATCCATACAAGACAACCATAGATATGAAGACATCACTCCCCTGATTCTAAGAGTGAAGCTTATATCACCTAACTCCCATTGACACACCAATACAAATGAATGGTTCACAGGTAAGACTTTCCCTGATGCAACTGGATTTGGGAAGGTTTAACCCCAACCAAGGATTGGGGTGATAACAACAGACATAAAATAAAATCTAAATTCCTTATGAGTGATGCACTGAACATAAAAATAATGAGAAAATATAACATAATAATTTAACCTTCACCCTGAAGGCTAAGTGTCTTGGGAATTGCTTCTCAATTCCTCCTAATGGGGACAACTCAATGGTCACCAAGGAATAACTCTACCAATCCTAGAGCTCCCTAGAGTAGAAACATTAATTTGATACAAGATGAAATAACCCTAATGTTTTTTTAAGTTGCATATCAGAGTATACATTTGGATGCATAATAGGTCCAAACCTCGCTTGTTGAAACAAGCAATACACACTAAACATACTCATGTACACACATCCAAAATGTCTAAAGTTAACCTTTGATGATATTAAGGGGGTCACAAAAAGTTCATAGATATGGGAACCAAATAAAGATATCCTAAATGAAAAATAGGCAATATCAGTCTGGTAAACATAAATAGTAACCAATGTCAAAATGGATAAGATAAGATTAACTAAATTTTCTTTTTTGCATACATTGGGAACATCATCCACAAATAATTGATCATAATCATGATGGAAGCAAAGAAATAACACCTTAGGAAATTACTAGAGTACTACCCTCTCAAGCTATTTTTTCCTCCAGGTGTAGGGTAACTACACCATTGCCCACATACTATTTTACGTTATCACATCATTTATAAATCAACATGAATGAATCTACCTAAATTAACAATCAATAATACCATAGTGATCAACTTTATCATATGACAATTATGGCATGTGTTAGCCCATTACTGAATCATTATAATTGATTTTATATTGGTTAATAATGAATGATATGCAATACATAAGTAAATGAGTAAAATTAAGGATCATTAAAACCCAATGTAATTATTCCATAACATTGATTATATTCAATCAACCCTTGATGTCATGGAAGGGAGGTATTTTTAATCAATTAAAATTTTGTGCTTACAATAGTATGGTTTCATCCATACCTATAATAAAAATATTTTATGCAAGATTCACTCTTAAAATGTCAACCTCTACTACAACCAAGGATTTTATCAAGAAGTAACTTAATTCAAAATGATTTGCAATGTAATTCCCATAAGACAAATACCAAGTATACATGCATAAAAGTATTTATAATTACATCCAATAATAGGAGAGTAGGACATTTTTCATTAATACCATTATGGTTTGTTCAAGCCTACAACAAGTTCCATCATGAACCATTTTATAGAACTAATAAACATTAAGGTTCTACTTGAATGAAACACACACACCATCTCATACTAATAAAAATTCTTTACTAAGAAAATTTCACCCAACAAAAGGATAAAAATATGCAAGCATAACTCAATAAAATGATATCCAACATACACATTTTGTCACATCTGTGCATATAAGAATCTTAGTAAATGAGGGTGCCTCATATAATATTATCATTTATTTCACATTAAGGGTGGTTTAAGATTACTTATGTCATCAAAAACCTAGAAATTAATTACCTTTTATGCAATTTGAAAAACAATGTTATCATGATTCATTTTCATATTATGATGCATACTATCAATTTAAATATAAAAAATCAATATCCAATGGTATATACATAAGCAATGTCATATCAATTATTCTTATCATTTCCTCATCTTTTAAATATTGTATAACATTTATGATCCTTCTTATCCTGCTCAATATGCTCTCCAATATGGAAAATTTATTCATATTCATTCCAATCATTTTAATAATTATTTTCATCCTTTTTAGGGTCGACATGTTCATGACATTTTGTAAACATCCTCTCAAGTGGTAATCCAAGACTTGCCAAGTTGTCTATTTGATCTAGTTTTATAATAAATTTAACGACACATCAGTTGAACATCTATAAATTTTATTTTAATTATTACGATCATCTTTTAAACTCATTTTAATGTCACTTCTTGGTGTTTGAGAATATGTTATTTCTTTAATGTCTCAAAAAACCTCCTCAAACAAAGGAAACATTTAGACATTTTATTTTCACCACCTTACATGCCAAAATTGTAAAATCAAATGACTTCTTTCATTTGCACATAAATTGGTCAAAATCACTTATCCATCCCAAATTATTCTTCACATTCAACATATAAGTTGGAATTCACCTTGGGGAATACCTAATTGGAATAATACACCATTTTGAGTCATCTATTCACTATCACCGTTACTTATCAGATGACTTTCTTCACTATTTATTATTCATTATTCATTATTGACTAATCACAACCATTATTTGATAATCACTAATCACTATTATTTTTCACTAATAATTACATAATTAACCTAATTTAATTAACTAATCCATCCATAATCTTAAATTCTATGGATTTTGGAATACTCATCATTTCTAAAATTAAATATTCCTACTATCCTCACATTATTCTATGAATGAATTTTATATTCATCTCTTCCTCCACCTGTCCTCCATTATTCCTTTTCCTCCATTTTTAAATATAAGATTCCTCCACTTATCCCCAGTTATTCCAGTACTTATTTTATTCTCATTGTAATTTTTGGACAAAATATAATCAAGAAATTTCCCTTTAAAATGGAATATTAAAATCTCTTACCTTGATTTTCCAAAGAGATCAAGGGATCATTTGTTTGATCCATGTGGAATGTGGAGGGTGCATTTTCCACCATACATCTCACATTCAAGATGGATGGTTTAGATTTATTTAGTATTAATATAAATATGACCTTAGACATCCTTCATTTTCATGGTCAATAATCACAGCACAACCCTACAAGTTTTCACAACCCTCTTGTCCATCAACTCCCTTTCTCATCATTCATTCTTCAAAGCTTTCAAGAAGAAATGTAGTCATTACTACAACCACCTTTGGAGGTACATATCAATAGCCACATATACTTACAACAAGGTGAATGATCCATGATAAAAGGTATAATCATTATTTATTTACTTTTTTCATTTGGCTTAGTTTATATTTGTTTTTTCTCATAGAGGTATTAGGCTTTTAGGTGTTAGATATGTATTTTGTGATGATTTTTATTATTCTCTAAAATTTTAAACCTTGATTATAATACTATAGATAAAGTTAGGAATCTTAGAATATAGGTGCCCATTTTATTTTTGTCATTTCCAAAATATAGTATGATTTTAGAGTTGGATATTCTAATATTCCCCAAGTTTGGAAAATACCAAAACTAGAAGTCTTTGATCAAGTGGACCTGATAACAATCATGTTGAGGATATAAGACTCAAACTACACTGTATAAATTGGATGCTAATGTTGTTTTATTTAGTGTTATTACCCAAACAACCTTTATGATCACATAACATGGTCTACTAATATGGGCCTATCTACGATTCACCATTCCATTAAGTCTGAGTGCCTTCATCAATAGATTAAATTGGTAAACCAACAAGCTTAGTTATTTGTGAGAACCATAATTGAAAATATTATGTATTGGAAAGAGAATGCCACTATGGAAGAAGTTTAATACACATTTAATGATGCAAATTAACACAATTTCATTACCCTACTTCCAAATGGATACGCCACTAAAGTAGGCATATATCTTTAATATTTATTCTCCAAATGATTTATTCATCTATAAATTCTATAAATTCATAGTTTATAATTATTGTATGACCCTGATTCATTTTTTATTACCGTAGATTGCATATTATTTATCTCTATAAATGAAATAAACTATGGTATCACTAAACAATGCATTTAATAATTATGGGAATTACACTAGCATCTAATTTTAATTTATACCTATTATTTATACATGGGTGTTTTTCACATTCAATACAAGTTTCAAATATTGAATTTGAACTAGTGTAATCCATATCTTCAAAGGAATTTTTCAAAAAAATAGTATAAATTATTTCAATCATAACTCTATTATCACATGTTGATATTGTAAGAAATACATGATACATT
>JARHVA010002159.1:265000-317500 GCA_037957365.1 Torreya grandis | reverse complement strand
TCATAAGGTTTCATCACTTTTGATTATGTTTCATAATTAATTATATGTTTAAAATTTTTAATAATGTATCACATGACACTTTAAAACTCTACACAAAATTTTAGACCATTTGGAGTTATCGCATAGGCATACCAACTATTTAACTAGTAGAAGGTTTCATCACTTTTGGTTATATTTCAGAATAAATTAGATGTATAAACTTTTTTTTGGTTTAGAATATGAAATTTATATCCACAATAATAATTTTCAAACCAATTTCAGATACCATAGAGGCAAACCACTATTTCACTAGCATAAGGTTTTCTTACTTGCAGTATAACTTCAATAAGAATTGGCTAAACAATTTTGGATTGGTTTTATAAAATGTAATATTAAAGACATTTTCAAATTTTATATCAATTAGACAAGTGAGGAAAACATTATGATAGTTTTTGTAAACTATCATTCTACCATGCGGTGCATTTATCTAGTCTATAGAAGTTTTATGACCATATAATGTAACATATTTTATGGTTAGGTCAAAAAAATTATATATATGGTATAAAATAAATCATGAAAGGTGTGTTTTTAATTTTATCTCATTTAGATAATTGGAACAAAATTTATGATAATTTTTGTGAATATCATTCAGCTAGAAATAAGGTTTTGTATAGCCTAATAGTTCACTACCATGTAGAAGAGTTGCGATGAGAGTCAGGTAAATTTTTCTAATGGGTTATTAATTTTAAAATTTAATATAAATTTAATGAATGTATTTGAAAGTGTGTAAGTTATAGTAACTACCTTTGAACCTAAAAATTCCATTCATATACTATATGACACTTGGTAGTTATTATTCACCTATAGTGATCTACGTTAATATTTGACAACTAAAATTTGGATGGGTGATGTAAAATTTAGTCTATAAATTGATTTAAACATTTCACATAGTTTTTATAATAGATATGAAATTTATGGTGGTTTTTGTAACTATTGATCAACTTGAAATGTCCCCTAACATTTTTGATAGTTTATGACAATTAGGTGTTGATATTGAAAATATAATCCCAACCAAATCTTAGACATTAGATAATGTCAGATAAGTTGAATATTCACCCCATGAATCTATGAATGTTAAAGGAACACTTTGATTAAGCCAAAGAAGTCATTTTATGAGTAGAGGCAAGTTATGTAGATCAAGAGGGTAGAGTACAAAAGAATAGAGTGTGTTCTATTTTTCATGTTTTCATCTTCAAAAATAACCTTGTATGGAAGTGTGATGTTCTATAGATGAAATAACCACTATATTTCTTGATTGAATGATAAGGAAAATATTTGAATTACTATTTTTATTTTCATGTTGGTTCTAGTTATATGTATTGGCCTAAGTGAATATTTAAGCATCACAGAATTAGAGGTTGTCTTAGGTGGATACCCTATATGTGTTCACATAATTTGGTATCAGGGTCACATTTTTTATTTCTAGTGTAAGTGTGCATGAATAATACTTTGATTGAGTCTACTAGCAAGCTATGAAAGAGAAGTTTACATAATGGGAGAGATGACACACAAAATAAACATTATTAGAAGAGGGGGAAGATCAAGAGGATACTGAGTTGATTATTTAGCTTATATGATGAGATGAGTGAAATAAAGTTTAGATGAAATGGAAAGAGGAAAAAGGATAGAATATCATGATAGAGATGTGAGTGAGGAAGAAGAAGTTTAGTAACTCTTTGTAGAAGATATGTATAACGAATCTAAGACCATATTTATCCAGAGATGTGGTAAGTATTGGTATTTAACCATGGTTGGAAACACCTTGATATAATGGAAGCTTGAATCCTGAGGAGCTTGTAAATTGGATAACAAAGATGGAGAAGTATTTTGACTATAAGGCTATGGAGGAACACAAGAAGGTGAAAATCACTTGCACAAAGTTGAAGAGCCATGCTTATTTATGGTGGGTTCATGTGAAATTTGAGAGACAAATGAAAGGTAAAGAGAAGATAAAATCTTGGGAGAAGATGGTGGTATAGATGAAGGTAAAATTTATGCCTTTTGACTATCAGACAAGTCTATTTAAAAAATTGTATACTATGACACAAAAAGAGATCAACATCAAAGAGTAAATTGAGGGATTTTATAGACTAACTATAGAGGCTATAAATATATAGGATGAATAAGATAAGGTCACAATGTATATGAATGGATTATGTTTTTCAATACAATATGAAATTATTTTGTTGAATTTAAGAACTATAGAGGATGCCTATCAATGTGTGTTGAAGGAAGAAGAGAACTAAATGA
Organism: Torreya grandis; assembly: GCA_037957365.1. NCBI lineage: Eukaryota > Viridiplantae > Streptophyta > Pinopsida > Cupressales > Taxaceae > Torreya > Torreya grandis. The sequence goes on along the minus strand of JARHVA010002159.1, from coordinate 315,211 downwards.
AGAAGTAGCAAGTGAACATTGAAAAAGAGTAAGGTCTTAGAGATGAAGAGGACATAACAATGGTTGAACATGTCAAAAAATCAAAGGTGGAGAGGTGAGTAGTTCAAAAAATCATAACTCAATCCATAGAAGAGGATATTCTTCTATAATAGAGGATTCTATGGATGAGGTAGAGGTAGAGGTAGAGGTAGAGGTTTTTGTAGTAAGTATTTTGGATGTAATAAGTATGCTAGTCGTAAAGAGAAGGATTTTCTTTAAAAACCTAAGAATAATAGAAATAGAGCTAAAGAGATAACTCATATAGCCTATGGTGATGAGGAGAGTGTTGTGTATCCTATACATATAGAAGATCTAGAACAAAGAGAGGCTATGTTGATGAATAAAGTGTTGTTGAAACCAACTAAGGAGGTGAATGAATCAGGACAAAAAAATAGTTTTTTCTAAACTATCAATAAATATGGAGGTAAGTGTTACATATTTGTGATTAATAGTGGTATCATGGATAATTTAGTCTCTTAAGAGATGGTGTAAAAATTTGGGATGAAATAATTGACACATTTTACACCATATAAGGTTTCTTAGTTTCTTAAGGAGAATGAAGTACTAGTGATTGAGTAGTCTATGGAGAATTTTTAGATTGGTTTATACAAGGATGAGGTTTTGTCTGACATCATTCCCATGTATGTATATAATTTTATATTGGGTAGGACATGAATGTTTTATAGGAGATTCATACATGATGGAAGAACAAAAACTTACACACTTACAAAGGATTGTAAGAGATTCACACTGAGTCCATTGAAGGATAAAGGAGATGAGGTGGAGATGAGTTCTAAATTAATGTTGGTATCTAGTAAAGAGTATTTGAAGGTGAATAAGGATGAATAAATGGTCTTTTAACTCATTTCAAAACCTACAAAAATTATGACAATGACTATGACAAGTAACCCACCAATGGAAATTTAGAATATGCTAAAAGATTATGTTGATATTGTGATAAGTGAATTGATGGATGGATTACCACCTGTAAGAATTATTAGTCATAATGTGTATTTAATGCTAATAGAAATTCTCCTAATAAATTAGATTATATGTTGACCTTAGTGGAAAAGAAGGAGATAAAGAAGCAAGTATATGAGTTTTTGAGAAAGGGGTTAATTTGAGAGATTCTGAGCCCATTTTTAGTTCCTCAAGAATAATAGGCAGAATAAGAAGGAGAAAAAAGGATAGAAGAGAGAATTTTCAAGAATTAATGGGATTTAGCTCAAAACATAAACTATAAGTAAATATCTATGAAGGTAGATTGAATTTAGAAGAGCTGGTTTACTAGATAAATGCCTTGGACAATTATTTTGAATATGATGGAATATAAGATGAAAATAAAGTTAAGTTTTCTAGTACAATATTGAAAGGTCATGTATCTCTTTGGTGGAATGGAGTTCAAGATGAGAGGATAAGGAAATGTAAACCAAAGATCAAGATTTGGGACAAAATGGTGGCTAAATTGAAATAAAAATTCATGCCTAAGGATTACTAAACAAATTTTATTAAGAAGTTTGAAAACCTAAAGCAAAAAGAAATGAGTGTAAAAGACTAAACATAAGAGTTCTACAAAGTAATCAATAGGGTAAGACATAGAGAACAAGATGCTAAAAAGGTGTCTAGATATAACTATGGATTGAGGTTTAACATCCAATATGAAATCAATCTTCTATCACCAATATTAGTGGAAGAAGAATATAGATTTTCCCTTAAAGTAGAGGAGAAATTATATAGGAAACAAACACAACATTGAAGGGGCAAAAGTGTAACGTTTAAAAGAAAAGGATAACATAGTGGTAAAAATTATCTATAGATACATAATGAAGAAGTTAGTAGTTTACAAAGTCAAAGTCAATCTACAAGAGGTGGTTACTCATTTATATGTATGAGACCTTATACAAGATGCAAAGGAAGAGTCTTTATAGGTAGGTTTTTGAAATGTAACAAATGGGCATAAATCTTATGAGTGCTCAGAAAATCCTTCAACAAGTAAAGATAGTGGTCAAATTGTCCAAGATAATGAGGATATTCTTGGATCACATTCTCATGCGACTAAAAATAAATTTGGAGAGTATTTTCTTATGATGAGGGTAATGCTCATTCTAAACAAGGAGATCAAGGATCCTACATGAAAAAAGAAATGATTTAGAAGCGCTTGAAAATCTAAAGGTAAGTGCTTCAAAGTAATTATAGATAGTGGAGATTTAAATAGGTATCTAAAAAGATGAGATGTTATGTGATTTCATGCCCATGTATGTCTACCATGTTCTATTGGGTAAACCTTTGAAATTTGATAAGAAATCCATACTTGATGTGATAATTGATACATGAATTTTTTATAAATATGGAAAGAATCAAAAAATCATACCATTAAAAGAGGAATATGCATGAGTAGAACAAAATCCTAAAGTTTTTCTAACAAGTGGACAATATTTCTAAAAATAAATCAGAAAATAAGAGGTAAGTCATGCATTAGTTGACAAGTCTAAAATAGTTGTTATAGCCAAAAATCTAACTGATCTGACTCTAGAGATAAAAAGAATTTCCTCAATGAATTATTTCACATAGTTTTGGGTTATTTTCCAAATAAAATACCTCCAATGACAAGAATTAGCCACCATATAGGCACCATTCTAGGAGCCAATATACCAAACAATGAATCTTACATAATGACACCAAAAGAGAATGAGGAGACAAAGAAACAAGTGTAAGAATTGTTAAACAAAGGTCTAATAATGGATATTTTAAGTCCTCATGTTTTTTTAATAATTGTAACCCATAGTAAGGATGGAGGATGGATGATGTGCACTAATTCAAGAGCTAAAAATAAAATTACAATTAGTTATAAATTTCCTTTGCCTAGAAGTGATGATCTAATGGATTGTTTAAGTGGTGCAAGTTATTTATCCAAGATAGACTTGAAAAGTGGATACCATCATATTAGGATCAAAGACAGAGAGATAAATAGAAGACATCATTTATGATAAATTATGGAATATATGAATGGCTTATGATGCCATTTAGGCAGGCTAATGCTCTAAACATCTTCATGAGGCTTATGAATGAGGTGCTCAAGGATTTCATAGGTAAATTTGTCATTGATTACCTAGATATTAGTATAATTTATAATCACTGAAAGGAAGATAATTTAAAAACCCTTATAATGGTATTAAATAAGTAAAATAAGAGAAGTTGCTAATTAATCTCAAGAAGTAGACCTTCATGAAGACAAAATTGGTCTATTTCAGATTTGTCATTTCCCAATATGGGTTACATATGGAAAATTTATTTGTAATGTTTGGAGTGTATTCCAATTGGTTTATATGGAGATAACCCATACTTCATTATGTCCCCATAACCACTTATTGAAAGTATCACTAATATAAAAAAAAACTTAAGATAATTATTACAATGTTCTTATTTGTAACCACAATCATAATCCCTTGGGATAGTACTTGTTTATATAGTTGAAGTTGGTAGTATAAAATATGCAAATGAATTTTTGAATATTTAGTCAATTTATATTAGTTGAGATTGGTGGTATAAATTTTACAAATAAAGTTTTTAACATTAATAAATAATTATTTAATTTAAATTAGTTGAGATTGGTTGTATTAAAGTTACAAATATAGTTAATGATATGGATCCATTAGTAATACATGTTATTTTTTCCCTTGGAATTCTTTATTCATACATTATTTATTTGATAGGATTAAAAAGTGGGTTTTGAAAGGCCTTAGAGACATGTATAAATGATAGAAATATAAAACAAGCACGCTCTTATGAAACAATTGTACCAGTGGCCAACATGGAATAAGATAGTGAATAGGAAAATGAACCAAAAATAACTTTCCAAGTGACAAACACCTTTAGCAACTGAAAAATAGAAACCACCTTCATTCATCAAACAACCCAGCTAAAATCCAACAATATTCCTCAAAAAAATTTCCAAGAGATATTCATATGATCAAAAATCAATTATCAAGAAACAAACACCTACAACCAAACATTTATTAAGGTGTGTTTAGATTATTAATTTGTAATAATGTAATTATTAATAGATAAACAATAATATGTTAATATTTGTTTATGATGATGATGATGATGATGATGATGATGATGATAATAATAATAATAATAATAATAATAATAATAATAATAATAATAATAATAATAATAATAAGGTTAGTTTTATTTAGTTTATTAGTTACTTGAATATATTGTAACAATAATATATTCTTATATAGTTAGTTGGTTAGTTGAGAGATTGTTTACTTGAGATATTTTAGGGATCTCACCATCCCAAATATAGGAAAATCATTTATTATATATTTTTAATCATCTGAATGATTACACGCATGCACGCACGCGCGCGCGCGCGCACACACACACACACACACACACACACACACACACACACACACACACACACACACATAGAGTGAGAATATTATTATGTTTAAATCATTTTTTTATTATTCTATAATATTTAGCTCTTTTATTATTGAGTAAACTCTGATTTATACCAATATTTGGTATTAGAGTAGTGTTCAGTTTGTCCTGGTTATGGAGTCTTTAGGTTTATTCAAGATGAGTCTTTTGAGGAGTCATCATAGTTATAAGAAAACTTGGTTAATGAAGAGGAATTTTATTCTAGGGAATTATTATCATAAGAATATATGTATATTACATTTGATTAAAGATTTTCTACACTTCATCATGCACATATATTGATCTTCATACATGCTCACTATTCATCTCTCTCTTTGTGTATTAGGTAATTGACATCCACTTTGCTATTACTATATCCTAGAAAATAGTCAAACCCAAAGGCTTGTATTATTTTTAAACATATTTAAAGTAGTTAATAGACTAGACTTCAATTCTAAGTGTGTGAATTTTTGAGTGGACTGAAAGCATCTGCTAGATCTATGTCAATCACTAGCTCTAGATTGGGACATAACACATCAGAATGAAGTGATAAGAGCACAATGAAATAAAAGCTTTTATGCATTGTTTATATTTAACACCACCTTATGATCTCTGGATCAGTTCAATATGCTTCATTTCTTTCATGTATAACCATTTCATTGAACATATTTTACATCAATTGATTGGTATCCATGCATTTGTCTTGACTCAGTATCAAGTTTTTTTGGAGTTTTTCTTTCAATTTAGGATCTAGTTCCAGCATAATCCCTCAACTATATGCATGTCTTAATTCATATATATCAATTTCATATTCTAGATAGTTTCTATAACATTTGAATCAAGCATAAAATTTTGCATTAGAAACTGGATGTTTCAATCAACTCCCTTGATGATATATTATAAGGTTCCATTTGGATGTTTATTACTACTCATGGCTACATTGCTTCCTCACCATTTTATCTTTGGGTTGGTTATTGTTTTTATCTTTATTTTTATGTGTTTTTTAAATCATAGTTAATATATGATGTAGTGAGGAGTTTGTTGTATTTGAATTAGTCTATTATTGAATTTCAAAAGTATAAAACAATATCATTTTTATTAAGTTTAAAAACTAGTGTCTTGATGTCACTTTTATGTCTTTATCGAAAGATAAGATAAAAATGTGTTTCTTATCAATAGGTTATTATTTTACGTTAGTAAATTTGTAATTATCTCTAACTCATATATCTTAGAATTTTAATTTTTTGAGGTTTTAGTATATTTTATGTCATAGTTTTTAGTAGTAATATGATTTATATTATCAAAAAGTAAGAAACTTTTTCTATGATAGTTTTTTATTTAGTTCATTATCATTTAGTTGTGTTGTCAAAAAAAATTAGTAAAGATTCAAAAAATTGTGTCAAAACTGTAATTGACATAGTTTCAGTATAAACTTACGTCCCAAATATGGAATATCAAGACATCAAAATTCTAAATGATTTTGAAGTTAGATATGAGGTAGACACCAAATTGGAGGTTGTCTGACCACAAAAATGTCTATGCTTGAATGCACATGAATACATCCAACACTTTCAAAAAATGTAAATAGCTTCACCAACTAAAGGATGGAAGAAACAGAGGTAGGAGGCTTTTTATGCTTCACATTTTCCACTAGCGATGGGGTCACTTTATGCTTTAGTGGCCTATTTGATTTTTAGTTTTTTGTGAATAATAATAGATTTTATATACCTATTAATGATTTTAATAAGTGAATTTAATATCCCTTTGTAACTTATCTACAATATGATAGCGAAGAGAGCTAGTATCTATATTGCACATTATGATGTGGTTTATGGTAAGCCACTTATAAAACTATTTATTTGTGGTTATTAGTTATCCACTTGAAAATTATCCCATTTTGGTTGTTGGTTAGCCATATATAAATCCATTTTTAAGGTTTGTGATTTTCTTATGAAAATCATTGAATCATGGGTATAGGTGTAGATATGCGATAGATGTTTTACTTATATTCACATTAAGGGGGTGTCTACTATGGGTTAATAATGTTCACAATGGGGTGAATGTTAAGGTGTGTTCACATTATTAATTTGTAATAATGTAATTATTTTTAGAAAAACCATAATATATTAATAGTTGTTTGTGTGGTATATTATTGTTACGCATAATAACAAAAATATACAAGGTTAATTTTATGTAGTTCATTAGTTACTCGAATATATTGTAATAATAATATATTCATATATAGTCGGTTGGTTAGCCATGAGATTGTTTAGATGAGATATTTTAGGGATCTCACCATCTTGAATATAGAAAACTCATTTCCTATACATTTTTAATCATTTAAATGCTTATATATATACATACAGTGTGGGAATATTATTGTGTTTCAATCAATATTTATTATTTTGTGATATCTGGCTTTCTTATTTTTGAGTAAACTCTTATTTGTACCAATAACATTAGAAGCCACTATCCTTTAATAAATAGTCTAGCTGAATTTAAGACATTTTTTTCTAAGCTTATACCAAGAGTTGGTCACCTTTTTGTATCAGATCGAAGAGTTATACTAGATGATACTTGAGCTTTTGTGATTTTACTTTTTGACCTTTTGGTCACTTTAGTGCAATCCCCATTGGCACTTGGATCCTCCAACTCCTTAAAGAAAGAGATGTATACTTCAAAATGAAAGGGATGAACTGGGTAATTTGAAAAAAATTATCCTTGAATTATAGCCTCAGGTTACACCTCCAATCCCTTCGTGACTTTCTTCCCTGATGAAGGAATTCGAGACGAAAGAGACTCAAGGGCTAAACTTGATCCACAGTATTTTTTGTCTTGAGGCAATGCAATATTATATGATCATATATATATTTCATTAATTTTTAGTATAAAAAATCACTTAAAATTGAACCCTTCTATAAAAAATTAGTCTTAAAAAAATACCTTATAGTAAGAATTATCAAAGTATTGAGATGTGTTTAAATTAAATTAGTTGATATATATTAAATACATATATTTGAAATAAGTTGAGAGATGTCAATTTCAAGGTTTATATCTTGTATTATTAATGCACCAAAATAATTAATAATGTCATTATATTTATCAAAAATATCTCATTGACTAGTGATAAATCATATCAATGTAACTATTTTAATGTATAAGTTCAAAAAAAATTCCCCTTCAAACTTCATTGTATGGCCAAGATATTATAATTTTTTGATTGAATTTTATTATAAAAAAGGAAAAAAAATATATGAACAATCAAATGTACATGAAATTCAACTTCAAGTTTAAAATTGAACACAATCATAAATACTATAGAGTACCATTACGTTTTCCAAATATCATTGTAGAATAACTCTTGATATGTACACACACACACACACACACACACACACACACACACACACACACACACACACACACACACACACACACACACACACACACACAATGTATGTATATGTACATACATACATTGTGTGTGTGTGTGTGTGTGTGTGTGTGTGTGTGTGTGTGTGTGTGTGTGTGTGAGAGAGAGAGAGAGAGAGAGAGAGAGAGAGAGAGAGAGAGAGAGAGAGAGAGAGAGATGTTCCTTTTTTTTTTGGTTTTTTGGTCTTTTTTGGGGTGCGGTGTTTTGGAGGGGAATGGAAATGAATGAAATTTATGAAGGCAAATTTTTGTTGGACTTATTTTAATAATTTATCACTTAGCTCCTCACTTATATGGTTTAAATATTTCATAACTCAGAGTTAAAATATGATTGAAAAAATTAATTAAAAATTAATATATTCACATTTTTAATAGGTTTGTTTAAGTATATTTTTTAGGTGTTATTTTTTTCATATTAGTTCATTTTTAAAAAAATATATTAATTTATTTTTAATATTTTATTGATTTTTTTTAATAAAATATCATTTAAATTATTATGTGTGTGTAATAAAGAAAACTAAATTATATTTTTTGTTTAGAATTTTTTTGGTCATATTATGTTTTATAGTATTAAACAATCAATTAAATATTTCTACAAAAGTTTCAATTTTAAAAAGATTTTATATTAAGAATTATCAAGTATAATGTTATCTTTCACCTTACTAAATTTAGATTAAAATTAAAAATTAATTAAAAAAATAAAAATAAAAATTGTTTTTTTTTTTTTTTTTGGGTGTGAAATTATTTAATTTTGAAATGAAATTAACAAATTTTTAATGAGGGGTCTTGATTGACTTCATTTTAATATTATATAACATTTCTAATTATTTATATATTTTTAATTTTTAATATAATTTAAAATAAATTATTATGTTAATTGATTCATTTAAAACTTGATGAATTATTTTAATGTTATAAAATTTATAACTAAAATTATTTTGTTTATTATAAAATATTTTAATGTTGTAAAATTTATAATTTAAAACAATAATTTAATTATTTTGTTTATTGGAAAAGGGAAAGATGAGTTCATTTAAATGAAATTGACATTTTAAAATTGGATTCATTTTAATATATTGTTACTTCCCTCATCATTTATATTGTTTTAATTGTAGATAAGGTTTATTATTTTAGTCAATTTATTTGAGTTTATGAATTACCATGGTGTTGTCAACAATTTATTGAGTTTGATTTAAACATTCACTTACAAATATATGTTTAATATCATCATTTATATAATTTAAATTTATAACACAAATTAAAAAAAAATTATTATGTTAAATGATTCATTTAAAATTTTGATATTATAAATTTTATAATTAAAATTAAAACTTTAATTATTTTATTTACTTAATTAATTGAGAGAAAGGAAGAGTGGGTTTGCAAACTTTTAACGACCTCCCTCATCACACACATAGTTTTCATTTCTGGCAGGTTTTATTGTTTTAGTTAACTAATTTAAGAGTATTCTCAACAACTTTATTCAGGTGGATTGTAGTTGGCCTCATTTAAAAATCGGTTAACCCAGCACCATTTTAATTATCCATATTTAAAAATTTATTGCCAGGTGGTCTATTGCAGTGTTCGCATTTTCTGGCTGCTGCAAACTGTGATCAGAGGTTGAAGATGTTTGAAGTTACTCACTAAAAAGTCCCGATCGTGAACAATTTAGTCATGATAAGAGTCATAACAGTCTTTATTACCGTTTGGGGAAAGATAAACTTGATGATAGAGTCGATTAAAATGATCAGAGTCATTGACTGTATGCCGAATTTTGTTTTACCGGGGTAACAACCATGGATTAAAAAACCGGATTATATATTTTTTGCGGCTATTAAAGCTTTTCAGCTTTTATATATATATATATATCGGCTGTTAAAGCTTTTCAGCTTACTGATATCACTCTAGGGATGCCTTATGGAATATTTACAATACTTATTAAATTTATTTACAAAATTTATTATCCTTTAAATTCAATAATATTATTTATAATCTGTTTACTATTAAAATCAAACAAATAATTTTATTTGTATGTTTTATATTTATCAATCTTAACATCCAATAAAAATAAATCTCAACAATTATCATTTTATGAAATTTAGATTAAAATGTTCATCCTAACATTATATTATTGAGCATAATCTCTAAACAAATCAATCTATCACATAGAGTTTATATAAATTTTAGAATCCACATCTAATCATATTAGATATGAAACATATCTAAGATAAATGAGGTGGTCTTTGGTTTGTATATGCATGAAAATTTGGATTAACAATCTTAATGTGATGTAATTATTTAGTTAATAATTTTGATAAACTAAACACCACATAAAATATATAATTTTGATAATTTTTTTGTTGAATCGTGATAAATCATATCAATGTATTTACATCAATATGTTAAGGTTTTTTTTTTTTTTTTAAATCCCTTCAAACTTTATTATATAACCAAAATATTATAAATTTTTAATTGAATTTTCTAAGAAAAAAAAAATCTATTTAACAATCAAATGGAAGTGAAATTCAACTTCATATTTTATGATTGAAAAGTGCACTTTATTAAATAAAAAAAAACTTTACAAAATAAAATACAGCTAGTCATAAAAAAAAGATGGATGAAAAAGTCAAACTCCAAAAACCACACTAGGTTAAAAAGGCCCTGAGAAAGTAGCAGAAGCAATTAGAAGGCCATAATGACCAGCAAATCTAACACATGTGCACTAACAATTAAAAAAGAAAAAGAAAAAAACACTAATTCTTTAAGTAGCAACAATGAACATGGTAGCAGGTGGCAGAGGTGACAAAGCGTCCTAAGGATTCCCTTCCCACCCCCTATCAGTAGGTGGTCCTCATCCAAGGTAAGAGGCTCCCACCCATCATTTTTTTGATCTTGAGTTTATTATGGCTACTCAGAATTCTGTCGAGGCAGAGAAATAGCAAGCACTAGGGACATGAACTTATCTTGCTAGGGAGACACCTAGCCTCCTCTACTACGACTATCATAATGAGATGATCCATGCCCAAGAGATGGATGAGAGTGAGGAGAGGAGCTCCTCCAACACTGGGACCTATGGATTCAAGACTGAGATTTCCTGACTTCTCCACCACATACCCAAGGAGGAGTGAGATTGGGTGTCGCCTAACTGATAGCACAAGGGGCATTCCTCCAATGATCCAATAGCTCTTGCAAATGGTGAATTTCAAGCACACTTTCTCTCTCTAGCTCTAAACCTAAAATGTAACATTACAGATCACATTAATTTTGTTAGAAATTGAAAGCTCAATTTCCATAGCTTCATGCTTCAAACAAGCTTTATTTTTAGACTTCCATATCTGAAATAAAATATCAATGCAAAAAATATACCAATACCTATTGTATCTTGTAGGATGCAAGATAGAGTCCCCCAAGAGAGATAGTTTCCAAGTGAACATTTCGAGTATGAAGGCTTTAAAAAAAGAATGAATCCATCTCAAGGCAGATTGAGCATGAGGACAAAACTAAAAAGGGTGCTTAAATGTTTTTGGGTAGTGGTAAGCATGACATGTGGAATTAAGAACCCCCATATGCTTGCATCGATCTCCAATAGGGAGCCCTTGATACATAATGCACCGAAGAAAATGAGCCTTTTTAGGTTCTAAGATACCCCACCAAATATTATTAAATCTCCTTAGCAAGACATGGTGAAGTGCGGTAAGACTCCAACGTCTATTGAGCACCTCAATATCAATATGTTGGGGAGAAATAAGATTATATCCCAACATAGGGGCATAATGACAAAAAGGAGTGGCTGTAGACCAATTCCAATTCTTCCACCATGGGTTAAGAGAGAACACTTCAATTTTATGAAGATACTCATCACGTATGACATTCTGAATATTAAAAATAGAATCTTTAGCTTCTTTGTTAAGTTGAAATCTAGATTTCACAATATTCTAAGGTAATCAGTCTCAAGAGATTTTACAAAAAATATATCCAATGTGCTTTATACTCTTTTTAAAAATCCTAAGAATTTTTATCCAAGGAACCATGGAAAAGGGAACATTATGAAAATTGATAATAGGGGACCACTAGAGAGATTGAGAATTAATTGAGAGACCATTCCTAAATCCATATCCAACCAAGACTAGGTGAGACTTGAGTTTCTCCTAGGCCTTCCATATGCTTTGTACGATAAAAGGGCTAGATATTTTCATAGGCACAAGAGTGAGGAGAAGGGTGTGCAATTCAAGGCCCCGCCATGCCTTCTGACCTAAAGGAGATCCTTGAACTATGCAATTCTGAATAAGGATCTTCTAGGCTTCATCTCCTTCCAAGCCTCTTATAATCCACTTGATGCTGAAATCAATGCCCTAAATTTTAATGTCAATAAGGCCAAGCCAAAATGCTTCCTTAGGCCTATATCAAATGGCCGAAGACACTTTGTGAAATATTTGATGGCATCAAAATTAGCCTAGAGGAAGTCATGAAGAAGCTTTTCCAACATGGCATAGGAGGCATTAGAAAGGGCCCAACAAGAAGAGTAATAAACATGAGCAGTAGCCAACACCTTAGAGCAGATTTGAAATCTCCTAGCTAGCGTAAGAGGCTTAGCAATTCAATAGGCAATTTTATTTTCAACCCTATGTATGACATAAGACTAAAGTTCAATAGGGGAGGCCTGAAAGGGAAAAGGAATGCCAAAGAATTTAAATTAAACACCTTGGAGGATCCATTTCCATTGGTAACCCTCAAGACAAGGGAGTTTAGGTGATAGAAAATGTCTGTAGCATTGGGTCTTCTTCCATTGAATGGAAGATCCTAAATCCAAACAAAAAGTATCAAGGCATTGCATGGCATTATTGACTAAATTTTCATCTTCTTGAAGACTAATAAAGGATTCATCTACAAAGTGACCAATAACCAATTGATGATCTAAGGTAGGAAGAGAGATACCTTTAACCATCCCCCTAGATGTATAGTCAGCTAAAAGGTTATTAAAACCTTCTGCAATAAGAACATAAAGGGTAGGATCAAGTGGGCAACCTTGTTTGATCAATATGTATAGCTTAAATCTATGAGATTGTGTACCATTTATGGTGATGCAAGCTCTAATATCTTGAAAGAGCATGTTAATGGTGTGCACAAAATTTACTCCAAATCCAAGATCCTGAATCATGGTTGTGATAAAGTTCCATTGTATGTGGTCATAGGCTTTTTCATATTCAATCTTAACAAAAAGAGCTTTTTGATTGGAGGTTTTATCCCACTCCATGCCTTCTCATACAATTATCACATTGTCTAGGATATAACGATTCTAAATGAAGCCCATTTGTTCACTCTTAACAACTAGAGGAAGGATATGTTTGATCATAAGGGCTAAACCTTTGGCAATTATTTTCTAGGATATATTCAATAAAGTAATAGGCCTCCAATTGGCTAGCACTTTTGGGTCTCTAGCTTTGGGTATGAACTTAATATTTCCTTGATTTATGAGATCCCAAAGAATTGGTATGCAAAGCTTCAAGATAAACCTTATGCAGGTCAAGGCCCATGGTGTCCCATAAAGAATTATAAAACTTGCAAAGGAATCCATCAATTCTAGGATCCTTATCAATGGTCATCTGTGAAATGAATTCCTTAAGATCATTAAGACTAAGAGGTCAATCACAAGCAACTCTCTGAGCCTCTGAAAGCTTACAAGGAACAACACCCAAACAATGGATGAGAACATCTTGTATGGTATCAGTATCTGGCTGAGAGGTAAACACCTCTTGATAGTGAGAAACAAACTATTGAAACACCTTAGGTAATTTAGTGAGGTCCCTAGTTGTACCTTTAATGGTCTTGATCCTATCGACCACTTGTCTAGATCAAGGTAGGGTAAAAAATTACTTGGTCACTTTGTCACCCACTTTAAGCCAATGCATTCTAGTGTACAATTGAGCTCCTCTGACATTGTAAGCTTCATCCACTTGGATTTTGTGTCTCTAGCTAGTGGCATGAGCTTGTAATTACACATTAAAATTCAAGGCTTCAAGCTCCTTTGAGGCTCTGATAAATTTTTGCTTGGTGGCATGATGGATACACCATATAAAAGAGATAGCCTATTTGCCATATATTATAAAAAAGTGGAAATACATTTGATATCATCAGACCACCACATATTCCATCTAGTGGAGCTAATGGGCCTTAGAACAAGGTTTTAGATATAACCAATATGATTCAAGGTATGCTCATGCTTGAGATGGGTAGTGTTGACATAAAATTGGGTGATCTACACCCAAACATGTGGACTGGCCCACTCAACATTGAAGCAAATAGGGTGATGGTCTGACATAAAGGTGTTTGATATAACCAAGATAGGTGAACCTTGTATAGGTGTAAAATAAAAAATATCTTGTTCGACTAACAGATCTTGATCGAGCCTTTCGAGCACCCTATCCTCACCTTGGTGAAAATTAGACCAAGTGAACTAGGGTCATGCGAATATTTTCATCGATGGTGATTGGGTTCAAACACCCTGAGTTTGTTTCATAGATAGAACAATGCCTCACATTCTCCTAAACACAACCTCATAGTTAGCCACCCTTCTTTATCTTTTAGTGATTCTATCATATTGAAATCACCATAATGAATCTAGTGAGCATTTGGAAATGAGTCAGCTAGCCATCTCCACAATAAGGTATGCTCAACAACATCATTAGAAGCATAAAGGTTTACTAACCCAATTATTCAGTTGTCAAGATCAAAAAGCATCCAAACCATATGATTTTAGGGGTCGAACCCCCATGAAATGATATGTTGGGATAACTCTGGTGTAAATAAAGTCATAAATCCTCTTTTACCTGGTCTCATGATGAGTGGCCTAATAGATGGCCCTAGGCCAGATAATGTGTGCTATAGAATGAAGCATGAAGTTAGAAATATTGACTTCTTGAAGGCATAATATCTTCATGTTTGAAAATAATTGACAATTATTCCAAACTATATACATATGCATCAGATCAATAAGCCCTCTAATATTCCATGAATAGACTATCATGGAGAACTATCATTATTCATATCTCCCTCTTCTATGAGATCTAAGAGGGCTAAAAACCTGTTGAAAGCAATGGTAGAGATTCTAAAATCTCCTAGTGTAAAGGGTTATCATTTATGTGACCCATATTCATCTTCACCAGAAGGTGAAGGGCTATGAGATCGATGTAACACAACTTTATAGTTGAAGGTAACAAGATTCATAGAATCTGAGTTAATCACCCCAAAAAGGGTTTTGAAATAAGGCTAGGGGTAGTAGAGATTGGTGGAGGGAATATAACAATGACCTATTATGGTGATCATGAAATGGATTTAGGTGGTTAAAGTTATGAGTATGGAGGGGACTTAGCTAGACTAGAGGTAGTGATGGAGGTATGCAAAAGGTGTAAAGCATTGTTCCTAGTTGGCACTCTAGTAGGAGCATTTTTATGTTTAATAACCATGGTCCACCTATTAGAGGTGCCAAATGAGGGCTTTGGGTTGAACCCATTACATTCTTGGGGCATGTCAGATGTGGGGACCATGAGGGGACATTCCCTAATCATGTGGGAAGATGACTAGAAATTAAAATAAATATTTGGCAAATTTATATACACCACCCACTAAATGAAATGGCTATCACCAAATTAAATATGAATAGAATCTTTGAGATCCTTATGAAGGTTTATCTCAACATAGACCCTTCGTTGGGGGTGAGTGGCATAAAATTCAGACTACTCATGGCAAATGAAGTAAATCAATGACTTGAAAAACTAGTCTATAAAATTCTAAAAGGGTAAGGGCAACCCAAGGAACTCAATCGAAACTAAGATTTTGAGTTTTCCCTACTTTCAGACCTAAAAATCCCTTGTCCAATGAGAGAAATAAATCAAATTATTAAGTATAAGCTAGGGACCATGGCTAATAGTGGCCTTACAATGATCAGAGTTAGTGAAACGAAATAGAAAAAAGCCTTTAGGGAGGTTTTGGACACCTCTAATTTAACCCCATGGTTCTATCAGTGGTTATGAACCTACTATTTGAAGAGGATCTCTGGGGGGCCTCGACCCATAAAATAAGTAACAAGAGTAAAGTTTTCAAAATAGATGTAAGATTTATCAAATTTAGGTAATTATAAAACTACATCAGGCATAGGCATGTTTTCTTCAAGAGAATTACCTCATGATAAACCTTTAGAATGAATTTTTATGCATGTTTTGGAACCATTTTTTCTATTCATCCCATCAATAACTCTTGCATCAAATGATGCATAAAGAGTGGTGGTATCCATTTATAACAAGGAAAGTTAAAAAAGTTCCACAAAGGGTAGAGGGGAGGGCCAACTCAGTGCAGTAAATGCTTGTTTAAACCAAAAATCCTACCTTGATCTAAAAATATTGGTAGTATGATTGATCTTAGAGAGAGATTATACAATCACATCCATCAAATTTACGATCGAGCATGCCCGCTACTAAAACCAAACCTTAGCAAAACCAGACCTAATTCCTAGAAGAATTATCTTTTCAATATTGGGTGCATGTAAAAAGTTGCAATTTAATATGATTTACTTGGACATGTTTCATATATACTATTATATCATTTATCTTAGACATGTTTAATCTTTTTAGATATGAATCTTATTTATAATTATTTTACAATAACAATCATAAACATAATAGAATATCATTATCCACTTCAAATGTTATTGTAAAATATCTCTTAAAATATTTAGATTAATGATAGATGTGTGTGTGTGTGTGTGTGTGTGTGTGTGTGTGTGTGTGTGTGTGTGTGTGTGTGTTTATAAATTTTATGGATGTGAAAATTTTTTGTTAAAGGAAATATTGATTGGATTCATTTTAATACATTTTCACCTACCATTTCATTTATATGGTTTTAATATTTTGTGACCTTTTATTAAGCTTGTTCAAATATATTTTTTATGGATTATTTTTTTCCTATTAATTAATTTCTAAAAAAATTAGTAATTAATTTTTTTAAAATAATTTGATAATTTTTTAATAAATATTATTAAATTTAATATATACGTTTGGAAGAGAACTATATTATACTATTTATTTAATTTTTTTTGGTCATACTATATTTTATATTTATATAATATAAAATAAATCCACTTCGATTAACATTTCTTTAAAAAAAAAACATTTTAAAAAAGATTTTATATTCAAATTTTCATTCTCAAAAAGATTTTATATTAAAAGTTATCAAATAGAAGTTTATATTTTAATCTATTAAAATAAATTAAAAGTTAAAAAAATATTAATAAAATTGAATATTATTTTATTTTATTTTATAATGTAGAGTTATTTAACTTTTAAATGAAAATAACTAATTTTTAATAAGGAGATGTTGTTTGGTTTCATTTTAATACTTTATGACTTCCCCAATCATTTATATAGTTTTAATTTATGATACAATTTAAAATATATATATATTATGTGAATTGATTCATTTAAAAATTTATGAATTATTTTAATAGTGTAAAATTTGTAATTCAAATTAGTAATTTAATTATTTTATTTATTTATTTGTTGGAAAATAGAGGTGGATTTATTTAAATGAAATCAACAAAATTTTAACAAAGGTTTTTTTAATTGATTTCATTTAAATTTTTTTTGATCTTCCACATTATTTATATAATTTTAAGTATGGACATATTTTATTATTTTAATGGATTCATGTAGACACCTAAATCTGGCCACCAATGATCATCAATCAGGGTTTTGACCAATTTCTACTAAAATTCACAATTTGACCTAAAAATATTAAAACACGTTAAATGAATTTAAATTCATATATTCAAGTGTCAATTTTGGTTGGAGTATCATTAAATGGGACAATACAATTTATGAAGTAGTTAACTCTAATCAAATTATTTCGAGTCAAAATGTCAATTTTACATGTGGATGTTCTAGATTGCTCTTTTCTATCAATTTTTTTATACGAGACATGTGCCTTTGTTATTTTGTATTGACAACATCCTAAATTGGCTAATAGTTTCAATGCATCTAACATCGATTTTCAATTCCAATCTAGTCAAATTTTGAGTTAATAATACGATATTTTGACCAATTTGATTAATTTTTGCACAAATTATTAAGGTTTTGCATCAAAGTTGACTAATCCTATTTAATGCTAATTAAACCAAATCAAGAGGTTAATTCAAATTTTTATGGAACTTTTTGAATATTTATTTTGAGAAATTGATTATCATTAACTGCATCATCAAATAACATCATCCTATGTGGTGGCATATACAAGCTATAAATGTCATAAATATCTGAATTAATACCTTCTATGACTCATTAAGACCCTCCATGCCTAAGTAATACCCCTCTATCCCAAATATTGATGAGCCTATTTATCAATTTTAATTAAATAATTGAATTAATCCTTAGCCACACATCTTCATTTTGAGAGGGATAATTCAAGTTGATTCTAAACCATTCCAAAAATCTATAAATATGAAGCCTTGCCTATTGAATTTTAATCTCTTTTACGCCAAACTTATAATGCCCAAATGCATTCAAAATCATTGCAATTAGTGTTATAATTTCAAATTATTAAGTCAAGCCAAGCAAAAGCCAAACATGGTGCTAAGGAGAAATGGAGATAGCCACACTTCATTGACGCAGACTTCATGACAACAAACCAAGCAAACCACTTCAACAAATTGTTCAGACCATCCAAGGAAGGTGAAAGAAGGTTTTCTTTGCATTTTAGTTGTGTTTTCCATTCTAATCTTGTTAACTAAGCTCCCACATTAAAATAGGATTAAGGTGTTAACTATCAGTGTATTGTTTTGATTTTGATTACATATACTAACACAATACTAATATCCCCTTATTACAATACTTTGTTTATAACTCATTCAAAAATTTATGAACTATCATAATATTACAAATATTTTTATTAAGTCTAGTTGAAATATTTACTCACAAATATATATTTAATATCATTATTTATAAAATTTTGATTTTTAACATAATTTAAAAAGATTTATTACATTAATTGATTTATTTAATAACTTATGAAGTACTTTGATCTTGTAAAATTTATAGCTGAAATCAATAACTTAATTATTTTATTTATTCATTTGATTGAAATAAGGAAAGGATGGGTTCATATAACTTATAAATGAACAAACTTTTAATGACGAGGTTCTTGATTGGTTGGCAAGTTTTATATGAACTGCCATCGTATTGCCAATAAAGTATATGAACTACCATGGTACTGTAACTAACTTAATGAGCTGAGAGCCGGATCGTAGTTGTCCTCATTTAAACTTTATCACCTACAAATATGTGTTTAATGTCAAATTGCTCTCCAATCAATCATCTCTTCATTACGATTCTTAGCCTGTAATTATAAGATAAGAATTCTTTCGGAAATTGCAGCCATGGATGTGATGTACATGGGTCTAGTATTAGTGGACACAATGCTTGTACTAATTGTTGTAAGGATTATGACAAAACAAATTACCAAAGGACCGACCGCTAAACTGGCTGATGGTGAGCTTGATGCCGTGGGTGTTACTGAACATCAACCATCTTTATGAGCAGGGAGCGAGAGTAGAGATTTAAAATGGCAGAACGTTCAAATTTAGAGGCCCATGGTAGTGGGGAAGCCATATGTTCCAAGTAGTCACCTCTACTCCTGCTAATATAGAATATATATTTTGAAGGATGATTTCGCCAACTTCCCAAAAGGCCCCTATTTCAAAGGGGCATTGTTCGAAATATTTGGCGATGGTATATTTACCGCAGATTATAAGTTGTGGAAGCACCAACGGGTGGGCGCTGCAATAGCAGTAAGCAGTGCCGCCGCCAGAGACATGAATTTCAGCCTCTTGTACAAATTGGTGCATGGAAAATTAGTGCCACGTCTTGAAGAAGCAAAAGAGAAAAGATTCGGTGGATTTGCAAGATATTTTGCTTCAGTTTGCTCTTGATCATGTGTGTTTGACTATTTTTGGGAGAGACGCCAGAACCCCAGATACCGCGGTTAAATTTTCGGCGACGTTTGACGATGCCATGGAATGCTGCACTTATCGTCTAGTCTGCCCTCCACTTTTGTGGAATTTTATGAGATTTTTGAATGTGGGGTTTGAGAAAAAGATGAGTGTAGCTGAAGAAATAGTCCGTGATGTTTAGAATTAAGGAGTTGGAGAACGAAAAAGAACCGCAGGGAGACATTTTATCCTGCTGCATCAAATTGGAGGTAGAAGAAAAAACCTTCCCCTTCTGAAAAACGGTTGCAGGTATGTAGAGTTTAAACAAGAGATGTGTGTGTCCGAGTAATTTTAAATATTGAGTTATTTTAAAAAATTTATTAATTTTCTTAGTTTATTGTTTTATAAATTTCAGGATTCACCTTTAAGCATATTTCTTGCCCGAAGATACTTCAGCTCTGGCAATTTCATGGTTCTAGAGGAAAACATAAACTCTGAAATTTCTAATATTTTAATGTCAAAACACTTGAATACTAGTGATGACAACTCATACTCATATGATATGATGCGATTTTTTCGTTGGAAAGATTTAAGAGGTATGAATTATTTGCATGCGGCTTCGTCTGAGACAACGAGGCTTTATCCCCCTCTTCCTATAGTTCAAAAAGAATTAGCCAGAGATAATGTTCTCCCTGATGGAACCCATGTTAAGAAGGGTTCAAAGCTTCTCTATTTCATTTACGCTACAAATAGAATGGAGACGGTGTGGGGAGAAGATGCCAAAGATTTCAAGCCTCGGAGATGGATTAATAAAGCAAGGATCTATATGGAGTGGGATTTTAAGTATCCCGTCTTTAACGCGGAGAGAATTTGCTTATGTGAGTATGAAATACGTGGCTGCCAATATCCTTGCACATTATCGAGTGAAAAATGAAGCATGTCATCAAGTGAAAACCAGGATTGGGATGACGTTATTCGTGAAGCACGGTCTTAAGGTCACTTTACATACTAGAAATGTGTATACTCACTAGTTTGGATAGATTCTCATCAAGTGAAAACCATACCGCTTGCATTTAATGTTCATTTGTGACTCCTAAATGATTATTATGACCAAAGCTAAAATGATATTAAATCATATATAATTAATTATGACACATCTTAAAACATAATATTGGACTTCTATATAAGTTTTTGAGTATAAGGGTTTGATTAATTTTGACTTGTGGTCAAAATAATCAACAAACCGTATGTAAACTATTTCTATAAATGGTGCAAAATATGATTTGACATTTGTTAATGATTACACAAGACGAGTTTAAATTTATTTCTTGAAAAAAAAACATCAAGTTTTAAATACATTTATTGAATTTCATGTCTTTGTTGAAAAATAATCCCATTATTCTTTACACATATTACACACTAATAATGGTACCAAATATATTAACAATGATTTTTTTGTATATAATAAGCAATATGGTATTAAACATGATAAAATTGTTGCCTACACACTTGAGCAAAATGGTTTTGTTGAACGTAAACATAAGACTATTATTAAAATGGCTAGGTGTTGTTGCATGTTAAAAATATGCATTATAAATTTTGCGCTGAAGCTATGTATTTTGATGTGTAATTCATTTATAGGAATCCCACTAAAAATGTTTTAAACATTATAATTGAAGAAACTTGGAGTGGTAGAAAACCTAATTTAAAGCATTTACGTGTTTTTGGTTATGATGCATTTGTTCATATTCTAATTAAAAAATGTAATAAGTTAGATTCTAAAGCAAACACTTTTACCTTTGTTGGTTATGATGAATCATTTATAGGGTGTATAATCCTCAAACTAACAAAATCAAGATCAAAAGGGATGTTAACATTGTTGAAAATGGTGTACATGATTGTGTTTTTAATCTATATTCTCTTGATATGATTTCTACTTCTTTCCCTTTTAAATCAAGTGATAATCATAATGGTATGGTGCATAATGTTGTTGTTCCTCAAATTCTTACTTCTTCTAAAAATTTTCTACCTAAATTTATGCCCAAGTGGGCCAAAATTATTATAGAAGATTATAAAATTGATGTATCTCTTAATGATACTCGTAAAAATAGGTAATAATTTTGTAATTATGCTTTGATGTCTAAACTTATGCACAATAATGATCCTCAAAATCTAAAACACAAGGTCACCCTAATTGAGAAAATATAATGCGTGATGAATATAAATCTTTGATTTCTAATAAAACTTTGGACTTAGTCCCTCTTCCTAAAGGGAATCATTTGGTAAGTTATAAACAATTGTTTAAAACTAAGTTCAATTTTGATAATCAAATTGAAAAATATGAAACTAAATTAGTTGCTAGAGATTTTTGACAAATTGAAGGCATTGACTATAATGAAACATTTGTTCATATTACTATGATGCTCAAATTTAAAGTTATTTTAGCTTTATTTGCTCACATGCATTGGCCTTTATATCAAATAGATGTTAAGTGTGCATTATTAAATGGTGATTTGCATGAAAAAATTTACATGTCCTAACTAAGGCAATGCAAATATTATTTGTGAGTTAAATAAAATTATTTATGGATTTAAACAATCTCTTAGAGAATGGTACTCTAAAATCTTTCAATTTTTTTATATTGTAAGGCTTTACTTGTATTTGTAATGATCGTAATTTTTTAATCATATTCAAAGTGACATAATTATCATTGTTTTATATGTTGATGACTTAATCATAACTAATAGTAATAATTAAATGGTTTATTACACTAAAAATATTTTGAAAAATACCTTCAAAATTGATCCAAGAGGATCTATATTTTTATCTAAAAACAAAGTCTTCAAATTATAGCTTCATCATTGTCATAGCAAAGGGCTCATCAAGAGCTTTCTGACAGATTTTATGGATCACAAAATGGAGCTCGTATATGCAAGTTTTAGCATGTGGAAGATTGAATTGGGCAAGTAAAAAAAAATTGGGTTTTGGATGTCAACAACTGGTGAGAGGTCAACAATCAATAAATGAATGACAAGTGGTGAATAGAGATTGGTCTACGTGGTGGGTCCTCAAACCACTACGTGGCTTGCCACCATTTATAATGGTCCAATTTTAATTAATTTAACTATGTAATTAATTAATCCCACATTCCATGCCACTTTAATGTCATTTATACCACCTTCCACATGATATCCCTGTCAACAAAAAATTCTATCCAATAGAGTCCAAAAAATGCCACATTTTAACTCATAGTTCCCACACACTCCACATGCCATGCCATACACTTTCCACTTACCACCACACATTCCACACAATACGTGGTAATGCCAATTACTTGGCATTATAAACCATGAATTATGTGGTATAGCAATATCCAACGAACGTCCCACCTTCCCAATGTTGGATTTAAGATTTACATAGACCACTAAAACTGTTGGAGTCAGATTCAAACCTAACAAATTTGGGTAAAAAGATAAGTGCTTCACCACTTGGGCTATGTTGAGGTGTGGAGCTAAAAGCTTCACCAGATGAGTGGATGTTGAAGTTGCTAGATTTACACAGTCGTCAACGATGGCAAGGAGTCGACCAGTAGCTATCGACGTCAGTTGTATATCAGTTGATGTCGATCATGTGTAGGCAAATAGGGACCGACGTCGGTTACCTGTACATCCAAAAAATTTATTTTTGTGGATGGAACAGAATGTTTGCATGATAAGTTTAGCTGTTAGTTGTAAGTCTACATTTCTATTTTTGGTAGGACTATTTTAAGCCTTTGATTATGAGGTGTATCTAATGGTTGTTAATGCATAGCTCATGATCCCTAATCTTATATAATAGGAACAGATCTTCATAGCTTGTGTATGTGTGTAAGAAAGAATAGTACAAGACATATTGTATATGTGTGTATCAATCTAGGTTGTTGGAATTGATTGTAAACTCTTGAGGGAAAGAGATCTGTACATCTGAGAGGTGTGAAAAGAAAGTGTGATTTTCTTCATTGTATTTCTTTCTGGAAGAGTTTAATACAATTTTTCAGGGTGATTTTTTGTATCTCTTATTCTTTGCTATCTCTGATTCTAGTTACTTATTATTCTGGTTTAATTTCATGTTTAATTACTTATATAAAAGTAATCAAGTTTGTTGATTGATCCCCAACAAGTGATATCAGAGCTTAGGTTGACTAATAGGTATTTCAAATCTGGTTAGTGTTTGTTGATTATAGGTCACTCATAGAGGTTTTTGTTTGAATGGGAGAAGCAATGGCAGAAGAAATTAAACTGAGAATGGAAAAGTTTAATGGCAAGAATTACCAATTATGGAGAATGCAAATAGAAGATTATCTGTATCAAAAAGATTTATACTTACCATTGGGTGGGGTTGATAGAAAGCTCACAGATATGGAAGATGAAGAATGAGAAGTTCTTGATAGAAAGGCTCTTGGATCTATAAGATTGAGTCTAGCATCTACTGTGATTTCTAACTTGTCACAGGCAAAGACAATGGTAGAGTTAATGACTATTTTAGCAAATTTATATGAAAAACCCTCAGCTTCAAATAAGGTATATCTTATGAAGTAGTTGTTTAATTTGCAAATGCAGAAAAGTAGATCTGTATCTAATCATCTTAATGATTTCTATAGAATTGTAAATCAATTAAATTTAGTCAAAATAGTTTTTGATGATGAAATTAAGCCTCTTTTAATATTATTCTCTTTACCTAAAAGTTGGCATAGTTTAATAATGGCAGTTAATAATATTGCATTTGCTATAAATATCTTGAAAGTTGGTGATGTTGTTAGTGTAATCCTGAATGAAGAGACTCATAGGAAAAGCACAGGAAAATCATTAGGTAATGCTTTAAGTATTGAAAATAGGGGAAGGCAAAGATAGAAGAGCAAGCAAGGGAGTTCAAGGTCTAAGTCAAGGATGAGCAATAGATCCAAATCCAGAAATGGAAAAAGAAAGATAACCTGCTGGAATTGTGGAAAGAGAGGACATGCAAAGAAAGATTGTTGGTTGAAGGTTAATGAAGAGAATCAGCATGAAGGTAATGAAGAAGCAAAAGTTGCAAGTATTGTTGTATAAGATGTTGTTTCAATTTATTTGCATAATAAAATAGAATCTTGGGTTTTAGATTTTGGGGCCTCTTTCTATGCTACCCCAAATAGAGAATTTTTTAATGATTATGTCTAGGGAGATTTTGGAAAAGTTTATTTAGGGGATGATGAGCCTTGTAAAATTTTTGGCAAAGGAAAAGTGCAGCTAAAATTGTAGAATGGCAACACATGGGTGTTGAAAGATGTCATGCATGTCCCAGCCCTGAAGCAGAATCTGATTTCTATAGGAAAGTTGGTGATGAAGGTTGTACAATAACTCTCACAGTTGAATCTTGGAAGGTTACCAAGGGTGCACTTGTATTAGTCAGAGGTAAGAGAGTAGGTACTCTCTATTTATGTAATTGTATTACTTATAATTCTCCTTCTATATTATCTACTTCAGATGTAGATGCAAAGTTGTGGCACCACAGGCTTGGCCACATGAGTGAGAAGGGAATGTCTAATCTTAAGTCAAAAGATAAGCTTTCAAATTTGAAAAGCATAGATCTAAATTTTTGTGAGCATTGTGTTTTTGGAAAATAGAAGAGAGTAGGGTTTGTTAAAACTGGGTCAACAAAGTGGAAGCACAAGTTGGATCTTGTTCACACAGATGTGTGGGGACTAGCTCAGGTAGCTTCTATTGGAGGATCATAGTATTATGTTACTTTCATTGATGATGCTACAAGAAAGGTATGGGTCTATTGCATAAAGAAGAAATCTGATGTTTTTGACACATTTAAAATTTGGAAAGCTTTGGTTGAGAATGAAATAGGTATGATATTTAAGTGCCTTAGATCTGACAATGGTGGTGAGTTTTGTAGCTATAAGTTCAAATAATATTGTTATATGAATGGAATATGCAGGCAAAGGATGGTTCCAAGGACACCTCAGCAAAATGGAGTTGCTGAAAGGATGAACAGAACAATATTGGAGCATGTGATTTCATGTTGGTTTGCCCTTACAAATTTAGATAAAAGCTGTAGATACCACAGTTTACCTGATTAACAAAGGACCCTGTACTACTCTGGATGGTGGAATTCTAGAAGAGGATTGGACAAGTAAAAAGGTAGATCTTTCATTTCTCAGAGTTTTTGGTTCCAAAGCTTTTATGCACGTTGATAAGGAAAATAGAAAGAAGCTAGATGCTAAGTCTATTAGGTGCACATTTATTAGTTATGGCTCTGGAGATTTTGGATTCTAGTTTTGGAATCTAGGAACTAACAAAATAATTAGGAACTGTGATGTTGTTTTCAATGAAAAAGTGATGTATAGTGATCAGCTCAAGAAGTTGAAGAATTCTGAGCAGGGCCATGAAGATTTGGATGAGGTGATGATCCAAAATAAGCTTGTGGGAAAGAATAATCATAGACAAGAAAACACAGAGACCAACGTT
Source organism: Torreya grandis (assembly GCA_037957365.1). NCBI lineage: Eukaryota > Viridiplantae > Streptophyta > Pinopsida > Cupressales > Taxaceae > Torreya > Torreya grandis. The sequence goes on along the minus strand of JARHVA010002159.1, from coordinate 288,847 downwards.
GGTCAAGAAGGAATCGACGTCGGAAATATAGGAATCGATGTTGGTTAGACAGTGACCGATGTCGATCAGGAAGGAACCGGTGTCGGTCATATGGAACCAACGTTGATCAGTTACAGGTCTGGAGATGACTGAGATTGGTCACCATCAAAGAATTTGGGTGGACAACATGTTGAGAATGAGTCTCAGACACCCATTAAGAGGTCAAAAAGGGTAAGTAAACCTCCAATTCGATATTCCCCTTCATTATTCTATTTATTGCTCACTGATAGTGGAGAACTAGAGAGTTTTGATGAAGCAATATAGGTGGAATCCAAGAATCAGTGGGAGCTTGGCAAGAATGAGGAAATTGATTCCTTCAAAGAGAACCAAACATGGGATTTGGTTGAGTTGCTAGCGGGAAAGAGAACACTAAAAAATAGATGGATCTACAGATTGAAGGAAGGAGAGAATGGATAGATGAAATATAAGGCTAGATTGGTAGTGAAAGCATTTACATAGAAACTAGGTATTGATTTTGGTAAAAAAATTCTCCAATAGTAAAAATGACTTCTATTCGGACTGTATTGTCTTTAGTTGCTATTAAGAATTTTCATCTTGAGTAGATTGATGTAAAGACAATGTTTCTTCGTGGAGATTTGGATGAAGAAATATATATGAATCAGTCAGAAAGATTTGAGGTCAAAGGTAAGGAGAAACTTGTGTACAGATTGAAGAAAAGCTTGTATGGTCTCAAGCAAGCTCTTAGACAATGGTATTTGAGGTTTGACAGGTTTATGATTAAGCATGGCTACAGTAGATGTCAATCTGACCATTGTGTTTATTTTAAGAGATTAGATAATGGTAGATATATTATCCTATTGCTGTATGTAGATGATATGCTGGTTACAAGTTCACACATGCAAAATATTTCTGAGCTTAAGGTAAAATTAGCTCATACATTTGCCATGAAGGATTTGGGAGTAGCAAAGAAAATCCTTGGCATGAGTATCAAGAGAGACAGCAAAAATCATAGGTTGATTTTGTCTCAAGAGGATTATGTGAACAAGGTGTTGGAAAGGTTCAATATGCAGGATGCAAAATCGATGAGTACACCTATGGCTGGACACTTCAAGTTGAGCAAAGAACAATGTCTTAATTCACATGATGAGGTAGAGTACATGAGTAGAGTTCCATATGCTTTCATACTTGGGAGCTTAATGTATTTAATGGTATGTACTAGGCATGATATTGCCCAAGCAGTGGGAGTTGTTAGTAAGTATATGGCCAATCCAGGGAAGGAACACTGGAAAGCAGTTCAGTGGATTCTCAAAAATATGAGAGGGACCAGCAGTAGGCATTTATGCTATGGAGGGTCAAACACTTCTCTACATGGTTATGTAGATTTGGATATGGCAGGTGACTTGGATGGCAGAAGGAGCACCACAGGATATGTTTTCACTGTTGGTGGAATGGTGGTTAGCTAGATTTCAAAGTTGTAGAAGGTTGTTGCCTTGTCTACTACAGAGGAAAAATACATTGCAGTCACAGAGGCTAGCAAGAAGATGATATGGATGACATGGTTCATGGAAGAGCTAGGAAAAGAGCAAGAGAGTTGCAGATTATACAGTGATAGTCAGAGTGAAATTCATTTGGCTAAAAATTCAACCTTTCATTCAAGAACCAAACATATACACTTTAGGTACCACTTCATTAGACAGGTATTAGAGGATGGTGAGTTGAAGGTTGAGAAGATCCATACAGATAAGAACCCTGTTGATATGTTAACAAAGCCGATAACAAAGGAGAAGTTGAATCTTCATTTAACTTTTGTTGGTCTTCAAGATTGAGTTTGAAGATGGAGAAGCTAGAAGATGTTGTTATACAAGTACTAGTGCAGCTATTTATCTCCAAGTGGGAGATTGTTGAGGTGTGGAGCTAAAAGCTTCACCAGATGAGTAGATGCTAAAGTTGCTAGATTTACACAGTCATCGATGATAGCAAGGAGTCGACTAGTAACTATCGACATCGGTTATATATTGGCTAACATCGGTCATGTGCAGGCAAACAGGGATCAACGTCGGTTACCTGTGTGTCCAAAAAGTCTATTTTCATGGATGGAACAGATTATTTGCATGATAAGTTTAGCTGTTAGTTGTAAGTCTACACTTCTATTTTTGGCAAGACTTTTTTAAGCCTTTGATTATGAGGTGTGTCTAATGGTTGTTAATGCATAGTTCATGATCCCTAATCTTATATAATATGGATAGATCTTCATAGCTTGTGTATGTGTGTAAGAAAGAATAGTACAAGAGATATTGTATATGTGTGTATCAATCCAGGTTGTTGGAATTGATTGTAAACTCTTGAGGTAAAGAGATCTATACATCTGAGAGGTGTGAGAAAAAAGTGTGATTTTCTTCATTGTATTTCCTTCTAGAAGAGTTTAATACAAGTTTTCAGGGTGGTTTCTTGTATCTCTTATTCTTTGCTATTTTTGATTCTAGTTACTTGTTATTCTGGTTTAATTCTATGTTTAATTGCTTACATAAAAGTAATCAAATTTGTTGGTTGATCCCCAACAGGCTACAGATGGAAAAATTATATAAAGGGGATGAATGTATAATTGAAGCCACGTTTGGATGTGAATAGTGTTATTTCAAGGAATGTAAAGGAGTCATAGAGACTTTAGGAGTATTTTAATTTGCCTCAAACTTTGTAAATGGTTTGAGAGTAATACTCTGACAGATTTAAAGTTTGTGATGGTGATTTTGAAGAATTATTATTATTATTGTAAAGAAATTTTTTTCTACAATTAATGAGTGATCCCCTATTCAAATGGATATGAAGATGTAGACTTTATATCCAAAATTCATTATTAAATCACGTTCGATATTTTTTTATCAAATTTTATCTCTTTTATTGTTACACTCTTAAATTTTATCTATTTTGGATATTTTAAAACTTTATAATCATTATATTAAGGTTTTGATCTATTGTAAGTGTATTTTCTGCTGCCATGACACTTGTTTGATTATGATTATGGATTAGATTTTTTTTAATATCAGTGTTGAATTTGTATTTAACCATGTAAATTACTAGTGTATGTTGACAAGGTTAAGATCTAGGTAGGGTGAAGGAGAATTAGTAGAATATGATCTAGATATTAGATCAAGATGTACTACAAAAATGAGAGATAACTTTGAGTCTAAATAAGCTTTTCAACAATCCTTCTTAGAAATGAAAGACATGGTGGAAAAAATTTACCATGAATGATGAATTGAGATAGAGCATGATAGAGGTTGTAATTTTTTTGAGAAACATTCCTCCTTTTTGAGTGACGGTAAAGTCAACAAATCTATTGAATCTCTTCCTTCACTAAAGCTAGATATTAAGTTTGAATTGATGATGTTTAATGGTGAGATTAATACAAAAAAGTTGGATAATTGGATAAATAAAAATGAAGTATATTTTAGGCTCTATAAGATTGTAGATGATGAGGCTAAAATTTATCTAGCAACTCTTTGAATGGTAGGCACAATTCTCATCTCGTGGGAGAGTAAGTTAGAAAGTGAGATTAATATAGGTAACTCAATTTCCATTTAGAGTGAATTTGTTGATGCACTCAGAAATCAATTTTATCTTTTAAGCTATATGTAGTAACCCATGATGGATGAACAATCTTTTAGAAAAACTAAAAGCCAAAGTGTTCAAAATTATACACAATAATTTAAGAAAAAGGTTGTACTCTTGAATATTCCTCTTTATACATAGGAAACACTACTTCAATATATAGGTGGGTTTCATAGTTACTTGAAACAAATGATTCTAGTTCTTAATCCCACTAGTTTAGATGAAGCATGTGTTATATCCATTCATTTAGAAGTCAGAAGAAAATAGATAAATGATTTTTTTCCTAAAGTTAAAAGTAAGCAATCTAAAGTTAAGCATTCTAAAGGGCAACATTATGGAAAGGGTAAACAAAAATCCACTATTACTAATCGTAAAAAAGAGGTTAATATATTTTTAAATCATTGCAAGAAAAATCATGATGAGTCTAAGTGTTTGAAATTACATCCTAATTTAGTTCCTTTTAACAGGTTTATGAAGAAAGATAAGAAAACTAATACTATAGTTTAGGATTTGGTTTTAGACTTTGGGGATGAAACTAAGATCATAGCTATGAATATGAAGAATTATTCATCTCTTTTTGTTTCTAACACTAAGTCATCTAATGTTGCTTCTTGTTCAAAACATACATCTGTGCATGATGATAAGAAAAGAAATGAGTTTTTTTACATTAGAATTATTGAAAAACATACTTAAAATTGACACTATATTTGATAGTGGATCATAGGAAAATTTGTATTTTAAAAATATTGTTAAAAATTTAGGCTTAGAAAGAACTCCCCATCTGAAACCCTATCCAGTTGGTTGGATGTGTGATGATGCAAAACTACAAGTAACCAAAATTCGTATATTAAAATTTATCATTGCATCCAAATTTATAAATGAAGTTGATCTGGATGTAGTCCCTCTAGACATATGTGTGATTTTTTTAAGAAGTCCTTATCTCTATGAAAGAAAATAAATCTTCTATAGGGAGGAGAATAAGTACTTTCTTGTCAAGGATTGAATTAAATATATAGTTAGAGCACATCATGCTAAGATGAGTCTTTCCTTGGTTATAGCAAGGTAAATGAAAAGACTAGCCAATTCAAGCAAGAATTTTTATCTCATGTTGATTAAGTCTATGGAAAATGAATATTCTTAGGATATGAAAATTCGTCATCCTAGACATAAGAAATAATTAGTTGAAATCATTTCTAGTTATGATGATGTGTTTCAGGATCCCAAAGGGTTACCCCCTAAAAGAAGAGTTCAATATGAAATTTAGTTGTTACATGATTCTTTTCTTCCTAACATTGGCATGCATAGGTTATCAATGGTGGAAAATGAGATAATCAAGAAGTAGGTAACGTAACTTTTGGAAAAGGGTGTTATTCATCCTAGTACATCTCCTGTTGGTTCACCTATCACTCTGGTGCCAAAGAAATATTGAACATGGTGAATGTGTGTTGATTTTTTTGCTTTGAATAAAATTATTATTAAAAATCATTACTCTCTTCCTTGTATTGATGATTTGCTTGACTAGTTAAGAAATTCTATATATTTCACCAAGTTAGAATTGAAAATTGGTTATTATCAGGTTATAATTAATGATGGTGATATTTATAAAATTAATTTTAAGATAAAACAAGGATTATTTGAGTGGCTTGTCATGCCTTTTGGGTTGTGCAATGCATTCACTACATTCATGTGTTTGATGAATGATTTTTTCAGGCCATTTCTTGATGACTTTGTTATAGTCTACTTAGATGATATTTTGATCGTCAATCAGTCCTGGGAAGATCGTGTGATTCATATGAAGAAAGTCATGGATGCATTAAGAAGGGAGAAACTTTATTTGAAATTGTCTAATTGTGAATTTGGGAAGACCTCTTTGGTCTACTTGGATTATATTGTAGGATATGGTGAATTCAAAATTGATCCTGCAAAAGTGGAGGTTATAGTTAAATGGCTTAAACCCAATAATATGATTGGGGTTACAAGTTTTCTTAGTGTAATATAATACTGAGGGAAATTCATTACTAATTTCTCACTTATTACATCACCCTTACATTCTTTGACTAGTACAAAGCATGTCTTTTAGTGGGAAGGCAAGCAGTAAAAAGCTTTCGACACTTTGAAGACAAAGATTAGTACTACTCCTATCTTGGCACTTCTTAATTTGTAGAAGCCATTTGAATTTGATATGGATTCAAGTGATTATGCTATGGGAATTATTCCAATGCAGGGAAAGAAACTAGTATGCTATCATTCTGAGACCTTCATAGGTGTGGTAAGAAACTATCTGACTTATGATAAAGAATTGTATGCATTGGTTTAAAGTGTTAAGAAATAGAAACATTACTTGATTGGAAATGAAATAGTAATACATATAGATCATCAGCCCCTCCAATATCTCTAATCATAGGCTAAGCTACAATAGTCTAGGAATTTTAGTTCAATGGCTTTTCTACAATAGTTTAATCTCATGATTAGGTATAAGAAAGATATCTAAAATAAAGTTCTTGACGTGATTTCTAGGTCTCCTATGGTAGTTGCATCTATTCTTTTACAGCATAGTTCTTTGACTCATGAAAGTTATAAAGAATAGCATGTTGATGATATTGACTTTAAGGATGTGTACAAATACTTGATGTGTGGAAAATAGTTATAAGAATCAGACTATCATGTGCATAATGGAATTTTATATCATTTGAGTAAACTTTGCATTCCTCAAAATGAAAGGGTGCACATGATTAGGTAAGCACATATTTCTCTTATATTTGGTCATTTTGGAGTTAGTAAAATGGTTGCACATTTGAGAATGTATTGTTACTAGCCCCATATGTAAGAAAATGTTGCCAAATATATCAAGGGGTGTGTTCTTTGTGCCACAAGCAAACCTAGTAACAAGAAAATAGGACTTTACACTCCCTTACCTATTCCTACTCATCCCTGGTAAATTATTTCCATGGATTTTGTAGGGGGTTTGCCTGTCACAGAGGAAACATAATTACTTGTATGTGGTAGTGGATATATTTATCAAGATGCGTGTTTTGATTCCTTATACTAAGAATATTATAGGGAAAGGTATGACACACTTGTTCTTTCAGCATGTATGGGTTTATTTTGGTTTTCTCACTTCTATTGTTTTTAATCAAGATTCTTGATTTTTTGGAGAATTTTAGTCAACATTATGGGAATTAATGGACACTAAGTTGAATAAGATCACTACATTTCATCCATAAACTAATGGTCAGATAGAGGTTTTAAACTACACAGTGGTACATTTACTTAGGGGTTATTAAAGTAAACATTCCAAGTTATGAGATGAACATTTATGCTATATAAAACATGCTTACAACCTTGTGTTTTATTCTTCTACTATGAAATCTCCTTTTGAATTTTGTTATGGATATTTGCCTAAATCTACTCTAGATGTTTGTTATGGATAGGATTCAACTATTGATGAATGTAAAGATTCTATTAAAGCTAAGAATTTCATTGAAAAGATACAAGAGGTACACTAGATTATCAAAGATCAATTGGAGAAATGTTGGGCAAAATACAAAGAAAGACATGACAAACTTCGTGTTGATCACTAGTTTTCTATAGGTGATTTGGTATAGATTCATATTAGTAAGGAAAGGCTGACAGGTGAAGGCAAAAATTTGAAACCAATCTAGTATGGTGCTTTCTGGATTATGTAAAATATTGGTAAAAATTCTTTATAATTGGATTTACCATCCTATATGTAGATTTATTCTATTGTAAATGTGAAAAAACTAAAATTTTATAGGCCTTCAATGATTTTAGATCTTGATGAGAGTGTATCTATTCCTTCTGTTGATGATTTTGGTCTTGATTATCTAACATAACTATAGGGAGATGTTGAATATCTTCATGTTGGTCTCAAAGGAACATACCCAAATAAGACCAAATTGATGGAAGTTGAAAGAGTGAGGGAGAAATACCCTCACCTTTTCACCAATCGATCCACTTCTAGAGGTCCAAAAGCTCCTAGTGGAGAGGATTGATCCAGGAGGATCTATATTTTTCTCTAAAAATAATGTATTCAAATTGCGAGTTGATTTTTTTCATGGTAAAGGGATCATCGAGAAATTTCTAGCACATTTTGTGGATTAAAAAATAGAGCCCGTAAGCACAAGTTATAACACATGGAAGATTGAACCAAGTAAGAAAAAAAATGAGTTTTGGATGTCAACAAGTGGTGAGAGGTCAATAATCAATGAGTGAACAACAAGTGACAAATGGATATTGGTCCACATGGTGGGTCCTCAAGCCACCACGTGGCTTGCCACCATTTATAATGGTCCAATTTTAATTAATATAACTATGTAATTAATTAATCCTATGTTCCATGTCACTTTAATGTCATTTATACCACCTTCCATGTGATATCCATGTCAACCGAAGATTCTATCCAACTAAGTCTGTGAAATGTCACATTCTAACTCACTGTTCCTACATACTCCACATACCACACCATACACTTTCCACTTAACACCACACTTTCCATGTAATACATGGTAATGCCAATTACTTGACATTATAAACCATGAATTCTATGATATAAAAATATCCAACGAACCTCCCACCTTCCTAATGTGGGATTTAAGATTTACATAGACCACTGAAACTATTGGATTGGGATTCAAACCTAGAAAATTTGGGTAAAAAGATAAGTGCTTCAACACTTCGGCTGTGAATGGAAACATTATATAAAGGGGACAAATGTATAACTTAAGCCAAATTTGGATGTGAATAGTGTTGTTCCAAGGCATGTAAAGGAGTGTTAGAAACTTTAAGAGTATTTTAATTTACCTCGGACTTTGTAAATGGTTGAGAGTAATACTCTGATAGATTTAAAGTATATGAAGATAATTTTGAAGACTTATTATTATTTTTAAGTGATTTTTTTCTACAATTAATAAGGATTGATCCCCCATTATATCAAATATAGAGACATAGGCTTTATAGCTGAACACTGTTATCAAATCACGTTCAATATTTTTTGTCAAATTTTGTCTCTTTTATTTTTACACTCTTAAATTTTGTCTATTTTGGATATTTAAAATTTTTGTAATCATTTAAACTATTGATTTAAAGTAAATCATTATATTAAAGTTTCAATCCATTGCAAGTGTATTTTTTGCTACCATGACACTTATTTGATTATGATTACAAATCAAAAATCACTGATTTGGGTCTTTACATTACTTTTTACCTTTCAAGTTTGACTAGAACAAGATCACATTTCTATTTCTCAATCTAAATATGCATATGAATTATTATCAAGATTTAATATGTTATATTTCAAATGTGTTTATACTTCTTGTGAATTTTTTTTTAAATTAATTAATGACATGAGAATTGAAACTGTTGATCCAACTCTTTATAAGAAATTAGTTGGTAGTTTGAATTATCTTACTCATACTCATCCTGATATTATTTTTTCTATTAGATTAGTTTCACATTTTATGTCAAATTCTCAAGTTACTCATTTCAAAGTTATTAAAATAATTCTTCATTATATTAAAGGTAATCTAAATTTTGGCATCAATTATACCTCAAATAATATTTTTTATTTAATAGGTTATTAGATTCTGATTGGGCCAGTGATGCTAGTGATCATAGATCTACACGTGGTTATTAGTTTTCTTTGGGTTCTAACACCATTTCATAGAATAGTAACTAGTATCCTCCTATATCATTATCATCTATAGAAGCTAAGTATAAACCTTGTAATCATGCTACAAAGGAAGTTATTTGGTTTAGAAGACTTCTTGAAGATTTAGGCCACCCATAACATTTGGCTACTCCTATTTTTAGTGATAATCAAAGTGTCATTAATTTAACAAAAAAAATATTTTTCAATGTAAGGGCCAAGAACATTGAGATTAAACATCATTTTAAATGTAAATCTCTTTAATATAGTTATTTTTTTCTCTCTTTCTATCCTGTTGAAAAATAAACAATTGATATCTTCACTAAACCACTATGTAAAGACAAGTTTATATTCTCTTGTATCAAGTTAGGATTGAATGAAGTTTTCATCAAGGAAGAGAGTTAGTGACATTTTCCCACTTTTTATTTGTTTATAACCCCTAAATAATGTTTAAGGAGAATGTTAGGATTAACCTTTATTTAGGATAATTTATTTAATCCTAAGTTCCCTTTTTATGTATGAGGAATTTTTATTTATGTGAATTATTAATTCACATGAATCTAGATTCCATGAGGTTTCACTCATCTCTTTGTGCTTCTTTAATATTTGGGAGTTACTTGCATGAGTGACTCTTTGTCCCAAATTACACGCACCTCTTTTCACTTTCTAAGGGATTATGACACAAGTGGCACATACTTAAGAGTCTTGTAAGATAATAATGGAATTCATTGTAATTTCCATTATCCTCCTCTAACTCTATAAAAGAGCCCTTTCTATCTTTTTTTCCTCAATAAAATCTCATAGCTCTCTTTCTTCTTCTCTTTTACTCTTGATTCAATTTTGTACTTATGGAAAATTTGGTAGTAAGCCTTATAATAAGATTATGTGGGTTTTTCTCTGATACATTAAGTTTTCTATTTTGAAAATCTTGTCTCATTTATGGTTTACACTTGAGAAGTAACTTAGATTTATGATTTATTTAATTTTCACACTTTCATGCTATGTCACTAATGATTATTCTTGGGATAAATCTATCATCACATAATGTATTGTATTTAAAAGGATTTTATCAAAAATATTTAAATCTAATAATATTGCATCAAATCATTCACTTCCTAATGATAATCCTAGGATCAAAAATATAATCTAGTTTATTTAAGGCTCACACTCATAGTTATCCTTGTTTATATTTGACATATTACAAATTGTATGTCTCCTTCACTACTTAAATTTATTTGACTCTACAAAATAATAAATAACAACCTTATTATGTTTCACTCAAGCTAAGGTTTAATGTAGTCTTCTTATGTTATAGGTCTATAGACTCTCACACTTATAATTAGGTCTATTTTCTATAACTATTGCTTCAATTTTCTACCATTTTTAATACTATTCCTTTTATATTGGTATTAAAATACCAATGCATTCATTCTTAACTTATTTAATCCTTAAGAAGTTTACAATTATCACCTTTATATCTCATGTCTTGTAATTTATTCAATATGCCAAAAGCATTGAAAAAGTAAAAAAAATAAAATTAATAATATTGTATATAGATAATTAATACTCATAAAATCACCTTATTTCACCTATTCATAACCTAATTTAACTTTACTCAATGTTTTATAATGTGGCAATAACCCATTTACAAGGAAGTTAAGTTTTTGGCCACATTAAAACCCAGTTTAAGATCATCTTCAGACCTTATTTGACACATTCAGTAAATTTTATTTATTAACTAATAAAAAATAATTGAATCCACTTTTAGTATTTTCCAAACATTTTTTACCACCTTTATACCAATTTTTCATTCCACCTACAGACTTGACAGGGTTTTAAGAGAGTTCAAGCATGAAATATAAATTTGTTTCTAAACCAATGTGGATCAATTTTAAATCATAAACCACTTATAACTCTTAACACATGATTTCAATAAGTTCCCCTATGAATTTTATAGTAATTTAATCCCCAATTTGCATATTAATCAGTATTTCTTCATAAAGACTAGACAAGTGTTTTACGCAGTCATTTAGAGACCAAAGATCTTAAATAAATGAGTATAAGAAGATTTTAAGAATTTCAAATCTTGATATCACATATAATATACAACATACAATTATTTTATCCATTTTAAATCATTAAGGCTTCAACATACTTTAAAAATTACATCAAACAACTATGTTTTCCTTTGAGGATAATTGTTATACCCTATTCTAAACCCAAGGGGTCTTGAATGGGAGAAATTGCTACTTTTTGATAATGTAATTCAAGGATTATGTATCAAACATATTAATTATAATTATAATTTACCTTGAAAATGGTTCATTATATCCCATATACTTGAAATCATGTCTAACACTCTTGATTCATACTTGCCTAGATAAGAAATTTTGTGTTTATTCATACACAATCATGCTTTACAAGACTTTATAAAGCTACTGCCAAGTTATAAAACATAAAAAAGAAAAAATTATGACTCTCCCCTAACATTTTAATTTATATATCAAATTATAATATTCATGGTCCCTCTCCGTTCTTACCTCTACCTCTCTTTTTGCTACTCATTATTGTCCAATCTCCTCCTTTCCCCAAATCTGAGAAGATGGAAATAGAGATTTCAAGAGCCTCTACTAAGTTATAGCTATTTAGTGGAATCCTATGTATAAAATATTCACTTAGATCCAAATTTTTAGTATTGTATTTATAAAATATTACATCTTTCAACAAGGTTTGATCCATATTTGATGTAGGAAATGAGTCCAAACTTCTAAAGGCCATAACATTTGATCCATAGTTTTGTTTGATCTCTTCTTCATGCTAAAATGACCATCTAGAAAAAATTTATGTAGTAGTAATCTATTATATCGAGTTAAGTATTTTTTCATTTTTTAGAGGCCATACATGACCATCTTAGGGTTGAAAATGTGTTTTAATATTTTTAAGAAATTTGTGGTGTCCAAAATAATTTAAGGTTTTGGAAATGATAATCAAACATAGGGTAATCAAAAAAAATAATAGTGATAAAATGAGGAAGCATCAAAAACTAAATATGGAGATATATAGAGGAATTGAGGAGAAATCATGAGATATTATTGTATTTTAAATGTTTGTTAACTTCAAAATATAATTGTTATGTTTAAAAATGACAAAAAAAATGCATGATGTTTAAGAAAACATAAATTTCACAATTTTATATCATATATATAAAATGAAATTATTAATTTTATATTATTTTAATTATTATTAATTTAATTCAGTTATCTATAAATATTGATAATTTTGTTAGCATAGTAAGTATGTGGTTAAAACTATTAGAACTATTTCATTATTTTTAGTTGTTGTTTCATTACTCCCCAAATTCTATGGAAACTCCTTAGATCCTATGGACCTATAACATATTTTATAATGCATCTCTAATGTATTGATTTTGGTCCATATTTAAGAATAGATCAATAAATTTCAATTTTTTTATCACAATCTGATATTAGAGTGATGAATCACTTGGTCAAAGCATGAAAACTATTGGAAGAGTATCCCAAGACATGAAACATAAAAGCTAAATCCTAAAAAGTGAGCCTATGGAAACTCATAACAAGACATAGCATGATAGATGTAGCAGATCTTAGGTTGTCACTTGGTAGTAATCTATTGAAAGCAAACACAATTATTGAATGAATTACCTTTTTGATGCCAAGCTTGTAGTGTATGTAGGAAAGAGGTCAAGTGTGAAGGACTGAAAAATAAGTAGATGAAGCAAATAGTCTTGAGACAACATCATCATGTGTAGAGATTACAACATATGCAAAGTGTGAAGGACAATGTTGGGACCACTGAAAGCCACCAAGGAGACTCACAGGCCATGAAAAACTATCATGATGATTAGGGGAGTTGTAAGTTGATCTTGGATAATTAAAAAATGTTATTATCCACTAGTTAGTTCTTCAAATTAGCAATAGTGTTTCCATTTGATGTCGGTATGAAGCACCATCAAAGACTCCCATGTGCAATCTCTCTAGAATACTTCATTTGAAGTTAGAACAAGGAGTCAGGAAAGAAATCAGGTAAAATTTGCACTCATGAGTATAGTAGTTGATATATTTGAACCTAATAACTTTAAAGAAGTACTAAGTCAAGCTTAGTGGAAGAAATCCATGGATGCTAAGTATGACTCACTCATGCAAAATCAAACTTGGGAACTTGTTGGTCTGCCTATAGGAAAGAAACACATAGGCTACAAATGGTTTTTTTAAAACTAAGTACACAGTAGACAGATCCATAGACAAACACAAAGAACAACTTGTAATAAAGGGATATGCTTAAAAATAAGGTATTAACTATGAAGAGACCTTTACACCCACTACAAAGATCAAGACCATCATAGTTATTTATGCACTAGCAACAAAAAATGGATGAAAATTTTATTAGATGGACATCAAAATTGATTTTTGAAATGGTGATCTAAAGTAATAAGTGTACATGACCCAATCAGAAGGATTTGTTAATGAAAAACATCCTAAAAAGGTATGTCATCTCATCAAAGCACTGTATAGATCAAAAGAAGCTCCTAGGGCATGGTACATCAAGTTAGATGATCACCTTGTATATCATGGTTTCACTCATAGCCTCTCATATTCTAACTTGTACATAAATAAGTTAGGGAGAAAAATCATTATTCTTGTTTTGTATGTGGATGATCTTGTGATCACTGTAAGTTTAGATGATTAGGTTGATATTATTAAGAATGACCTAAATATATCCTTTGGCATGACTAATTTGGGGCTACTCTATTACTATCTTGGCTTGGAGATATGGTAGAAATAAAATCACATTTTTATCTCCCAAATAAAATATGTCAAGACACTCCTAGAAAAGTACATAAGTCAAATTATAAACCTTTTTCAACACCAATAGAGATTTTTTTACAAATCTCTTGATTCTAAGACTCACTTCAATTAGATGCAAATCTCTATAGATATCTCATTGGGAGTCTCATCTACTTGACCTACACCAGATCAAACATACATTTTGTTTTGAGCTATCTTTCTAGGTTCATGCAGGAGCCAAAAAAATGTCACTGGGTTACAAAAAAGCATGTTTTGAGATATGTCTAAGGTACACTTGATTATGGTCTAAAATACAATAAGAATACTAAGTTTTTATTTTAGGGATACATTGACAAATATGTTGATGATAGAAATTCAACATTAGGATACATAATTCACCTCAAATCTGGACCAATCTCATGGATCAGTAAGAATCAAAGCATTATTGATCACTCATCTATTGAGGTAGAGTATCACATCACATGTGGAGGTATGTATGAGGTGATATGGTTGTCTCATTTTGGATGATATGGGCATTAGTGAAGACAAGCCACCTATCCTTCATTATGACAATCAAGGTCTATTGAAAATTGTAAAGAATATTGTTATTCATGAAAGTACCAATCACATTGAGGTTGAATGTCACTACAATCAAGAGCAAGTCTTAAACCACCACATCTAGCTCTAGTACTACCAAACAAACACACAGATAGATGATATACTAACTAATTCCATTGGAAAGATGAAATTTGAGCTGTTTAGGGGGTACATTTGTAAAAATAATTTAATAAAGGGGGGATTTTAGTGTATAAAGTATGTGATTAAAACTATTACAGCTATTTCAGTATTTTAGTTGTTGTTTTGTTACTACCTGATTCTACAGAAACTACAAACCTCTCACCTATTTTTTGTTACATATCTAATGTATTTATTATACTCTATATTTGTGAATAAATCAATGAATTTTAACTATTTGATAACAATTTTTTAAAATTATTAATTGATATTACTTTTAAATATTGTAAACAAGTTCATCTGTAGATGTTTTTTTGTGGGGGGTGGGGTAGGGAGGGAAGTGGGGAGATGGATTTATCTTCTTTCACATAAAATAATTACCACCAATTTTTTATGGAGATTCCATTCACATAATTCTTAAATCTATACTTTTATATGGAAGAACTGAAAATCATTGGAAGTTTTTATGCTTCAAATTCTTATTAACAATACATAATTGATATATTTAACAATGATGGCAAAAGTGTATGATATTTATGAAAATATCAATTTCTTAATTATATTTCATATAAATAAAATTATATTATTATTATTATTATTATTATTATTAATTTCATATTATTTTAATTATTATTAACCTAATTGAATAATTTATAAATATTGATAATTTTTTTTAAAACATTAATTAATATTACCTTTTAATCCAATAAGCAAGTTCATGTGTAGCTTTTTCTTTATTGAAGCAGGGGATGGGAGTTTATCTTATTTCACATAATTACTATCAACTTATTATGGAAATTCTATTCCCATAATCCTTGAAACTATACTTATATACATTTTATTTTATTATTAGATATATATATAAGACCAACAATCATATGAGATTCAAGAATGGGTCTAGTTATATAATTAACAACCTATATATTAACCTCATTTATTTCATTCAAATGTAATATATAAAGTTTTCTATGTTTGATATTAAGTTATTAAAAATCATTATATAATTATATTTTATAAAATATATCAAAAAATATAATAGAATTTTATATTAATTTTATATAAAATTTTAAAAATATTTATTTTAAAAGATGCATCACAATTTTAGTTTCACATAAAGTTCATTTCCAATAGAAAATATAATATTAGTAATTTTAATTAATTTTTTTACCTTTTATATAAATCTCTTACACTAAGATCAAATCTTGCTTAATAATATCAAATTCAAAGCCAAATTATTTAGAACTTTGATATTTAAACCCTAAAATTTTAGGTGGTGGGAGTCAGAACAACTATGACTATGGTGGCATGAAAGTAATGTTTTAGGGAAATTGGATATAAAAAACATAGAGACAACTTAAAATTGTCATATTGGAATTTTTTATTTGTAATTATAAGGATGAAAATTATTCTTAAAATAAATTATCAAATTTAACTTATTTAAATTATATACACTAGTATTCTATGGTCCAAAACAACATAGGTTGATTTCATTATAGGAATTGAGGAGGGTCCAATAAAAATATTTAGTGTACATCTATCTACACTATAGTGCTCAAATCATTGAAAAATATTTATAAAAAAATAACATTGTATTACACTATCCTAATATACAATGTACATGTGTGTAAGTAATAATGGTCGCACTAGAATAACACATTGTAATAGACTACAACTCCACCAACTATAGAGATGAATTTAAGCTCCAATATTTATTTACACAAGGAAAAAAAGGTTCCTTAAATAGGAAAATTAATATATGAGTTAGGGATTGTTATTGGTTGAGTATAAGAGTGAATATGATCATTACCAAAATTAAAACTCACCCTTCTCATACATGTGAGGATTAAAACCACTTAAATAATGTTTTGCACATAATAAGTCACAACCTGGTAACTCATCACCTATGTTTCCATTCACATCAAGTGTAAAAATGACACACACCAATACCTAAGCCTAAATATCATCTTAGGTGATGTGGTAAAATAAGAGCTATATGCTCATAAGTATGGGTCCTAATAACTAGGCCTAATGAGGTACCTTTTTAAAATGATAAAGAAACGTATTAATGAATTTGTTGATGTATATCAATATCAAGTATGACGAAACCTCATACAGAATGAAGATGAAAACAAAACTATTCCTAATGATTTTTTCTATAAGAAAAAAAAATACTATTGATAAGTAATCCATTTATGTGGTATCCATGGTAAAAACCAAAGAGGACTTGTTCATAATTTTTTTCAACAATTTTAAAACCTTAGGTTGGCTTGATTATAGATATATAATTGAATAAAATATATAATAATATTGAAACCTCTAGAATCTTTGTCTCAAAAATTATCTGACATGGAAAAAAAGACTTTGAATCTACTAGGAATAAATACAAGGGGCATAACATAATCAAAAAATCAAGGAAGTATTAATAGTACACAACACCCCTCCCCATGATATGATAAATATGGAGTGAAGAAAAAAGAACTATGATGATCTCCTTAGAAATATTCATTTAAGTAGATCTAATAAAATCACTAAAAAATCCTCAAGTGAGAGTGCTCAATATGCCACATGAAATTACTTGGTAACTAAAATTTGAAAAGGGTTCACAAAACAATGCAAAAATGCATCAAGGAAAAAATATAAACCCCCATGACACTTTATAAATCAAATCAAGTAAAAACCTAATTCTTAAAAATCATCTAGAATATATATAGGGTATTGAAGAGTGATCCCCTCTTAAAAATATGGAGAACCTATACACAACATTAAACAATATGTTTCACAATTTAAAAACTATGACATTATTTAAAAATTCAAATTTGATTCACTACTAATTTAATTTTGTGTTACATATATGAATATTATGAAAATACATTTAATTAAAAAACATGTAAATCAAAGATACTAGTCAAATGTTATGGCATCATCAACGTAAAAAAACATGATATTATCAGTAAATTAAGAAAAAAAATTCATATTCTAAAATGTGTGTTTTTAAATTATAAAAATAAATACATAACTGTGTATATCTTGAGAAAATGGACTAGATTGAATAAGAAATAAAAATAAAAAATCCCCGTGATTTAAGAATAAAACATTATAAGCCACATAAGATGAGCACTCAAAAAATAAGGCTCAATGGTAAAGTACAACCTTTGGGGGATGAATTTGGCTAGTAGATATTTACAAGGTCAACCTAGACTATAGTTAAACTAAACTTATAGTGGTTGTCTATTAGAGGTAGTGGTATCTGTGTAAACTAGGAAGTAAGCAATTAGTTTTATCTATTTGGTAGTACATTCCAAACAAAACTAGCTTCAAATGCATACCATATGAGCATCGTAAGTCTAGATTGTAAAATAATTGACATTTCAAAAATCTATAAGATTAATAATCTATTGGTTATTTTTTAAACCCATATTTTAAAAAAAAAAAATCTATAAAAATGCATTTTCTTATATATTTCTCTTTTTTGTTCTATAAATATAAATTAGAAAACAAACACAAAAAATCACCATAAGCTCTGAAAAACTTATTATTATTATTATATATATATATATACATATATATATATATATATATATATATATATATATATATATATACATATATATATAGGGTTATATTTTAGTAAAAATAGTAGATACCATCATCTTCCATATTTTTCCAGAAATTAAAAAAATGCCAAGAAATGACCTTATATACATATATATATATATATATATATATATATATATATATATATACATATATATATATATATATATATATATATATATATATATATATATATATACATATATATATATATATATATATATATATATATATATATATATACATATATACATATATATATATATATATATATATATATATATACATATATATATATATATATATATATATATATACATATATATATACATATATATATATATATATATATATATATATATATATATATATATATATATATATATATATATAGGGTTATATTTTAGTAAAAATAGTAGATACCATCATCTTCCATATTTTTCCAGAAATTAAAAAAATGCCAAGAAATGACCTTAAAATAGTAGTTTTTGTACAAAAAAATAACCATTAGGTAATTTTTAAAACCCATAATATGGATTGGCTCAAAATATTACTAGGGTACTTGAAATAAGCATAAGAATAATTGTATTGATGAAGATGCATAAATGCACAACTTATAATGCCTCTAAGTGAAATTTAGATTAGAAAAGAACATAACGAACTTAAAAAAGTATAAATATATTCATAAAGTCTCCTCTCCATTAATATTTGGAATCTATGATGAAAATAAATTTGAATAAAAACTGGGATCTAAGATTGTTTCAAGATGGAGATTGCAATTATGGCTCTAGTACTATATATGAATTGAAAAGAGCATAGGAAAAATCTACAATCAACATTGATCCACGCAACAATTTTCAAATCATAAAAATAAGTTTACCAAAAAAAATAACATTGTATTACACTAATGCAATATATAATGTACATGTGTTAGAAACTAACAATGGTTTTACCAGAACAAAACTTTATAATGGACTACATCTCCACTAGCTCTGAAGATTAATTTTAACCTCCAATTTGACTTTCCACAAGGACATAAAAGCTACTTATTTAATAAAAGTGATAAATGATTGAGATATTTTTATTGGTTAAGTAAAATGTAGGATAATATTATTCCTTAATCTTAAATTCAACCTTCTCACATACATAAGGATAAATACCACGTAAATCATTTTGTAAACATAATAAGTCACAAATTGGTAACACATCACTTAATTTGGACTTCATATCAAAGTATAAAAATGACACACACAAATAAACACTTAGATAAAAACCCAAGCCATTAATTATGTTGGGCCTACATGACCCTTGACCTATAGTCTATTACTAAAAGTAGATATTTTAACACAATTGTAAGAAAAAATGAAATAAAATTTTAATTTACCTAGAAGAGCACAACTGATTATAGACAATAATGCATTAGGATGAAAACATTGATAAACATTCTAATATAGTTTTTAAATGTGATCTCTTATATGTACTTCAAGAATTAAAGGCCAAACGCTTTTAATAAAATGATAATTATTTGAAATAATTTTATTGAGTGCCTAATTTTATATACACACAAAGTAATAAGGGAATATGAGCCCTTACTCCATAATTATAAAAAATATAAATAAAAATGACAATAGGATCTGGAAAGAAGACTAGTCCCAAAAAAGATGACAAAATCTCAAAGAATGGAAAGGAAATAAACAAAAAGTCATAAACTCCTAGAAGCTACAATACCAAAATCCAATATTCCACATGTTATGAAAGATAAAATGAATCTAAAACTACTTAAACAAGATCATATGACTATTAAAAAATTCCATAAGAATTAGATGTGAGCATTCAAAAAGTGAAAGTTATAAGCACCCTTTGGTAGAAATCCTTGTAAGACTCTCATACAATTTCCAATTCCCATCAACTTTATTCTATTGGAATAAATAAAAAGGTCAGTATCATTCATGCCCAATGGGATAGATGAATTCTAAAGACATAACCCTTACAACAAAAGTTTCTTCAGAATGGCTTGTTTTTACTTTGTGATGTTAAATTGTGATGTTATCTTCTCATCTATTTCTGATAGGGGGTGAAAGATATGGGTAGGATACTTATCTTTTCCAATCACCAAATTTAGATAATCATCATCTAGGATAAATATTTCATTGTATTCATCAACTATTGAATGATCCTTCTATAAATATCAATCCCTAATAAATTTATGAAAGGTCATAATTATGGGATCCATGGGAAAGATATGTTTAGGAGGTGGACTATAATGCTAATTTTCTTTAAAATTTTCATCTTAATTAGACACCTTTAGAAATTGAAAATTTGAATCAATATTATGATTAAGAGTATGAAAGAGAAAATTTCTTGAGGCAAAGATAATAGTTTCATGTTAGTGGTTTATTTTCTCCTATTCCTGATTAATTATAAGACAAAGAATTATGTGGCAGGGTCAATGTCTAAATTGCACAAATCCCATCTTAAAACAGACCTAAGTAACTATGAATTAAAATTTCTCCCCTTCTCTCCCATCTGGCTTTTCCTAATGAAAAATTTAATATAATTCAAAGCAAACAATTAGGAAGGACTGAAAACATTATGAAACACATTTCCACATACAGGGTCAACAAAATAAAATGAAGCCTTGTCCTTTCTTTTATGAGGTATCACTAATTTTATATTGGAAAATTAACCTCTAATATATGGAATCAGTGAAACTCTCTTAACGTTACCTCCACATGAACATGTATCCATGGGTCGAATCCATGGAACAAGTTAAGCATAATATAATAACCAAAGATGATGATAACTGAGAGTTCAAAAATGAGATCCAAATAAATTAATAACAAGGGGCCTCATCAAATTACACTCCATTATATTATGTCAATTCACATGAAGGACATAATGAAACTAATGGGAATAAGCCACATGAAAAGTAGTTGAGAATTCCTATGGAGATCATAAATATTATCTGTCATCAAAAGAATCATGAGGACAATTGAAATATATTTTTGTAAAAGACCAAACAGAAATTGATGTCCTTTTTAAAAAAAAATTTTAGATTGATTTAGAAATGCCTCTGAAAGTAGGACATGGGAGTGGATTTAGGTCCATAATATGTGGGGTCTATTTTACATGGTTCACATGGATAAGTGTGACCCCATCCGCTTGTTGAAGGTGTAAAATAAACCCAATTAGAATGGAATATGGGCCAATGATCACCAACTACTTGCTTCTCATCATTATCCCAAGCCCTTGGGCTCTTAAAAATTTAATGTGGCATATGCAGGTGGGCATGGATTCATAATGTTTAGGGTGTGTTCCACTTAATTTATATGGAGAAGTAATACACCTAACTCAATATTTCTCTACATTTATTTGTTAAAATGTTTCCTTATAGGAATTGAACATTAACTAATGATTAAAAAAACACATATTTGTTAGCATTGTCCCAAAACCTTGGCTAGTTCTTGTGTATATAGATGAGATCGGTAATATAAAGTATAATAATGAATTTTTAAATGTTCATTTAATTTAAATTAATTAAGATTTGTGATATAAAATTTACAAATGAATTTATTAGTCATAATAAATATTTATCTAATTTAAACTAATTGATATTAATGGCATAAAATTCATAAATGTAGTCATTGATATTAATAAATATTTGTTTAATTTAAATAAGTTATAAAATTGTATTTAAATTATTTTTTAAAATTCATTATATTAGTGTGTGTGACTTGATATATAGATATAGGTAGAGGTGATTATTGACCTAACCTAAATAAATATTAGTTGGAGTGGTTTCTTAGGCTCGCTCATCTCACTCTTTTCCCATCAGGTAGTGCCATTGGCCTCATATAGTTAGTTGATCATTAGTTACATATAACCACCCACTTTTGTTGGTCCAACCCTTCACTCCTTATTTGATCTATTGCATATCTATTTTTAGAGTATACCAACTAAAATGATATATAACATAACTATTGTTCTAGTGGTGGTATCCATTATTATAGTGGTAGTATTCTTTCTATGACCCATCAATGAACCAATATCAATTTGAAATTGAAATCCTTACTTGATTTGTTAGTGAAAAAAAGTTTGAAGATAATTCATTAATTATTTTTTAATAAAATATATCTAAAGATATTAAATTTTATAAAGGATACATGGATTAGTGCTAAATATTAATTTTTTTATTATACATTTATAATCATACATATGTTTCATAATTTATTATTATAAAAAATTCACTTATAATTAATAACATATATAAAGATCAAAAGTGTTTTTAAATGCCTTCCCATGCTTATTTTCCCACTCATTGGCCAACTGATGACCTTGCTTCACTTGGAGGCAATTCATAGCCAAAGAATATTCTGCCAAGTAGAGTGTAATTGCCCAACACTCCTTTTATTCATAGGTTTCTAAAACCTTTTTGTCAGTTATTTCTTCTTCATGCCTAGGGAATGATGGATATAGTCTCTCTATGATAGGTGATGTTGGGAAGAAGATCAATTCTGAGCTAAGGACTATCCTTGAGTAGAAGAAAGATGTAGAGCATTTAGATGAAATGTAAATCTATGGGTACAAATGGATAAAAAAGAAAGCATTCATCAGATCTAGAGTGGAAAATGTCTCCCTTGGCCATATTGGCCAATTCTATTGTGAAGAGTTCTAGCATAGGAACCCAGACCTTAAAATTACCCCTTTCATTTCTAATGTTAACATGGATCTATATGTCATGGATCTAAAAGTTATGATGGACATTAGAAGCAATAAGCTTGGAACTAAATCCTTCACTTAGGAAATCACCTACATGCCAACACGAAGATTATATTCTAAAACTCTTAAACCTGTAACTTTTGACCTAGTAGTGATCTTTAATGAGGATGAATCTAGGAAAGTGCTCAGATCATAAAAATACATCTCAACCAAAGGTGTTATTTACATATTTATGGATCATTGGCCAAAGACTTAATATATTCATGCCTATATTTTGAATCATTTCTTGGATTTTGAAGCATTGGTAAACTCTTCTAAAAGGTAGACTTGAAATTTACCCATGGGCAAAATAATTCTTTATTATTGTTTTTTGTCATATTGAGGACAAGGAGAAGATTCAAAACTAGTTTTGGAGCTTGAACCAACACCCGTTAGTCTTAAAACCATGGTCCCATGACTTAAACCATCTCACTGAACCTCTTAATTTAAAAGACTTCTAATTTCACCTATCCCATCTCTCACTTCATTTTTTGGACTAAATCCAATTTGAAAGTAATTGGTAAATACATGGGTGAGTTTATACAAATTCACCTAGACTCCAATCATTTATCCCACACTTCTTTTGTTAAGATATTGGTCAATATTAACACCTCCAAGAATATACTTTAAAAAAAATTATATGTTGGAGACAACTATTGGTCT
>JARHVA010002159.1:250000-260000 GCA_037957365.1 Torreya grandis | reverse complement strand
TTAAAAATGTAGAGAATGCACTTGTGCCAATCTAGATGAGTCTAAAATTAATTAGATCAAAATAATTATTTATTTAACTATTCAAAACCTAATTTAATGAATCTAAAATGAATTGATAGATGTGACATCTTATTTAACTTTGTATGTGTATCCCAGAGTTCATTGAGTCAGGTGTCTAAGTATGTTATTTTTGTACGTTCTTAAACATGATGTAATTTTCTAATTGTCAATAAATATATTGGTATCATGGATGAATATAAGTTATAAGATAGACTCTAGGACCTCAATGTTATGTCCCATAATAAATGATATTGCATTGTTTATTCAATTTTTACATGGGACATGGAGTCTTGCCGTAAACAAATTGACTCTCATGATGTCTTCATCCACTCTTGTCAATAAAAAATGTCACCATCTTGTTTTTATATAATAAAATATTTACATGGATTCCTTTTGCACATGAAATGCATTTTTATATGTTTCTTTGGGTTTTCATGCCAAATATAATATGAAAGAAGAGGCAGTTGGTAGGAAGCTAGTGGTACATGCTATGACACTCTAAATGGACATAGAAGTCAGGGTAATCTTTAAATACATTGGTACACATACTATTATGGAACAATAGTTCATTCTTATGTAAGCCAATTCAAAGCATACTAAATTCTAATTGTGATAAATACAGGTAGAGTGTGTTAACGTGAATTTGTAAATATCATATATAAAAGATTAGAGAAAAGAAAGAACAATAAGCCTTCATTAAAATAGACATTTATTTCTTATTTAATTTATTTTTTATGTATGTCTAAAATTCTATTTACAAGTAATTATAAAGATGTAGTATTTTATTTGCAGATAGCTTATTTTATTTTTTACAACACATTACTTAATTTTTTTATATTTTAAAAATTATTTATTTTATCTAAATCTAAATTTTAAATATTATTTATAAAATCATGTTATTTTCTATAAATTTTTAATACATCATTAATACAATATAATTTCTAACCTAAGATAAGTATACAAAATTAAAATCAAATTTTAGATAACATGAAATTAGATAAAACTTCAAAATTAATTAAACATTGTGAGTATAAATATTGTCCAATAATAATTAAAATGTTATATATTATGCCCATGCTTGTTTAATGCCATATTGGAATGTCATATTTATTTTAAAAGGATATGAAATATTGATGGTGTACTCTTACATTTCATTTACTTGGCTATGATAACAAATTCACTTGAAATAAGCCTTAATAATACCCTATAAAGAATGTCATCCAAAATGCCAGTGGTGATGTTTGAAACTATAAATGACTATAAATTATTTATTCCATGGTGTCATGTTAGGAAATTCACTTATCCTAAATTTCAGATCAATCAACAATTTTCTTGAACCACCCATGATCACCTCTATGATATCAATAAAGGCTAACTTTTACTAAGATGTGAGCACATCAAGAGGTATTTCTCAAACAACATAAAATTATTTTAGACACTTTATTATACCTATTATTAGGACACCATTCCATAGACAAAATATAAATTTTAGTCTATAAAAAACAAAATTTTAAGAGAAATTCTATTTTGGTACTGAACACTATGGGCAACAAATCAGAGTTAAGGAGGTCACTTCCTCGTAGAGGACTGATGGTAAGATTTTATCTTGTTATGAGTTTCCCCTCTTATTTAAATAATTTAATAATTAAATCTAGTCATGTAATATCATTAAAGAACTATTATTATGAATAATTTATATACTAATTTATTATTGTAATCCTATTATTATTATTGTGTCTATAGTTGCTAAGGTTTCATAGGTTTTCTACCACTCCTTTTGGCCTTATTGTCATATTTAAATGACTAAAATTCTAGTCCCATAATGTTTACAATACTGATAAACCCAAACATAGGGTTATCCAGTGAGGAAAACTAGGGCAAGAAGAGGAACATAATCTCATTATGGAGATTTCAACCTATGGCAACCTCCACGAAAGTTTCATATTGTTCATTTGGTATGTTTTATTTTTGTGGATATTTAAACCATGGTTTAGGCCATGTCTATCCCTCCTCTTGCTTATCCTTCAACCTCAATTTAGAAGATCTTGTGTGGATAGAACTGATTGCAGATGGTTGGTTAAGTTGGTTTCATTGTCAATGTGGATTGGAATGGTATTGAATCTAACCCATTAGAGAAAACTAAGTCAAGTGAGGTGGTTGATTAGCTCAATCTTGATAAATATGGAAATAGTGTTTGAGCTCACCTTAGGATTGGTGAATTAGAATATAAAAGTGATGTGGTGACTTGAGGACCTCATCAATATCACTATAACGCTTCTCACCTTGTCACTTGTGAGCACAATGCAAAGGAACTTTTCTACAAAAAAAGGTGTGTTATTCACATGCAATATGTAAATAACATAGAGGCATATATATACAAAAATGATACAATGATAATATGAAGTAACAAAGGAAAGGGCACCTCTCTACAAAAAGAGTGTGTCAACTTTGAATAAGGGTCCCCAACAAGCAAATAGTAGGGCACATTTATCAAAATATGAGTGTCAAAGATCAGAGGCAAAAGTGAAACACCCTTTTACCATTGCACTACCATGTGTCAAAATTTGTTTGGTCTACTTGGCATTGATACATGCATCCACATCAGTATTTGATTGTTGACCATTTTTATCCAAACATTGACTAGCTGTGTCTGAAGCATATGATGTCTATTTTATGCATTCCAATATGCATTAGAAAACTGTCATAATGCTCTTGCATATTGTACTAGTTTTGAAAGATCTTGGGAACTTATGATACCCAAAAATGACCTCCAAATTAGTGGATTCTGATAACAATTATTTCCCTCATCTTCAAATAATTTTAAATCCTTTGAGCACAAATGACAACCTATTGAACCCTGTTCATATAGAAGGAGACTTGTTCAAATTTCTAAACAATCCAAAGAAGACTGTGGACTCATCTCGAGATACATTTGACCCAGCTATATCTATGGAGGTGAATTTGGAGATTGACATATTCAAGGTAGAATCAGATGATGTTATATAAATAAAAGATAAATCTTAGTCATATAAATCAATTAAAAATCCTTTACCCATTCAATTAAAAGTCATGAAATACAAAGGAGAGTGGATCAAGGTGTAAAAAGTCAAAACAAAAAAGAGCGATAATTAAACCTTATATTATAACCCTATGATTAGCAAGATTTTGAATAGATGTTTAATATAATATGATTTAAAGTTGTAATAGGAACCATGTATAAGTCAGTGGAAGTATAGAATAATATTCATTGATGGCAACTAGGTTGTGATAGGAAGTTAATTTTTGTTGAGTGGTTGAGTAAATCTTCTGATGTGAGTGAGTCATAGAGACATAAACTTTATGAAATTGTGGTTATTTATAGTTTGTGTTGTGTTATAGGCATGGGTGTCCCCTTTAGTAGACTATGGTTTAACTGCTTGCTAGTTTCTTGGATCCACATGGGTTGTTTGTTGTAGAATCCCATTCGATATGAAATATTTTATATTTTTTAAAAGGCTAGAAGACCTTTCAAGATATATATTTTACCCTATCAAATAAAAAAATAAATTTTATAATATTTTTAGTCCTTAGAAAATACTCTATATCAAGATTCATCAAGTATAGAGTCATCTTCCACTCTATTCAATTAAACTATTATAGTTATGTTAAATACATCCATTTGAAATATGTTGAGAGATGTCAATATCAAGGTCCATATATTGGATTTTTAACATACCATAATTATTAACAAATCCATTACATTCTTCCCAAATTTTCCATAAACTAGAGATAAATCATATTGTTGGTGCTCAAATTTGTACCAAGTATCTGTGACATTTTCTAAGAAAGGAATGCCATCAAAAGGTCCACATGCAATGTTAATATAAATATTGATAAGGGTCTTGATATGTCCACATGGGATTAACATCTTAATTCATTTTAAAGCCCACATTAGCACTAAAGATGCCATGTAAACATTCCAAGAAACTATGTTAGAGGGAAAAAGAGAAATGCATGAGAACTTGGCAGAGATTTGGACATTGATTTCAAGTGTGACTAGTTGCAAAGAATGTCTAAATTTTTGTCAGGGTTTTAGAAGGTAAAATGAAAATTACAATAGAGATGTGAAATCTTGTGGGGTTCTTGGTTGGGAAAAACACTATGAAAAAGCAAATGTTGGAAAACACAACTTGAAAAATCCATGCCCAATCATAGAACCCATAGAAGAGGATAATAAAGACAAGTAAAGTGATGGAAAAGTAGAGCTAGAATGAAACATTGCAAGTTGCTACTTTGTAACTTGCATGCTAACCCATAGATATGATAACAATTAAAAAAAGAAGTATATGCTGTAAAATGGGAAATGGGAAGAAACATAGCAAGTTGAAAACTTGAAATTTTCAAGCTAGGTTTTGGATCCCATAGAAAAACAAGACTTTGTAGGAAAAACCAGTAGGTAAGAAAGAAGGTCAAACTCCCAGCCAGTTGGGGTAAGGGACACCCTCACCATGAATTTGGTCAAGTACAATAAATGCAACACTACAAGGAGTAGGAAATATATATAGTGTCATCGGATATCAATTTGAACTTCCATATTGTTGATGGACTGCTCTGTCTTGTACTTCTTCTACTAGAGTCAATAAATATTTAAGTTGATGTTTGTAACATGATATTTTTAATTAATTAGATTAAACAATAGAGTTTTGTAGAGGTATGAAAATGTGCCCAAGGTAACCAATAAATTGATAGCTGGTGAAGATTCTTTTGTCAATCATGGTCAAAATAAGTTTTAATTATTCATGCCTATTCCTTCATATTTATATTCACTTATATTTGAAGGCAATCTATAAATGATAATGCAGTTAAAAGTTTCAAAAACAAAATAACATGGATTTAGGTATTAACAAGATTAATAATGAGCATGAAAATAACCCATCTACATGGGCATATGGGTTTGAACTTTACAAAGCAGGTTTTATAAATGATGTTGATGATACAAATGCCCTTGCTTGTAATCTATTATTTGTGAGGATATCCTAAGAAGGTAGACATGTATCTCAATAGAAACATTAGTGATCAATGAGCTTGGTGATGGACCATAATCTTACACATATTCTCATATTCAAGCCTTGTTAAGATCAGATATAAATATAAATGTTGTGTAGATGGGATCACATAGGTTTATATCAAATACCCTGATAAGCATTGTAGATAAACAATAGATGTTAGGGTTTGGGTATGGGGATTTAAATGTTTTTCAAAAAAAATAACATTTTAAGATATGTGGATATGTTACAAGAACTTTTACATTAGTAAAATAATCAACAGAGGAAGCACGAGGCACAAAACAATGGCAAAACTCACCTTTTACAAAATTAATATTTGGTATAAAGGGTCTTGTAAGGCCAAAAACATTGGCTATTATGATGTGTTCAAATTCTAAAATGACAAGATTGATTTTAAATTAGAACTTAATAAAATATATCTAGGAACATTCCTGAATGAGATTGTTGACATGGTGAAGAAGCATGAATTGCCTAGAAATATCTAATACCAAAATAAATGGATCAATGCTGGCACCGAATATATAAGAAGCTTGTAAAACTTTGGGAATGATCCAACAAGATACCCAATATTAGGGAATGAGTGCCCAACTGAATGAAAAGTTTGAAAAAATTGAAGATTATGTGTTAGGGCAACATATTTACTTATCCTAGTTTCAATGGATGAAGAATTATTTGGGAATGTGGCATTTTAATGTAGAATTTCAAATAAAGAAAGAGTTTTATGTTGAAGATCATATTGAGAAAGGTTTGGATTTTAGAAAAATCCTCTGTAAATTACTTTCCAAGCCATGTTGAAATGGAGTTAGGTGAAAATAAATAAATTGCATGTTTCAAAAATTGTAGATGAGGCTCCAAAGTCCCTCAGAGATTTCAGTGGGAGATGGAACATGAAAAATGCAAGTCTTCAAAATGCATGATGTAATGTGTAATGAACACTCCCAATCCCACCTATCAAAGCAAGTGGAAAAAGTCAACTCAAGAGGAGATTCAGAAAGATTTTGAGGAGGAATGTAATTTTTCAAATTTACAGATGTGTAAATTTCAAATTGCACTTGGATATCCCAAACCCACAAGTCAAAACTAATCTAACATGGAGTCCCATTTCAAATTGAAACTTTCAAGGCCAACTACAATTTTTCATTTTTTTCAAGTTACAAATTTCACTTGAAGTTCCCAGTTCACTAAGGGAACTTTTGAGGGGAATTATAATTTTACATTTGTGCAAATTGCAAATTGCACTTAGAGTTCCCACTTATCTATGGAAACCTTTGAGGTGAACTACATCTAGAAATTGTAAGTTGTAAATTTTAAAATTGCAATTTTCACTTTGAGTTCCTAGTTCCTTATGGGTATTTTTGAGGGGAATTACAACTACAAATTGCAAGTTGCAAATTTGGAAATTACAATTTGCACTCATAGTTCGTAGCTCCCTACGAGAAATTTTGAGGGGAATTACAATTAAAAATTACAAGTTGTCAATTTACAAATGTGCAATTGAGTTTTGGATTTATCCCAAATAAAGAAAGCACAAATTTTCAAATGGGACCCAAAGTTCCCCAAAGGGATAAAAAGTGAAAAGTAATTCATTTAATCATTAAAAATTTTCAACGCAACCCTGAAAATTAAAAATGTGAAAAAATCAAGGTGTAAAAAAGACATATTGGATCCAAAAGGTGAAAAGGTAAAAATGACCTAAGTTTTGCATTTTCTATTGTTTTAATTATTTGAATACATGCACAGGAGAAATATTACAGGTCTGTAAGATCAAGGTGGCCCATTCAAAAGAATATTTTTCAAATGGACATGGTTTGGATTATTCAAATGGTATCATTACAAGGCATGGTTGTTATTTGGTATGCATAATAAGAAGGATAGATGTCTAAGAAGTTTCTAGATTTACAAATGAGTGGTCAAAAACATGTCTAAGAAGTTGCACTAGAAGACAATGGGTTTGTTTGGCTCCAAAATGAATATTCCCCTTCAAGCTCAAATGAAATGCATTTCTAGGCAAGCACATCAAGGTTTTGTTACAAATATTTATCATTAAATGTAGAGGTATTTATAATAATCATTTTCCTTGCAAAGACATGAATATTACAGGCATAGCAAAGAACATATTTCAGTTGGTAGCATCTTCGTGGAATTTTGAGGGTTGATTGCAAGTTTGCAATATTGAAAATTGTAACACATAATCCAATATTACAAAGTGGTGATAAAATTGTATAAAAATAGGGTTTATCCTCTTTTCTAAGGTTATTGTTGGTTTTTGTTTGTTCATTCTAAGTCTACACTCTTTCATTTTTGAGATCCACTACTATGTGTGCATTTTATCTCTCTTGATAAGGTGGTTTTAGCTATACATCCATTATCAAGATTTAAGATCATTATAATATGTCTCCCACATTCAACAAGGAGCAAACTCATCATGCTTGTCCCCATGGCAACATTTACAAATAATGATGTATGTCAGGTTTATTTGCAAAGTTAATGAAAATAATTATGGTTTTTACTCTTTCTTATTGATAAAGTGAAATGATATGTATTAAAAATTATATTGAATGGTCATATGGTTTAATGCTTATGAAGGGTTGTCATCTTGGGTTTAGCTCTATGTTAGAAACCCCTTTCTATAATTTGGTTTTAAAATATGTCGTTGATAACCTCTTAAGGGAACCTTGGGTTTATAGATTTGATAGTAAAAATTAGTTGAATCTCTAGTTGAAGTCTATGATTTAGGGTTTCATAGACCATTTCCATATTTACATTTTATTGTCACCAATAAATTCAATCCACTCTTGGTAGTTTCATTGGCTTGTATCTCAGTCTTCTGCATTTTTCCAAATGAACGATGTCATGTATGTGAAAGAATTATTGTTGTTTGAAAAACCACACCACCACACCACATTTCTCATAAGTATCTAAATTTTCCAACCTTGTTTCACCCTACAAATTATACAGTTGTTGAATATTTTATGTATTGTTTTCTTTTAGATTCATAAATCTTGCCTATATAAAATGTGTCTATATTTTGTGATTTAAAGACTAGCATTGTAGTCTTCCACTTAGCACCCTATTGTTGAAAATTTCTTTTGAAATGAAGGATGCAAGCATATCCCCATATATCTTTAGTAGTTTATTTGAAACTTATAACATATATTCATTCTGTGTGACAACTCTTATTGAGTGGAGTGAATAAGTTTGGTTATGCCAAGTTATATTTGAATCTATTAGCTTAAATAACAATGTTTTACAAAGGTATGCAAATGTGGCCAAGGCAACCAATAAATTGGTAGCTGGTGAAGATTACTTTGTCAATCATGGTCTAGTTATGTTTTATTTATTCATGCCTATTCCTTCAGATTTCTAGTCACTTATATTTGAAGGAAATATACAAATACAAAAGAACATGGCTATAGGTAGTAGCAAGATTAATAATGGGCATGAAAATAGCCTATCTACATGGATAGATAAGTTTGAGATTTGTATAGTAGATTTTCTAAATGATGCTAATGAGACAAAGGCCCCTTGCTTGTAATCAATTATTCATTAGGATATCCTAAGAAGGCAAACAAATATCTCAATGGAAACATTTATGAGTAATGAACTTGGTGGTGGAGCATAAGATTACATAGATTCTCACCTTCGATCCTTAATAAGATCAGATATATAGATAAATGATGAGCAGATGGGATCACATAGGTTTAAATCAAATACTTTGATAACCATAGATGGTAGGGTTGGGGTATGGGTCAATGAATGTTTTTAATAGAAAAATGGCATTTTAAGAGATGTGGTTCTGTTATAATAACTTTAACATCAATAAAATAATCAGGAGAGGAAGCACGAGGCACAAAATGATGGAAACAATCACATTTTTCAAAATGAATAATTAGTATAAAGGGTCTTATAATGCCAAAGGCATTGGCTATTATGATGCTTTTAAATGCAAAAGTGACTAGATGGATTGCAAATTAGAAATTAATAGAATATCTCTGGCAACATTCTAGAATGAGATTGTTGACGTGGTGGAGAAGCATGAATTGTATAGCGACATCCAATACAAAAAAAAATAGATCAATGCCAGAACTACATATAGAAAAATCTTGAAAAACTTTGTCAATGCTTCAACAAGATACCCAATATCAGGTAATGAATTCCTAACTAAAATAAAGCCTTGAAAAGTTTGACGATTATGTGTTAAGGTAACATATTTTATTAGCCTAGTTTCAATGGATGAAGAATTATTTGGGAATATGGAATTTAAATGTAGCATTTAAAATAAAGAAATAGTATTGTGTCGAAGCATCATACATAAAAAGGTTTGGCTTCTGGAAAAATCCTCTACATATTACATTCCAAACCAGGTTGGAATGGAGTTAGGTGAAAGTCATGAAATTACAAGTTTCAAAAGTTGTAGATGAGGCTCCAAAGTCCCTAGGAGATTTTGGTGATAGATCCAACTTAGAAAATGTGAGTCTTCAAAATGCATGTTGCAATGTGCAGTCAACTCTTCTAATCCCACTGACCAAATCAAGTGGAAAAAGTCAACTCAAGAGGAGCATCAGGGAGATTTTGAGGATGAATGCAATTTTGTAATTTTATAGATGTGAAAATTAAAAATTGTACTTGGATCTTTGAAACACACTAGTCAACTTTGGTCAAACATGGGGACCCAATTCAAAGTTGAACTTTCAAGGCCAACTACAATTTGGAATTTGTACAAATTGCACTTGGAGTTCCTAGTTCCCTAAGGGAACTTTTGAGGGGAATTACAATTTTGCATTTGAGAAAATTAAAAATTACAATTGGAGTTCTCAGTTCCATGTGGGAACCTTTGAGGTGAACTACAATTGCAAATTGTAGGTTAAAAATTTGCAAATTCCAATTTACACTTG
>JARHVA010002159.1:187500-245000 GCA_037957365.1 Torreya grandis | reverse complement strand
TGGTGTTTCATTATGTTTTTAAACATGATAGAATTGTCTAGGTGTCAATATATTGGCATCATGGATAAATTAAAGTTTTAAGATAAACTCTAGGAAGTCAATGTCATGTCCTAGCATCAATGACATTACATCATTCATTTGAGTTTTCCATGGGATGTGGAGCCTACCATAAACATATTGACTCATGTTATATCTTCGTTCACCCTTGACAATAAAAAATAATCAGTAAAAAATGTCAAAACCATTTTTTGATAGAATAAACTATTTACATAGATTCCTTTTGCACATGAAATGCATGTTTTTACACTGCTTTGGGTTTCCAAGCCAAATATAATATGGAACAAGAGGTGGATTGGCAGGAAGCTAGTGGTACATGCTATGTCAGTCTAAATGGAGATTTAAGGGAGGGTAATATTTAAATACATGGGTACATATACTATTATATCATAATAGTGCCTTTCTATATAAGCCAATTCAAAGCATAATAACTTCTTAATTATGATAAATACATGTGGAGTGTGTTAACATGAAGTTGTAAAGATCATATCAAAAAGATAAGAGAAAAGAAAGAGTAATAAACCTCCATTAAAATAAACATTTTTTTCTTATTTACTCTAGCATTTATGCAGGTCTAAAGTTAAATTTATAGTTCATTATGAAGCTGTAATATTTTATTTGTAGATAATTTATTTTATTGTTTAAAACAAATTACTTATGTTTTTTATATTTTCAATTTTATTTTATTTTTTAAATGTAAATCAAAATTTTATATATTACTTTAATATCATATTATTTTCTATGAATTCTTAATATATCATGAATAAAATGGAATCACCAAACTAAAATAAGTATACCAAATTAAAATCAAATTTAGATAACACGAAATTTAGATGAAGCTTCAAAAATAATTAAAAATTATGAGTATAAATAGAATAGGTTGTCCAATAATAATTTGAATGTTATATATTATATCTATTATTGTTTAACACTACATTCAAGTGTCATATTTATTTTAAAATTACATCAATATTTGAATTTGATGGTGTACTCTTACGTTTCGTTTAGTTGGCTAAGATAGCAATTTAACTTGAAATAAGCCTTAAAAATCCCTTAGAAAGCATGTCATTCAAAATGCCACTGGTAATGTTTGTAATTATAAATGATCTCAAATTATTTATTATGTGGTCTCATATTAGGATATTCCCTTTTGTTCAATTTTGGATCAATTAACAATTGTCAACAAAGGCTCAATTATAGTAAGATGCGAGCACATCAAGCGGTATTGATCAACCAACATAAAATGCTTTTAGACACTTTCTTATACCTATTGTCAGGACACCATTCCACAAACAAAATCAAAATTTTAGTCTATGAAAAACAAAGCTTTTAAGGGAAATTCTCTTATGGTACTGAATACTATGGGCAACAAATCAGAGATGAGGAGGTCACTTCCCTGTAGAGGACTGATGGTAACATTAGATGTTGTTATGAGTTTTCCATCTTATCGAAATAATTTATTCATTAAATTTGGTTAGGTATTATCATTAAACAACTATAATTATGAATAATTTGTATTCTGATTTAATTCTGGTAATCCTGTTACTTGTAATTATGAATAATTTGTATTCTAATTTAATTCTGGTAATCCTGTTATTAGTATTGTGTCCATAGTTGCTAAGTTTCACAGGTTTTTTACTGCTCCTTTTGGCCTTATTGTCATATTTAAATGACTAAAATGCTAGTCCCAAAATGTTTAGAATGCGGAGAAACTCAAACATATGGTTATCGAGTGAGGAAAATCAGGGCAAAAAGAGGAACATAATCTCGTTTTGGAGATGTCAACCTATGGCGACTTCCACGAAAGTTTTATATTGTTCACTAGGTAAGTTTTCTCTTCCCACTATCAGATTTTAAGAATATTAACTCTAAATTTACATTTAACACTTCTTGGTCAGGGTTTGATG
Source organism: Torreya grandis (assembly GCA_037957365.1). Classification (NCBI taxonomy): domain Eukaryota; kingdom Viridiplantae; phylum Streptophyta; class Pinopsida; order Cupressales; family Taxaceae; genus Torreya; species Torreya grandis. Next base: position 243,036 of record JARHVA010002159.1, on the reverse strand, counting down.
ATGAAACATTTGGTAGGCTTATGAAGATCGACTTCACCTGCTCGAAAAAATCCCCCGTGTGTTAGGGAATTTAAGCTCTCATGCCTTAGTTTCTTTAAGATGCATCTAAGACATCCACATGGCAGGCAAGGATCTGATTTAGGGACGAATCTAAGGTCTTTTTTAACTAATAAAAACACCTCTGAGGTAATAACATTCAATCTTCCAATATAAAAATAACAATAAATAATATTTATCTTACCAATATAAAATTCAATCTTACCAATATAACAATAATATTCAGTACTTAAATTTAATAATAACCCGAGAAACTAATTATGTTGGCCATGAGTCACCATTGATCAATAGTTATGCCATTAAACTCAGAGCCATTAACACAACTGCAAACAAAAAAACAAAGGTGCAATTGAAGTAGAAAATTATTGCATTCAGATGAACATTCTAATCTAATTTCAAGCATCTGTAAGATGCACTTTATGAATTACCGTCTATAGCCTTTAAATAAATTGCAACTGTGGGGATTGTTTTTTATTAGGTGTTAATGAGATTAATAAATAATAAAATTTACATAAATGTTTATTAGGATTAATAAATATTTATTTATTTTATATAAGTAAAAATTTTAAATTTAAATTATTTTTGAATGTTAATTATTAATATATATACAATTTGTTTTCTATAAGTTTAAAGGTCATGGATTTTAAAGGTCCTATATTTTATTTACATCAATGCTCAAAAGGGATGTTTCTATCATAGGTAATGAAATAAACAAAATAAAAACGAAAACATCATACTGAGAAATAAAAAAATAAGCACTATCAAATAACAGTTCCAACCTACAACAAGCAGTTGAGTTGCAACCAGAGCTGCTTCCTCGAAACATCCCCCAATCTTATGCTCTTCTTCCATACAACAGAGTCCAACAAGGTTTTTTATAGCCTTGAAAATATGGTATTTTAATTAGTTTTTCAACAGGCTTATATTGAACTGCATGACCCTCTTGGGCGAAGGGACATGTTGAAAGAATTCTGAACTGCTACTCTTTACCTTTTAACCTTTTTTATCACTTTGGTCCATTCCACCAAGCCAACAGCTTCAAGGTAAATGGGTAAAGAGATTTCCATAACCTAAGGATTTGTCTTCCTTAGGGTAGGTCCTTGGACTAAAAATTTCATTCTTTATTGGTCGTCAACCTAGAAAAAGCTCGATCAAGAGTTTCTAAACCCAGATCTAACTCCTCCCTCTCTTAATCCTCTCCATGTAGGTCCTCCTTAAGTTTGCTTCATTCAGATCACTTCCAACAAATTTATGTTGAGGGAGGGCATCATTCCACTAGGAGAATCCCATTTTACGCTTATAACAGACCTGTAACTCCTTCAAATAACCCTGCAAAGTGACTACAACTTTCGCCCTTCGCTAAAGTCTTTACAAAATATAGGCATTATCCTCATAGGCTTGGGGTCTTTGTATCCCATTCCCGTCTCGGGTCTACATCTTTGCAAATATACCATATTCACCATGGCCCAAAGGCCTTACGAAATAGGCTCTGTGTATTTTTTTTTTTTCATTCAGGACTGTCTGCAAATATACAGTCGCATATACATCATACTATCCAGCTCTTAACGACGAGCTTCTTCTTTGCAAACGGGGTTCAAATCCCCCCAAATCCTATCCTATCGCGATCTGAGTCGACTTTAATTAGCAAATAAGTCAATGTTATGACCTAACGGTCGAGCTATACCATTTGCTAACCGAGGTCGTAGGTTCAAGCCTCTAAAAAGTTGGGTTCGTGTCAATGTGGATTGGAATGGTATTGAATCTGACCCGTTATTGGAGGCTTATTACGGAGCGGCGAAGCCTTGAGATTCGTCTCAGGTTGAGACAAAAAAAACAGCAAAAGCCGCTTCTCTCAATTTAAAGCTGCCACGTGTTTTTCAAACTCGGAGATGATGTATGGTTTAGATTACGCCAGTTTTCGGGGGAAAGCAGTTTTGAGGAGTCCCTGGCATGCTATCAGCAATCAAATGCGGAAAGATGGCGACAGAGGATGTTTGAGGCGCCTGTGAAAACCTGGGGCTGGTTCATGTCTTCCATGGACTGAATTACATTCTAGGCATTGCAGTCGGTGTAGCCTGGAGATTGGCGTAGTAGTGGGCTTTTCAATATAATAATTCCTGCACACATTCGATGGAGATAAACCAAAACTTACTTGAGAAATGAAATACAAATTTGAAACCAGATCTGATTACATAATGATTGGCACCTATCATGACAGCTGGTTAGTTGAGTTTACTATTGTGGAGTTGATTGGAAACATCTGTACATTTGCATCAAGACAGCTGGTGTTAATGATCCATGCAGGTTGAAAAAATTTACCACGCCTACAAACATACCCTTTATCTGGATCCTACAATGCTTATCCTCCCGGCATATACAGATGCCTTCGAGGGTGCACCCATCACCGTGCTGAAAGGCTATGGTGAGGCTATGGTAGGGGCTGTAGAGGAATGGCCCCGATGCCTGCAACAAATGTAAGGTTGAGCACTTAAACCTGGGCTTCTGCTTATATGCCCTGTTGTAACAATAAATTTTATCTTGTTTTAAACATAATTGGATCATAAATTCCGCAAAGAGGAGGAAATGTAGTTCCATCGTAGTACCCTGTGTTCATTCCATAGTAAGCCAACCAATCTCAATTTCGTGATTTGATAATAAATATAAACTAAAAACATAATCTTAGACCATCATCCTTTAGCAAACACTCAAGATCATACTCATGCATCGCTTATAGCGATGCATAGGCCCATACAAATGCTAGCAACAAATAGAGGTGTTTATGACTTAAATCACACGTTTCACTTTACCTATGCACTGGTAAATATATTACGTAACATAAAACTTGCACTCGTTATTAAAATCGAGTACTCACCGAGATCATATATTTCTCTCTCTGTTTTGACTGGAAGCATCCATGCCCAAAACATGAACAAGCAAATTTATGGGAAAAGGAATGGCAGAACACAGGATATACATTTATCGATTGCATGAAAGATACAAAATACGCCTTAAAACTACTCCCGGGCATTCCCTTCCGTCTGCTTCACTCCACTTCATAGCTTCTGATGGCGTTTGTCCACTTCTCTTCAATTTCCATTTTATTTCCAAACATGCTTAATTCATTTTAGCAATTCGCTTAGGTTGGAGGCACGCTTGCAGGTGAATCGTTCAAGTTTATGACACTTGCTAGTTGCATTTTGGAATGTCAACGCCATATTGCCACGCTTCTGCACAAAAGATGGGTGGCCTTTTTTAAAAATTCAAGAATATTTAATCTATGTCCTCCGATCAAATGCAAACAAAGATGATTAAGAATGTTTTCAAGTAATTAATTCAAACCTCCTCTTAAAACTTATGTTTGTAAATCAGTGTTCAGCGTTGACTCGTGGCTTTTCCCATCTATGTCACAAGTTTTGTTTTATGCATTGTTCATTTTCAAATAAAAAAATGAATTATGGAAATGTGTTTTTCCCTATTTTATACATTTCGCTTATTTTTGATCCCAAACAATTAAAAAAAAGATAATGCGCTTTAGTCATTTCATGATTAAATCTTCTTTCAAATATAAATATTGAAAGAAATTGATATTTAATTTTGGTTTTATCACTCTTTAATCTTTTATGTATATCAGTGTTTTTATAATTTATTTATTTGATAATTGAATGTTTCTAATTTTAATCTTTTATGTATATAAGTGTTTTTATAATTTATTTATTTATTTGATAATTAAATGTTTCTAATTTTTTTAATATGTGAATAGTTTATACAATGAAATTAATGATTTCCACGCAAATGTTTGTGATACATTTTTTGTTTAATTTGGTGTAGTCTTAAAATTTGATATTTATTTAAGTTGTTGTAATAATATTTATTTTTAAAATGTAAACATCAGTACACAATCAATGGACACTGAGGATATGAGTTAGGCTAACTCTAACAATTTATGTATCGATAAGTAAACAAAGCATTTGGGATAGGTGATGCTCTTTAAGAATATCTTTCCACACTTAAGCCATTTATATCCGCCATTCAAAATGTCTAATTTAGATCTTGTTTAAAGGCATATCTCATCGCTCTTTCAAACCTCTTCATACCATTATTATGGTCACTTTTGCAATACAATGTAAAAGGTCAAAATGAAATACATTCAACAATCAAGAAAGCAATTAAAACTATAATTTAAAGCTAGTAAGGAGATCATTACGAGATTGGCTGAGGAAGCTATGTTGGATTCAGAGCAGGGTTCCATGGATATGTAGAAGAAGAGCCCATTTTATGATCATTGCAAAGTTCAGGTGAGACATCTAATTCACCATTTAGAAAAATAAAGCCTATGTCTTGCTCCCCTTCCAAATATCTCGCCTTGATCTTGTGTAGAAGTGTCACTTGTAGCGAATTAAAATGCTAGGAAATATAGAAATTAAAAGCATTACATTAAACTTCTTTCATATCATAGAAACATAAATTCTTCCTTTTTACTCTTTGCTTTGTTTATGCAGTTATTTTGAAACAATGAAATGAAATATCTTAAAGAGCTAAATAAGAAAAAAATTTGGATTTTCATTAATAGAGCTCCCAATTATGGTTGACAATAAAAAAACAATTCCACTGGCTTTTCTTGCACCTTTGGGGCAACTGCAAGTAGCAAACTCACTTGAGTGAGGTAGTTAATTAGCTCAATCCTGATCAATGTAGAAATAGTCTTCGAGCTCAAAGGAAGTGAACCTAGAGATTGACATATTCAGGGTAGAATCAGATGATGTTATATCAATGGAAGATAAATCTCAGTCATATAAATCAATTGAAAATCCATTTATCAGTTCAATAGAAAGTCATGAAATACAAGGGAGAGAGGTTGAAAAAGTCAAAAAAGGCAAAATAATAATATTAACTGATGGCAACTAGGTTGTGATAGGAAGCTAATTTATGTTGAGTGGTCGAGTAAATCTTTTGATGCTTTATTTTTCTCAATCATACGAGTGAGTCATGGAGACATAAACTTTGTGAATGTCTAGTTATTTCTAGTTTGTGTTTTGTTATAGGCATGGGTATCCCCTTTGGTAGACTACGGTTTAATTGCTCACTGATTGCTTGGATCCACATGGGTTGTTTGTTGTGGAATCCCATTCGATATGAAATATTTTTTATTTTTTAAAAAGTTACAAGACCTTCCAAGACATGCATTTCACCATATCAAATAAAAAATAACTTTTATAATCTTCTTAATTCTTAGAAAATAATTTATATCAAAATTCATCAAGTATAAAGTCATCTTCCACCTTGTTCAATGAAACTAATATAATTATCTTAAATACATCCATTTAAAATATGTTGAAAAATGTCAATATCAACATTCATATATTGAATTTTTAACATACGATAGTTATTAATAAATCCATTACATTCTCTCCAAATTTTCCACAAACTAGTGATAAAGCATATTGTTGGTGCTCGAATCTGTACCAAGTATATGTGACATTTTCTGAGAAAAGAATGCCATCAAAAGTTCCACGTGCAATGTTCGAATAAACGATAGGGGTCTTGATAGGTCGACATGGGATTAAAAGCTTGCAACGTTCCAAAGCCCACGTTAGAGAGAAAGAAGACTAGGCGGGAAAAACCAGTAGGTAAGAAAGAAAGTCAAACTCCTTACCAGCTAGCGTAAGGGACACCCTCACCATGAATTTGGTCAAGCATAATAAATGCAACAATACAAGGAGCAGGAAATATCTATAGTGTAAAGGGATATAAATTTGAACTTCCATAATGTTGATGGACTGCTCTGTCTTGTACTTCCTCCAATAGAATCAATAGATTTTAAGTTGATGTCTGTAACATGATCTTTTGAATCGATTGTCTTAAACAATAGAGTTTTCCAGAGGTATGCAAATGTGCCCAAGGTAACCAATAAATTAGTGGCTGGTGATGATTCTTTTGTCAATCATGGTCAAATTAAGTTTTATTTATTTATGTCTATTCCTTCAGATTTTATTCACTTTTATTTGAAGGCAATCTACAAATGCTAATGTGGTTAAAAGTTTCAAATACAAAAGAATGTGGCTTTAGGTAGTATCAGGATTAATAATGGGCATGAAAACAACCCATCTACATGGACAGATGGGTTTGAGCTTTGGAAAGCAGTTTTTGTAAATGATGCTGATGATACGAAGGCCTCTTGCTTGCAATCTATGATTCATGAGGTTATCCTAAGAAGGCAGACAAATATCTCAATGGAAACATTTTTGAGCAATGAGCTTGGTGGTGGACCATAAGCTTACACAAATTCTCATCTTCAAGCCTTGTCAAGAGCAGATATACAGAAAAATGTTGAGTAGATGGGATCACATAGGTTTATATCGAATACCCCGATAAACATTGCAGATAAACAATAGATGTTAGGGTTGGGGTATGGATCCCTGAATGTTTTGCAATACAAAAATGACATTTTAAGATATGTGGATCTGTTACAACAACTTTTACATCAGAAAAATAATCAGCATAGGAAGCACGAGGCACAAAATGATGGCAGGTCTGGAAAATGAATATTTGGTATAAAGGGTCTTGTAAGGCCAAAAGCATTGGCTATTATGATGCGTTTAAATGCCAAAGTGACAAGAGGGATTTCACATTAGAACTTAATAGAATATATCGGGGAACATTATGGAATGAGATTGTTGACATGGTGGAGAAGCATGAATTGCCTAGTGATATCCAATACCAAAATAAATGGATTAATGATGGCACCACATATAGAAGAAGCTTGCAAAACTTTGGCAATGCTCCAACAAGATACTCAATATTAGGTAATGAATGCCCAACTAAAAGAAAGGCTTGAAAAATTTGAAGATTATGTATTAGGGCAACATCTGAGCCTGGTTTCAATGGATGAAGAATTATTTGGGAATTTGACATTTTAATGTAGAATTTCAAATGAATAAAGATTGTTATGTTGAAGCATCATACAAAGAAAGATTTGGCTTCTGGAAAAATCCTCTACATATTACTTTCCAAATCAGGGTGGAATTGAGTTAGGTGAAAGTCAAGAAATTACAAGTTTCAAAATTTGTAGATGAGGCTCCAAAGTCCTTTGGAGATTTCAATGAGAGATGCAACTTGCAAAATTCAAGTCTTCAAAATGCATGATGTAATGTGCAATCAACTCTCCCAATCCTATCTATCAAAGAAAGTGAAAAAAGTCAAGTCAATAGGAGATTCAGAAAGATATTGAGGAATAATTTTTTTTAATTTTGCAGATGTGTAAATTATAAATTGCACTTGGATCTCCCAAACCCGCAAGTCGATGCTAATCAAACATGGGGTCCCATTTAAAAGTGGAACTTTCATGGCCAACTATAATTTTTCATTTGTGAAAATTACAAATTTCACTTGGAGTTCCTAGTTCCCTAAGAGAACTTTTGAGGGGAATTGCAATTTTACATTTGTGTAAATTGAAAATTGTAAATTACATTTGGAGTTCCTACTTCCCTACGAAAACCTTTGAGATGAACTAGAACTAGAAATTTCAAGTTGTAAATTTTCAAATTGTAATTTACACTTGGTGTTCCCAATTCCTTATGGGAACTTTTGAGGTGAACTATAACTGTAAATTAAAAGTTTTGTATTTTCCATTGTTTTAAAGCAAACTAACTTCTTAATTATCATAAATACAAGTGGAATATGTTAACATGAAGTTGTAAAGATCATATCTAAAAGATAAGAGAAAATAAAGAGTAATAAGCCTCCATTAAAATAAATATTTTTTTCTTATTTACTCTAGTTTTTATATAGGTCTAAAGTTAAATTTATAGTTCATTATGAAGCTGTAGTATTTTATTTGCAGATAATTTATTTTATTTTTTACAACACATTACTTAAGTTTTTTATATTTTCATGTTTTTTTAAAAATGTAAATCAAAATTTTATATATTACTTTAAAATCATATTATTTTCTATAAATTCTTAATATATCATGAATAAAATAGAATCACCAGCTTAAAATAAGTATACCAAATTAAAATCAAATTTAGATAACACGAAATTAGATGAAGCTTCAAAATTAATTAAACATTATGAATATAAATAAGATAAGTTGTCCAATAATAATTTGAATGTTAAATATTATGTCTATGCTTGTTTAACATTACATTAGAGTGTCATATTTATTTTAAAATTACATCAATATTTGAATTTGATGGTGTACCCCTACGTTTCATTTAGTTGGCTAAGATAGCAATTTAACTCGAAATAAGCCTTAATAAACCCTTAGAAAGCATGCCATTCAAAATGCCAGTGGTGATGTTTGTAATTATAAATGACCTCAAATTATTTATGATGTGGTCTCATATTAGGATATTCCCTTCTGTTAAATTTTTGATCAATCAACAATTGTCAACAAAGACTCAATTTTAGTAAGATGCGAGCACATCAAGCGGTATTGATCAACCAACATAAAATGCTTTTAGACACATTCTTATACCTATTATCAGGACACCATTCTACAAACAAAATCAAAAATTTAGTCTATGAAAAACAAAGCTTTTAAGGGAAATTCTCTTTTGGTACTGAATACTATGGGCAACAAGTCAGAGATGAGGAGGTCACTTCCCTGTAGAGGACTGATGGTAACTTTAGATGTTGTTATGAGTCTTCCATCTTATACAAATAATTTAGTCATTAAATCTGGTTAGGTATTATCATTAAACAACTGTAAGTATGAATAATTTGTATTCTAATTTAATTCTGGTAATCCTGTTAATATTATTGGGTCCGTAGTTGCAAAGGTTTCAGAGGTTTTTTACTACTCCTTTTGGCCTTAATGTCATATTTAAATGACTAAAATGCTAGTCCCAAAATGTTTACAATACCGAGAAACTCAAACATAGGGTTATCCAGTGAGGAAAACCAGGGCAAAAAGAGGAACATAATCTCGTTATGGAGATTTCAACCTATGGCGGCCTCCACGAAAGTTTTATATTGTTCACTCGGTAAGTTTTAACTTCCCGCCATCAGATTTTAAGATGATTAACTCTAAATTTACATTTAACACTTCTTGGTCAGGGTTTGATGATGAAACATTTGGTAGGCTTATGAAGATCGACTTCACCTGCTCGAAAAAATCCCCCTACTCAGCTCCTTTTCCTTCTCAACCTTGAGCTTCACCTTTAATCTTTTATTACCAGGCATGACAGGCTTATCATTCATTTTTTCTTGTTATTTTGCAGCCTGTGCATTTTCCCTGTGTGGAAAGGGCTCCTGCAAGAAAATGTCAGATTACAGATACAGATGTAATTATAAGGATATGAAAAAAATATAAATATGATGGGAGACCCGTGCTTTAGGGAATTTAAGCTCTCGTGCCTTAGTTTCCTTATTATGTAGATGTATTTAAGACATCCACATGACAGGCAAGGATCTGATCTAAGGACGAATCTAAGGTCTCTTTTTCCTAGTAAAAACATCTCTGACGTAATAAAATTCAATCTTGGCAATATAATAATAACGATAAATAATATTTATTTTTACCAATATAAAATTCAATCTTACCGATATAACAATAATATTCAGTCACTTAAATTTGATAAGAACTCGAGAAAAAATGATGTTGGCCATGAGTCACCATTGATCAATAGTTATGCCATTAAACTCAGAGCCTTTTAACACAATTGTAAACAAAAAGCAAAGGTGCAATTGATTTAGAAAATTATTGCGTTCGGATGAACATTCTAATCTAATTTCAAGCATCTCTAAGATGCATATTATGAATTACCGGCTATAGCCTTTCAATAAATTGGTAATTGTGGAGATGTTTTTAATTGAGTGTTAATGATACTAATAAAGAATAAATTTAAATATTTATTTATTTTATATACGTAAAAGTTTTAAATTTAAATTATTTTTGAATCTTAATTACTAATATTTATACATTTTGTTTTTGATCGGTTTAAAGGTTACGGGTTTTGAAAGTCTCATAATTTATTACAAGGGAGATAAAGATGTGACATCAATGCTCAAAAGTGATGTCTCTATCATAGGTAATGAAGTAATCAAAATAAAAATAAAAACATCATGCTGATAAATTAAAAAATAAGTACTACCAAATAACAATTCTAACCTACCGCAAGGAACCAAGTTTCAACAAGCATTGCTTCCTCAAAACATCCCCTAATCTTATGCTCTTCCTCCATATAACAGAGCCCAACAAGGCTCTCTATAGCCTTGAAAATATGGTATTTTTTTTAATTTTTCAAATGGCTTATATTAAGCTTCTGCATGAGTGATCCAACACTCAAAAGCTTTGGTTGAATAATAATTCAAAAAACAAGAACAACACAACTGTAATAATGCTATCACTAAGGAGAGATGTTTTATTGATCAAATTTGTAGACCCAAACATATGCCTATCTCTAAGAAGAGATGTTTGATTTCTATTTCAGGTTACATCTTCATTTATACATGTTTTGAAGGTAGGAGGAGGATGTGAAAGGTCACCAATCTCAAGGAAGATTATGTAGGTTGACTTCCATGATTTACAACAATACAAAATTCAAAGAATTACTATTTTTGGAAACTTACTATTTTTATATTTCACTACTCAAATTGAAATTTGGGGCCCTTATATTTATTTTTAAATGTTCAAAACACACCAAGTGGATATTGGTGCTATCTCACGATATTTTCATCATTCTTATCTTTCAAACGGTTTAAACGGGGAGTCAAACGGAGCTATGGTGCAAAAGTTATGGCTCCTGGAAGTCTTGTCATCAATTGGGGTAGAATCATCGCTCGAATTGTCACCTAAAATGTTGCTCTAATCAATGACCCCCTTGGGCAGAGGGACATGTTAGAAAAATTATGAATTGCTATGCTTTTACCTTTTTTCTTTTTTTTGGACTTTGGTCCATTCCACCAAGCCAACAACTTTAGGGTAGATGGGTAAATATATTTCAATTGAGTTGAATGGCTAGGATTTGTCTTCATTAGGTTATGTCCTTGGAATAAAAATTTCATTCTTTATCACCCTCAACCTAGGAAAAAATCAATCAAGAGTTTCTAAAGCTAGATCTAACTCCTCCCTCTCTAAATGCTCTCCATGTAGGTCCTCCTTAGGTTTGCTTCAATCAAAATCACTTCCAACATACTAATTTTGAGGGAGGGCTTCATTCCTCTAGGAGACTCCCATTTTATGCTTAAAAGAGTAATGTTATGAGGCTGAATTTCCTATTTCGATGTAATTTCAGCAATGAAAGGGTAAGTTATCATAATCTAGGGATTGAATCCAAATATGGTCTTGAATCCTTAATTCAATATTCTCAAGAAGGTCCTTAGTAATCTTTAGATTAACTAGCATATGTGCAAAGGTAAGGTGGTCAAAACATTCAGTGGTTGAGTCAACTAAAATGTAATCACCCAAAGAGTTGCCAATGAATTTGAAATAGTCATTTGTCCAAAACTATAGAGGCAAATTTGGAAGCCTAACCCAAACCAATATGATGTTAAATGTTTCCTTGAATGGGTCAAAATCTAGGAACCATGACTTGAAGAGTAGAAAGTTATGGTCCAAATACCACATGGTATCTTAGAATACAACAATTATATGTTCTACTAAATCAAAAACAATGATGAAAAACCCTTTGGTATAGGGTAAAATGTGGAGATTAACTTTCATAAGGATCTTCCACTTTATCATTATCCATCTATGCAGATCTAGAAGGGAAGCCTAAAGATTGGAAAACCAGATTATCGTTAGTACATTTGAGGATATTTACATAATTATAAATATATTAAAATAAATTTAATAATAAATTTTTAATTTAAAAATAAAGCATATAATTTTAACATAATTTTTCCAAAAGATTTTTTTTATAAAATTTTAATATTATTATAATTAATATTATGAAGACTTTAATATTAATAATGGGTATTATATTTATTTATTTATATATGGTAGTGAGCTTTAACAAATAGTATAATAGTTGATGAAATAAATAAATAATTGTATGTAGTTGGATTTTTTTTTACATTCTATTTATAAATGTAATGGATCATTTTGAGTAAAAGGTCATGATTTATATGTAAAACTCTTTCTTGAATTTAGACCTAAGTCATATCTAGTTTAACTTGGTATTGTACTTAATGTCAAATTTAGTGCTACTCTTAAATTTAGTATTAAGTTAGACCTAGAATCATATTTAAATTCAACTTAAAATCAAATAAACTTTCACACTTAAAATCACATTATAAAATTGAGTTAATTAAAAATGTGGAATAATAGTTATAAGCATTAAATGTGAGCATTCTAAAAGTGAAAATTATAAGCACCCTTTGGTAGAAATTTCTGTATCAATCTCATCGAATATCTAATTATCATCAAATTGTTGATATTGGGACAAATACAAAGATCAATAGTGGTCATCCTTGATGGGATAGATTCATGGTGAAGATGTAACCCTTCCAACAAAAGTTTCTTCAGAATTATCTATTTTCATTGTGGGATTTTAAACTGTGATTCCATCTTCTCATCTATTTTTGACAAGGTGTGAAAGAGATGGGTATCCCATTTATCTTTTCCAATCACCAAATTTGGAGAATCATCCTCTAGGATTAATATTTCATTGCATTGCTTAACTATTGAATGATCCTTCCACAAACACCAATCCCTATTGAAAGTAAGAAAGGTCAAGAGTCTAAGAGCTATGGGAAATATATGTCAAGGAGGTGGACTATCATGAAAATTTTCATTGAAATTGTCATTTATAGAAGACACATTTAGAACATGAAATTTTGAATCAAGTTTATGATTAAGAGTATGAATGCAACACATAATTTTATGAGAAAAAGATAATAGTTTGGCATTACTAGTTGTTTTCTCCTATTCTGTATTGAATTCATGACAAAGAATTATGTGGTAGGGTCAAGGCTTAAATTTCATAAATTCCATTGTACAATAGATATAAGAAAGTATGAATTACACTTTCTCTCCTTCTCACCCATTTGGATACCACATCATAAAATTTAATATAATTAAAAGCAAATGAGGAAGGATTGACAACATTCTAAAAAATATTGTCACTTATAGGGTCAATGAAATAATATGAAAACTCATCCTACCTTATATGAGCTCTCACTAATTTTCTATGAGAATATTCACCTTTTCCATCTTAAATTGGTGAAACACTCTTAAGTTTGCCTCCACATGAATGTCTAGCCATGGGTGGAACTCAAATAAAAAGGTAAGCAGGATAAAATAACTAAAAAGGATGATAAGTGCAAATATTGAAATGAGATCTAAATAAAATAATAACAAAGGGCCTCACCAAATGAAACTCCATTCCATCATGTCAATTCACATGGAGGACATAATGAAACCGAATGGTAATAAGCTACATAGAAGGTGGATGAGAATTCCTATGGAGATCATAAATATTATCTGTCATCAAAAGAATGATGAGGGCAATTGAAATATATTTTTTTGAAAGAAAAAATAAAAATTAATGTCATTTTTTAAATATTTTAGGATTGATTGTGAAATACCTCTCAATGTGGGACATGAGAGTGGATTTGGTTCCATAATATGTGGGGGTACAATTTACTTGTTTCACAAGGATATATGTGACCCCTACATCAAGATGTTCCCATAACCATCTATTTAAGGTCTGCAATGAGCCCAGTCAAAATGGAATATGGGGTAGTGATTAGCAATACTTGTTTCTCACCACTAGTCCAAGCCCTTGGCCCTTAAAACATTGAAGTGGGATATGGAGGTGGGCATGTACGCATAATGTTTATGGTGTGTTTCATTTAATTTATAAGGAGAAGTAAGACCCCTACATCAATATTTCTCATTAGTATTTTTTTTAAATTATTCCTAATAGGAAGGGATGATTTGTTTCGATATTCTATTTATGTTTATATCTTGATAAATTATTTTGGTCATACGATGAAGCCTCTCTTTTTTCCTACAAAGTTTTTTTCAAGGAGTTTGATTAAAGCTATCATTCTCAACTTAGATGTATCATGAAAATTTTAAAAAAGCTAAAATAAGTGCATCTATATAGATGTATCTCCATATTTTTAAAATTAATATATTTAATTAATTAGTATCATTTTAAAATTTTATGACATCATAGTAATTTTTATATTATTTCTTATTGCGATTGGATTTTATGGTTTATTTTATAGAGAAAAATTAATTTTTTTGTCTCTGATATGTCCTCGATTTTTTATATTTATGAGTTAATATTTTATGTTATGATGCATAATTTAACTCTTCAACCCTATGTGGTATGGTGGAATGATTACATTGGATGCCTTTAAATAATTACTTATCAAGGATTATTTATAGTTAATTCTTAACCCCTTTTGGACTTCTTAAAAATTGAACAACTAATTAGGTTGAATTCTTTGCCCTCAACTTATATTTTTCACCTTGACCATATATGACAAGCTAAGACGGATTCAAAGTTTGTACATTTTATGTGGTGTTTAGTTTATCAAAGGTTATCTTTGGGCTATTAATTACACCAAATTTAGATTGTTTACCTAGTGATTCATGAACATAAAAAACCAAAGAGCTTCAATCATTTGTCCTAGACTTGCCTTCATATCTTGTATCCTTGAATGTGGAATAAGTATTTAATTTTGCCTTTCCATTTAGAGTTTATGTTGTGAAGTATTACTTTGTTCAGATATTATGCTCAATGAACAAATTATATTTATTTCATTTGTAAAAAAATTATAGTTATTATACCTTTTTAGGTTTGTAAGTCTGTAACTTTTGGTATCTTTAACAATGACAATTTAATTAAAAAATTCAACTAATAAAATGATTTTTTTCTCACCTTTATATTCCTTTAAATATAGCACAAGGTGAATATTATTATTTAAACCTCCATATCCTACCTGCCTCTCTTTTTTCCAACAAATTTTTTTTCAAGCAGTTTGATTAAAGCTATCATTGTCAACTTAGATGTATCATGAAAATTTTAAAAAAGCTAAAATAAGTGCATCTATATAGATGTATCTCCATATTTTTAAAATTAATATATTTAATTAATTAGAATCATTTTAAAATTTTATGACATCATAGTAATTTTTATATTATTTCTTATTGTGATTGGATTTTATGGTTTATTTTATAGAGAAAAATTAATTTTTTTGTCTCTGATATGTCCTCGATTTTTTATATTTACAAGTTAATATTTTATGTTATGATGCATAATTTAACTCTTCAACCCCATGTGGTATGGTGGAATGATTACATTGGATGCCTTTAAATAATTACTTATCAAGGATTATTTATAGTTAATTCTTAACCCCTTTTGGACTTCTTAAAAATTGAACAACTAATTAGGTTGAATTCTTTGCCCTCAACTTATATTTTTCACCTTGACCATATATGAAAAGCTAAGATGGATTCAAAGTTTGTACATTTTATGTGGTGTTTAGTTTATCAAAGGTTATCTTTGGGCTATTAATTACACCAAATTTAGATTATTTACCTAGTGATTCATGCACATAAAAAACCAAAGAGCTTCAATCATTTGTCCTAGACTTGCCTTCATATCTTGTATCCTTGAATGTGGAATCATAATTTCATTTTGCCTTTCCATTTAGAGTTTATGTTGTGAAGTATTACTTTGTTTAGATATTATGCTCAATGAACAAATTATATTTATTTCATTTGTAAAAAAAAATTATAGTTATTATACCTTTTTAGGTTTGTAAGTCTGTAACTTTTGGTATCTTTAACAATGACAATTTAATTAAAAAAATTCAACTAATAAAATGAGTTTTTTCTCACCTTTATATTCCTCTAAATATAGCACAAGGTGAATATTATTCTTTAAACCTCCATATCCTACCTAACTTGTTTAGTCACTAGGAGTGTGTTCCTTCGACTATAATTCAAATCCCACCAAATAACTTATAGTAAGGTTCTCCTCCATTAGCATCATGGTAGCAGTAGAGCCACTTTCATAACCAATTCTCTACCCTTATCAACAAGTTTGTTGGAGTCTAGTTACTCATTGGTAAGACTATTTTTGGGCCTTTGTCATGCTTATTGTCATTGAGATTCTTATTCCTTAACTTGGATGAGGAGTGCGTACACCTTTTATATGTAAACATGGTCAGGATGGATGATGTTGGATCTGTAGATATTCAATCCCTCCAATTAATTATCTCTCATTTCTTATGATGTTTTTCATCCAACTCATGATTCTCTTTCATCTTAGTCTAAATTTATAATAGTTTGTAATTTATTAACATATTTTGATACTTTTACTTCCTAACATCATCATCATCATTATTATTATTATTATTATTATTATTATTATTATTATTATTATTATTATTATTATTATTATTATTATTATTATTATTATTATGTCCTTTCTATCTCTCATATTATTTTTTATTAATAAATATGATGAGTAGTTTACAATAAATTTTTTTATGATGCTATTAGACATTCACCTACCAAAATGAGCCTTGCATTCCATACATGATCGAAGATCCACAATAAAATTTGGACAATGAATACAATCAAATATCTTTATAGGTGACACATGGTGCTTATTGGGGCAACCACATTGGATCCAAGTTTACAATATTATATTTTGAAAATGTTGCAACTTTTAATAAGGTTTCATATATATTATAATTTTTATACTCATTTGATGTGTTATTGACACAAAATAATTTTTGAATAAATGGATTATTGAAAAAATATAATCTATATATGAAATTTTCATATATAATAGCTAGTTTGATATTCTGTTGAGATAAATTTTGATCAAGGATTTCAAATCGATTAAATTTTGAATTATTTATAGCTTTAAGTAATCGTTTCTTTGGAAATTACATGGAAAAGTTTTGGTTTGGTTTAGAACCAGTCCAAGGTAGGATCTATCTTATAAATTTCCTAAATAAATGATGGTGTTTTTATTCTTTTAATAGTATTATGTTATTTGATGGCTTTGATTCATTGAATTCCAATAAACAAAGGTATGTTAATGCCCTTTGGTGTCACTTTAAATTAAATGAATTTATATTTAGATTAGGTTCACCTTTCTTTGTATAAAAGGCTATATAGGTTGTTCATAGTTATCTATACCTACATAATGCATTCCTCCTCCTCCTCTATTATTTTAATGAGAAATCTTTTACCAACATACACAAACTTTATTTTTTTGGTATCAAATTGCTCAATCTTAGCAAACTAAAAATGTTTAACACCCCATAACTACCCGCTTAATAGGCTAGGATGTAGTCATTGCCCGTGAACATAAGTCTGAAAAGAATTATTGTTTTCACCCACCTAATCGCAAGATAAATAGTCATCATGAATAGGTGATAACATAGTCATTTCTAGTTTTTAAGCTCATTTATTGACCATCATCATGAATAAAACCATAGGTTATTCTCCTGCCTGATTCTCTTTCCTGATTATCCCTCCCAAACACACAATACACACACCATCGATCTAAACTCACCTATATCCTACATTTCCCTTTTGAGGCTCATGATGATTGAGTGAAATAGAATGTATTAAGTGTGATTAGAGGTGGAAGAATATGACGAGGTCACTCACTATGCTAAAGTGGTAATTGTAAACTTATCTTTCTTCCTTTTCCATATAATCCATGTAAGTTAAACCGTTTATAGAATTTTTAAGATCATCCTAAATATACGCCATTCATTTCTCCACTACTTCACTATTAAAATTTCTCATTTTTGTGATAGTATTTGTATTTATTTTTACAAATAGGGGTTTGATCTTATCCAATTGATTTGCAAGGCCCTCCTTCAAATAATTTGAAAAAATCATAACAACAATTCATGTAGCAACATAATGTGAAACTTGATCCATAGACATATCCCTTGAACCCAAAAAATATTCTTAGTTACCACAATCAAAAGTGGAAAATTCATAGCAATATCCTTATAAATCCTACCCACTAGTGCCTCAAACTCTTTGGAAGGAAAACCATTCTAAACTGAACCAAAATCCTTAACCTTAGAAGCATCAAAAAATTTCCACATCAAGGCCAACTTGATGTAAATCCCTCCCCCAACCAATCTAAAAAACTTGTGTAAATTGCACAAATCAACTTCCTTGATACATAAAAAACATCTTAAATATAATACTTAATATCACATGAAATAATTATGTTAACCCCTCCTCCTATTCATCCCTCATGAATGGAAACAATCACAAGCTTCCAATATTTCTCTAGGGCTATGATTGTTGCTTGTATATATTTAATACTCCTTCTCATCTTTTATCTAAGGTTGACTGCACAAAGTTGGGGGATAAAAATGGGCCTACACATGGACATGATTTTTCTAAAATTTCTAAAATATGAACTTCTATAGATAATTTTAGATGCCTACACTCAAAATTTGAAGATGATATAAGAACATGAATTTTAACATATTGAGTCTACTTTACAAAACACCAAGTTTTTTGGAAAATGGTTAACTGTACCTAGGGTAAACATCTAAAATTTTAAGAGGAATTCCTATTTTTGAAAAAAAAAAGATTAGATGGATTTTTGTGTGACCCACAATTTTTTAGCTTTGTTTAATATTGGTTAAAACTCGTTGATGAATACTTAGATAAGATCTTCTGGTTTTTTACCTATATTTTAAAGGATTTTTTTACTAATTTTTAAAGTAAATAGATCTTCAAAACTGATAAAAAATGGATATCAAGTTGTGCAACCTCCTTAAGTATCTCAAATAAATAAAAACTAATTTTTTTTAATGTGTGTAGAATTAAGCCTAGTTTATGACCATATAATTTTTTTTTCACTTGGATTGATAAATTTGTTTTTATATAAATATTAATAGGCATGTATATGTATGGCATGTAGTGGCTTAAAAAATGTATAGTTAACAATAAACATAGTTTGAACCCTTAAAGTACTCCAAAAATTATAAAAATCATATATTAGAAAGAGGAGAGTGTACTCATTGTCATGGTAATAATTTTTTGAACTTTGTTGTTGAAATTCATAGTGTATTTGGTGATGGAAGTTGAAATTTTTTGTTTTCTATCAAAACTCTTGGAATCGGCTATAGATTCATAGTCCAAGCCTTTGGCTGAGGAATCCAAGTCATTTCCAATCCAAAAGGATTGGTATTTTGAATTAAAATTTAAGTAATGGGTATTATTTATTTGTTCATAAAATAAAAGAAACAAATTTTCTATATGGGTACACATATTATTTATATTTAACTCCCTAATAGTGGTGTAATTTTAATTATAAAGTGAAGTGTATCATGATAGGGGAAAATTCTGAAACTTTGGATAATGAATTAAGGTGTTGTGGTATCGCATTAAACTAATACATACACACTAATATTTATACACACTAATAAATGTTATATCAGTGGAGCAAACCTTAACAAAAATATTTTTCAACTATTGGTAGGTTTAGGTTACTACTGCTAACTATCCCTTAAGTACACTACCACAAAAACGATGCAATTATATTTTGATAAGATATATGGCCTCAATTAATAGGTTATGTGAAGATATGATTAAAATGTATGAATGTAATAATGAAAATAGAATATTTAAATTATAGGATAAGCCAAGCATGAGATGCCAAGAATTAGTTCAAATCTAACATGTCAACCCTAATGTCATAAAAACATAAACAAAATAGTCAAACATGGTTGAATCTAATGGAAATTAGGCTTATTTTGAGTCCTTCCTAATAGCATGAATGTAAAATGTTATTTTTGGGTTGATCACCTCCAATTTATTTAGGTATTGAAGAAAAAACATTAAATGCAATTTTAACATGTGTAGGATATAGTTTTGAACTCAATAATCTTGAATGGACCACATATAATGAATGCAAATGTTGATTGGTTCAACTGTGGAGATAATTAAGGTTTAAATGATCCATATTAACCTATTTTAAATTGTATATATGATGTGATTTGGAGTGAAATTAATCCTATAATGTCATCATAAATAATGAAAAAAGAGAGTTGACTCATTTAAATGAGGAGGAACTGGAGGCCAATTTGAACCCCTTCAACGTAACTAGAAGAGCATGTGATATGATTTTAGGGTAAATTATGATCTATTATGTCATGAATTGATCTTATTAGACAATTAGTGCAATTAGGGACATAACTTAAATAAAATTGAGGCCATACACCAAATTCATGGCCCAATTGAATGTATAGTCTGTAGTATATGCTTAACTGACCCTAATTTTATCATAAATGAAAAAATGGAGGAAATTATCAATAATTTCAACCTAGCTGATCCTAAATCAGAGTCTACAATGTGATAAAAGGGTATTAAATATCTCATGTTTCATTACATGTTGACCTTAAACCATAATTCATCATAAATACAACTCCCCTAAACCCTAATTTCATTGCATGTATATACAAACATCTTAAATTAAACCCTAAATGGGATAAACCCTAAATTTATAACTTGAATACAACCCCTATGTTCCCTTATTTCATCACAAATGCATTTTCATGAAATTAATCAGTTTTGCTCATAATTTCTAGAATGTGATTGGTGTTTCATCTAATCTGGTTTGAAGCCTCTTCAACTTGGTATAATACCTTTCTAGCTATTTCAATGCCTTGATAGCCTAATTTTGACATTATATAGCCTCACAATGATCTAAAATATCTACTTAGAACATTTTGAGCATTAAATCTAGTGTGGCAACTTGATAGTTCTAATTTTTTCCCATGGCAGAACCTAAGGCTTCTCATTTCAAAACCTTGGACTTGCATTCTTTTCCCTTAGTAGTCCTTCTTTTCTAATAACTAAGTAAAAAATATGAAAATCTAAAACTTATGCCCTACAAACATTTTAAAATTACATATTTTTAATTATTTATTTTAAAATAGTTTTTTTCCCCCTTAAGTGATTTGGTTTTATCTTAGAAGCACATAGGGGCAAGGACAAGGAGTTTTTTTACTTTAGTTTACTTGAGGAAGACCATAGTTATATTATAGTTCCATTGTCTAGATGGAAGGCTATGTTCACTCCCTTTTTTTTGTGCAATTAATTGTTTAGTAAAAATTCATTAAATAAGCCATTAATGATAATAAATGTAATTTACTATAACTTTTGATAAATAACTCAGATTTGAGTGCCATATTTTTTAGAAGTGCATGTTTTTTCATCTTGTCTCAATGGGTTTAATTTATTTTATTAATAAACTAAATTTATAAAGTGCTATATTTTAGGGGTTGCCTATGTTTTGGGCCCTATTTATTTTTAACATTATATCTCATGGACTTATTGCACATATGTGGATGTATTTTTTTGTAGTTCCCAACATCCCTATTTTGAGTGTGCATTAATTTTATTGATTCATGTAATTATTACTCACATGGATGCATTCTCGACTATGTCTAACATCCCATTCATGAGCATGCAATATGTTAACATCATTGCAAAGTTTCTTGTGTAGTCTTTTAATTCCTCGGTGTCTTATCTTAATCATGATGACTCAATTTGAAATACTTATGATGAATAAAGTTGATTATAAGCTAATGGTTATTCTTGGTAAGACCAACTATGATTCTTGGCATGCTTACATGAAACACTTACTCACAAGAAATAATAGTATCCAATTATTATATAGATAGATTCTTTCTCCCACTAATCCTATTTGGTTCAATAAGTGGGATAAAACTTATGACAAGGTTATTGGTACTTTACTATTGCATGTTTCCATAGATCTTCATTACCATGTGGAGCATACAACATGTCCCTACACTTTCTATAATATCCTACAATCCCTTTTTCGATATCCTACTAAGATTTACATCACACCTCCTCTTACTCTTCCTAATGTCTTTTCGAATATTGTTCTATTCTATCCTCCTACTTCTATTTCCTATGATGACACATACATGGTGAACAATGTTCTTCCTTCTATTGAGTAATCACTATAGGATGAGATTATGCTAGACGTTCTCTATCCCATTGTATATTTTAATTTTGTCCCTATTCAAGATGGTGCTCATAGTGAGCTATAACATATTGGTACTTTAGAGGAATCTACTATTTATAGTGGGAGTATACCTTAGGAGAGCATTGATGACTCTTCTCTTCATGTGGATATTTAGGTTACAGATCCATGTGATTCATCTACAGTCTCCTTTAGCTTTGAGACTTGTTGAAATATGATTTCCAGTTCCCATGGACATTCCTTTAATGAATTTTCCATGTTATTCTTATTCATTGGACACTCTTGTACTTTATGGCACTTTTAATCTTGGGCACATCTATAATACTGATGAATCTTCTTTTAGTATAGATAATTATAGTAGTGACGTGGACATACCTACACCATCTCCTTATCAGCTTCCATATATTAAGGAATTATTTCCTAATCCACCTTCCTCTTTGGCACTTTAGACATTATAGGGTAAAATTATACTGATACATGAATCATCAAAAATTAGGTAGTCTAATATAAAGTTACAGGGCACTCCATAATCCTTCACATCCTCCATTTTTTGTTGTACTCTCATTGCATATAGCAGTTGGACATCTTACTATGCACGAGAAGCACACTTTATTATATAGTAACTAAGCCTTGGTTAGATATCCATTGGGCACTTGGAAGACTCATTCATTATTTAAAGGTGATCTACTCTTCACTACACCTACTTCTAATAGGTTAATGTTAGTGGCATTACATTCAGTTGTTGTGCATGATCTTGCTAGGTCTATGCCACAATTTTGTTTTTACCATACTCAGAGTTATTTGTAATTTTCCAATCTTCCACTATAGGATGGACATAATTTCCGTACACCATTCATGTCCTTCCTTTGGCAAAAATAAGAAATGTTATTCGATGCAAATAGAGCTTCTTCATTCTTTAGGTAGAAGATCTCATTATCAACATTGGTTATCTTGTGAGTTGTACTTAGTGTGTGGATTACTTAAACATATTATTCAAGAAAAGGGAGGGGGGACTTCTTATTTATTCTCTCTATGTGATTTATTTCTCTCATTTTTGGATGTATTATTGACTATTCTTGATGTCTTTAGAGCATGCACTATTTCTCTTGGCTCTCTTTTTGAGGAGGATTTTTTTCCTATGAGTTTTCTCCTTTTCTCCTCTTTATGGGAATTGTATTTTACTTAGGTAACTCATTAGGAATTATTTACAGTGTTAGTATTTAATATATTTATTAGTTATCTATTATATATGTTTAATTATTTTAAACCTATTATAGCATGTTAGTAGGTTTTTTTATTATCGATAAATGTATTCCTATAAATAAAATTTACCTATGAGTATTTTGGGTTATTAGAGTTTATTTTCTAGGAGGTTGTTGTGATACCTCCACGGATATATAATAGAATTTATTTTTTATCATTAATATGCTAAACATAATATATTGTGTAAAACTTTTATCTCTATGAAAAACATGTGTTCAGCTCTCCAAATTGCCAATAGTGTGGTGTCAGAGCACTATTATTTCTATACCTATGATGGAAGTTTACTGTACTTATAATGGGAAACCATTTCATTTTGTAGTGCCCCTATTGATGAGTATTTTGTGGTTAGCTTCTATCATTTCCAATGAGTTTTATTTGATTATTAACGCCATTGAATTCATCACTATCCTAGATTCATAGTTGTGATTTAATAATCCAAGTGTATGTGTTTGATAAATAACAACAAATCATGCAATTATAATATACATAAGTCACATAACTATTGAAATTGAAGTGTTTTTACAATTCCCATGTCTTCAAAATATGTCATATCCTATGGTATCAAGTATGATATATTTGCTAAGTGTGAAACTATCAACATTAAGAAGACTATTTGAATTGGTCTCTACTCTAAATGACCATATTCCATATAATTGGTTTTGTCATTCAAATCTACAGATGAGACCATGAATACTTTAATATACATTGAATGTTTTGAATATAATTTCAAGTTTCTAGTTTGCCATCAATACTCTTCATCACATTAAGTATCTTACTATTCATATATGCTTATGTATATATCTACATAACCTACGTATCTTTCTCTAATAATCAATGCTCAAGACTACATTCATGCATAGTTATACTTATCAATTATTCATTTGTTTAATCTTGAAAATGTTCTACTCCTTCAACCTCATTCATCCCGACTTGATCTATGTCGACTATCCTTGTGCAATTTTGAAACCATTTTTATAATGTACACATTTTTTTATTGTTTTTAAGGTATGTATATAGGTACTCATTATAATGCAAGTCCTTTTGTATTGTTGTTTTATTATCAATAGGCTATTTTATGGAGTGTTAAAAAAATTAAGTAATCTTAATTATGTTTTAGATAATTTAATAATCAAATCAACATCAAATTTAAATGATAATTAAGTTTTGTATAGTCTTGTAAGCTATAGATTTAGTCAAGTTTTAATGAAAATTAGGTGTCAATTATTTTTCTTAATATTAATTTTAGTCAATTTCCTTTACTATTAGGTTTGAAAACTGTGTATCATTAAAAGTAAAAAAAGAGTCTTGAGTTATTAGTTTTATCATAGGTGTATCATTATTTGATGAATTTTATTTTGGTTCCATAACTCAAGAGACAATTTGTGTGTTGATTCATTGTCTCAAAAGTTTTATGTCAAAAATCAAAATTATACATAGATGCATTATCAAGGTAACCAACATCCATTTTACCAAAGATATGTTAGGAGTGTGGGAGGAGGAATTCTCTTGACTAATCTAGTTATTTGAGCTATATATTAGAGGCTGGAGGATACACAAAGGTTGGAGGACATTTGAAATCCTCTCGTGAGTCACCTATGATGAGATTGAATCATTTTTATGGTGACATTTTTTAGTTTGTTTATTTTATGTTGTGGATGGTGTGGTTTTATTGTGCATTGTGGTTTTCAATAAAAATACCAAGCATTATTTTCTAGTTTGGTGCCTTTTAATAAAGAAAATTATGGGGAAAAAAAAAACTAAAATATCGCTTGGTTCTTGGAAAAGGGTTTGTGGAAATCTGAGAAACCATTAAGTGTATAAAATAGTTGACACCTTTTGTCATCTCTAGGTTGATGGTCAACCTACAAAAAGAAAACCATAGGGGTTCAAGGTAATCTAAGAAACCACTGAAGGTGTTAGCAGAGAGATGTACTCCTACGACTTCGATGTTTTTGGTGATCCTATAAATAAAAACCAAGGTGTCATCAAGACCATGAAGCCACAAAAATGGCATGCCACCTCAAAGGTCAGCCGGCTACATAGAGAGTGTATAAAGTTTTTATCATGTTTAAAATAAGGGGGTGATAGGAATTAATAATGTTAAAGGGGTGAATGTTAGGATTTAGTAACATTATTAATTATTTATTATAAAGGTTTAAGTATTTTAAATCTATTATAGAACGTTAGTAGGTTTTTTATTATCAAGGAATGTATTCCCATAATTTTTTTGTTACCTATAATTATTCTGGGTTATTAGAGTTTATTTTCTAAGAGGTTGTTATGCTATCTATATAGATATATAATAGCCTTTGTTTTCTCCTTGTTAATATGAAAAACATAATATATTGTGTGGCATTTTTATATCTATGTAAAATGAGTGTTCAGATCTCCAATTACCTAAGTTATGCTTAAAGGGGGTGTTAGTGTAGGTTTTTTCATTTTCAGGTTTACCTTCACATTTTTTGTATCATCTTGCTTAGGTGTATACTTTTAATGGATGAGTTACATTCCATGTAGTAGTCATCCTTTACCATCTATTCTAAGTATGATAATCTTTCAACCACCACCATTTATCATTGGAACTTGACCATTTATCATGTGGGAGGTATACACTTTTTTTTGTACCTTTCCTTTGTGAGCCATTCATCATGGGACTTGACTCATTTATGAATTATGCTTTTATGTGTGCATGTTTTGGCTCTCACCTACTATGTAGTGTTTCATGTATTAACAGATGACTAGAGATCCTAGATGACTCCAATAAGATCCTCATACTACTGAATGACCCATAAAATGAAGAGATGTGAATAAATTTGGCAATGACGAAAATAAGGTACCATGACCAAAATCCTTTTATTTTCTAGACAAAACAAAGACAATTTTTTTTATATTAGATCCTATAATTGATGTAAACTTAGGGGACGTATCCATGTAACATAAATTGTGAAGGTCAGACACCGAATGATTTAAAATTTTAACATCTTTTAGACAACTCAAACAGGTGGTGATGACACTACTAAGTTGATATAATTAGTGGGAAATACACTTTTATAAGGATGTTATGATATTAATTAACACAATAAATGGAAAAAAATAACTGGACTTCTAGTCTAAATAAATTTGATTCACTCAAGCATAAGGATAAAATACTGTAAGAGGGTCTAGGAGAATTCCCTTTGATTCATTACAAGATGCCAAAATGTGAGTTCTCTTCGAATATATTTCACACAAATTTTGGAAAACCACTAAAAATTCATGCCAAGTAATAAAAGGGGTCATTGATATTACATATATCATGATCTAGCTAAATGAGAATTTTAATTGGCTATAATTCATAATGGTTGAGCTGATTTCAAACATAGAGAAGATTTTTTTTAGGTATGTCATATACTTTGCAATACCACATCTTCATATAATCAATCTACTTTACTTAATGAAATTATCCTACCGATCCTCTCACGCTAAATGGATATTTTTGAACTCTAACTGGATTGAATAGTATGTCCTGGACTAGAATAGGGAAGTACTACACATAATATGGTGACTTAAATCAAAGGTGGATGGAAGTATAAGCACTCATTTCATCACACCCAGGGGTTCCCACTGATGTGATGAAGTAACTTTCACCTAGCACACAAATTACCAAAATTTATGGTGTTTTATAGGTGTGACTTATTGGGCTAGACAAAGCACCACAAGTCTCATTTCAATTCTTCATCACCATGTTAGATGTGAAATCATAAGTTTTAATGAAATAAACCTTATCATAAATAATGGTATCACCTATATGTTCCATGGCCCCATAATAAAAACAACCATTAACACAAAAATAATTAGATGGACAAGCTCAGAAAACAGAACCACCATAGACATCTATGACCCCAATGCAAATGTATTAAAAAAAAAGGTGCGAACATAAATGACAACACCAACCCCAACACTAAATAAGAAGACATGTGACACTAACCCCCAGCTCATCGATGTAAATGTGCTTAATATTACTTCAAAGTATGATATTACATAACTTGGTGTCACCAAGGAAGAAATATATAAGTATATGTTAGAATACATATGTAAAACACTTTATGAAGAGGAAGTTACCAATTTTTTTGAAAAATTAGTGCCCACTTTCCAAGTGCATGAGGATTTCGAAAGTATACTAGTGGTTGACATTCCCAAGACTTTTAATTCAATCATAATCAAAATTGAAGTAGAGGAAAAAGATAGAAAATATAAAATAATATCCATATTCTAAGGTGTAGTAAGAGTAGGATCCTTAGCATCTCAAGCTACCCAACCACAACCAAAATCCACACAAGGTGTGGAGTAACAAGTATTCCATAAATAACTTCTATTATGTATAACCAAAATGCACACAAATCCAAGGACCTTTCCATTCATTTTAGAATGCATGGGCTCCTTTTTTACACCAAAAATAATGGGGGAGATTGAATTTGAATAAGAACAAGTATTATAATAGTAGCATGCTGGAATGAAGCATGTTTATAAGTGAGTGAAAAAGGTTTTGGTTTCACATGTCCATTAAAAAGTTTTAGTTAGTAGGAACATAGTGGTGATGTCCTCTTCTTCCCCCTCCCCTCAAAATTTAGGTGTTAATTCATCCCCTTCACCCCCTCCATCTCCCCATTCCCTAGGTTATTTTCCCCTCTGTTTCATTTTTTTGTTGTTTCTTTTCTAAATAAGTGCCATTGACACAAGTTATTATTGGGATTTCCATGTGTCTTTTTCACATGTTTGAAACACTCTCTAAAAATATAGTTATATACTTGCTTATCCAGTTATTAATGTTAATATGATTTGTTATGCACATTCCCCATAAAGATCACCAAACAAATTTTAAGGTAACACTTCAAGAATTTGTGTCACTCTTATCATTTATAGCACCAGTGCATAAATCCACCCCTTCCCACCTGGAAGCAATCACTTATCATTTTTTATGTTTGAAGAGAGCATCAAATAATTGAAGCAATCAGAAGGTAGCCTTAAAATTGAAGGGAACTAATAAAAGAATTGACCTAGTTTTCATAAAAAAGGCAAAGAATTATCTTGAAAGTTAGTCTTCATCCTCTTAGGCAATAAAAGCTTCTACATCCTCTTCAAGAAGTGGTAAATACCCATCAAAGAATAGATTGAATGATTCAAGCAGTAGAGGAACCCCTCCTCATACATACATCATGAAAAAATCCTATGCTTTGGCCCTCACCCAAGCAAAAGGGAAAGTCCCCAATACTTTATCGACCATGAAGAGACCCTAATAAGATCAAGCTTTGGTGATAGACTCAAAATATGATATTTTTGATCTATACTTAGCCCATATGTCTAAAAACATGAGGGAGGGTACTCACTCTTTAAATATCAATAAAATCAATAGGAATGAGTATCCCTCCTTCGAATGCAAAATTTGGGACTCCACCTTAGCATAGCATATGATGCCCTTCATGCACCCTTACCCCAAGATCATCACCCTCTATGCTAAAAAGTATGATGCTTGAACTGATATAATTAGAAGAGGTGCCCACATTAGGGTTAGGATCAACATGGATAACATCAAATCAATGCTCTGACTCCCACATGATCTTAATGCTATCATCTATAGTATTGAGAGTCTCCAAAGCATCTAGGAATCCAAAGTGGAGATAGGGCATGTTTCCTTGAATCCCTTCTTGACCAAAAGGTCATAGAGGTTCCTCCTATATCCTTACACCTATTGGATTTCCAGTCACAACATGTAAAGGATACCCTATCCATGCTAGCATTCATCTTGGGCATGGCCACTGATAAAAACATCCAAGAATTCCAATTGGGAACGATCTTTCTCATGAATGTAGAAGAGAATGTGGAAACTTTATGGATGTATTTCACTAAAACCATTACCTCCACCATGAGAGAAGAGCTACAAAATTTCTTGGTAATAAGTATTTTCTTATATCTATCTTACCTCATGTACTTAATATTATACCACCACTCCAAGTTATTCTACAAATATCTTTAACTAAACACCATGACTATGAATGTTTTTCCCAACAAGATCATCCCAATCACTATCTAGACCCACGTCCTATCAATTAGGATAGACTACTATGATTTCTTGAAGTAGTTTATGGCTCCAGTTCTCATAGATCTTAGTGGGCAAGACATCATCCCCTAGATGAAAAATGAACAACAAACATGGATCACAGGTAGTAGGGTCCTAGTTGACTAGTTATAGGGGGACCATTTTTCATTCATCAAAGTGCATGGATTTGTAGGGGAGCCTTTCTGACTTCCTCATATGCTAACTGATAAGACCTTGACCCTTGATTTGGCATGATAGCTAGATAACGTGGACTCCATCTATGGGGTAGGAAAGAATAAAAGGGGATATATGACATTCCTTTTTCAAGGGATGACATCAAAGTGCCAAAAAGGTACTAGAAACATCTCCTTATAGCTAAGATGGTATAGCTAGGCCTAAACCTGATAAATGACTAATTGGATTGCAACCCAATAGGATATATAGTGGGATTAAATCCCACTAGTGCACTCATGAATCAGACCTAAACATATCTGAAATAAAGGTCACCCACAAAATATCTCCTTCAAAATTACATGAACTTGGCTCTAATTTCTCAAGACATCCCCTAGCCATGGGAGTATTTTTATGATAAGGTCCAATAATTTAACCTGACAAAGAAGTTATCTAGGATGATGAAGCAATAGATAAATGCCTCTGGATAAAGATAAAATAAGAAGGCTACCCTTTTAAAATATAGATACAAGCTTAGCTAGCCACATGCTACTTTGTATAAAGACACCCTAGATGAGAAATTTGAAGATATCTAGGATGAGGCCTACCTGAAAGAGAAAAAATATATCATGGAAGGGAAGTCCATACCAGAGATTGATATATTCAAGATGATAAAGAGGAAGATACCCTAGAAGAATCAGAATCCGTGGTGGCTTAGCCCTCACTAATATGGCCATGATCCCTTCCCCCTATACTATGGGCCCATAGTAGCAATAGGTTCACACTAGGCACCTCATAGTTGGGTCATCTTAGCTCAAGCATATAGAGGCACTAGTTTCCAACCCCCCAATAGCCCCTCCATAGAAGAAGATCCAACTTACTGCTCCTCTCCTTTCTACCTCTACCTTCTTTCCCTCCACAGCTCTAGCACAAGTTGTGGTAAAAGATACCACCCAAAAAAGCATTCTAGCTCTTCTCATTGCCCCTTGTTTAGCCTTGACATCTCCACTATAGGTTATTGCAATTCCAACTTCCCAATGTGACACTTCATTAGCCCCAATATTCTCCTCATCCCCTAATCCCACTATCATATTTGACCCTTTCTCTTCCACCTTTATCATGTCTTCCACCTTTATCATGTCTTCCATGATACCTTTTTTCACTACCCCACAATCATCACCTACCTCATCCTCACTCATCACACAGTCAGCATTCTCCCCACCCCGTGGGCTCCCACAATTTTCACATTCATGCCTTGCTATTTATTCACTCACTTCCATAGGAGTAGGGTGCACTAATTCTATACATAAGTAAACCATCCCATTTTCACTACCTCAAGAGATCCCTTTCATGGGTGAAATCATCCAAGTGCCATATCAACTTTAGTAATAGATGGATGTAGTGTGGGTGGCCCATGTAGCCCAATTGGAAAAAAAGAGGGGAAAATGAGCCAAAGTTGAAGCCCAACCCCACATGTGGTCATTTTATGACCCCAAATAGAAGTCCCTCCTAATCACCCATCTGACCCCTCAGGTAATTAGGCCCCAATAATAGATGCATCTAGGTGATTACACCATCTAAGCTATTGGGTTTAACCTCAAACAAGCTTGACCCACTAATAGGGTTGAGCTTATGGAGGAAACATGGAGGTCAATAACTATGTACTAAGTCAAGGTATCCCATCAGTTAGAGAAAATCAAGTAGGAGCTCATCATAGTCAATGCCACAATTAAATGCTTCAAGGTTGAGGCTAAAGCCAAAGATAATAAATAACCTCAATTAGGAAAAAATTGACCTCCAAAGCTACATCATAATGGAAAGATTCCATGTCAAGGTTGACAAGTGGATGGCCACTGAGACAAAACTACAAGAGGCAAATGTAAAATTAGTTGCATTTAAGAGATTATCTTTGATGTATAGTGGGTTCTCTAACTAATTTATAAATTGACACAAAAATACTCCTTGGTCAAGGAGCAAGAGATAAAAAGACTAAATAATGAACTTTTTACTCACCCTTAAGGCATAAAAATCCTTCTCCTGATCCAATAACTATATAGGTCTTATTGGGAACAAATCAAGGTCACAATAGTAAGAATAAAAGTGATGTTTATTTTCATCATCGATACATAAAAGCTCGTGGCTCAGGTGAGCTCATCTGTAAACCAAGTGATCACCTTCATCACACCTAAGGTCTTAGACTCACAAAGCCTAGTCTTGAAGCTTTATAGTGCCTCTCCTGAGGATTTACAGATATTAGGTGTGGCTGATCGAAGTTAGGTGATAACAAAGGTGAAAATTTTCCTAAGCTATCATAAGGAATCAAACAAACACAAGGCATTCCTCAATGCCTTAGAATATGTGATCTAACAAAGGAATGGATGCATATAAAAATTGGTCTAGCTAGGGCTCCCCTCTCCTTTCTTGATCGACAATAGCATTCTCCCTAAGGATTAATTCAAGGTGATCCTCAAACAAAACTAGAATGACCAGTCTATTTTTATGATCCTGAATCAAACTCCTGATGCTTTTGAAGTGGAAAAGATTTTGCACCTACTCACCCAAATAAAATTTTAGATGTTGGTAGAGGTTGAAATCTTAAGGAACATCTCCTTCAAAGAGATATTTGACGTGGATATAACCTTTAAGGCTATCAACAAAAGGACTCAGCCAAAGGAAGAAGAATGGGCACCCTTTTAGGTGGCCCTAGAAATGATGTAAATGTCAATCTACATAGAATTTTTTGGGTTCTTATATCCATAGGTGGACTCCCCTATGAGTCACTAAGAACTATGAATTGTAAATCCATAATTGACATTTTGGAGTAGGTTTGAGTTTTGACATCAAATTCACTCAATAGTAAGTAGTTCCTCAGCACCTCTAGGATTTCCCCCCTTTCAACCTCTTTTCCATCTTTGGGCCACACTCCCCATTTTTATTTTTGTGAAGTGCCAAAGTATTCCCATTATTTCCATTCCCATTTTTCATTCATGCTCTAGAATGTCATTTTCCTAAAAACTTCATTCTCATTTTCTGATCTGAGTGTTAGAGTTTTTTGTAGACACCCTTGTGAGTCACCAGGAACTATGGATCAAAAATAAACATTTTTTTATTTTAGAGAAATTCATTTATATCTTTGGACTCACTATGAAATTAAAATTTCCTCATCACCTTCTAGAAGCCCCCCTTTTAGCCTCTTTGTTCTTTAGGCACACTTTCAAATTTTTTCCAAGTCTTAAACCTCATCCACTTCTAACACATGCTAACCCAGTGCTCATCCAGCTCAAAGAAATTTTTATCTCACTCTAGAGAAGTGTTAGTTCAACATGTGCCACCCCCATACTCAATCTCACTAAGGAGTCCCTAGTCCCTCTAAAAAATCATAGCATGACATGTGTCATCTCTGTACTTACTTGGAAGTAGTGTTGAGTTTCCAGATATTAAAAGAGTACCATTTGACGAAGGTGTGGGTCCCTCCTTGTGAGTAAAGATTTTGAAACACTTTAAGCTGATGATTTTTAGCTCTAGAATGAAAAAAAAATGAAATGAATTTTTTAATAACTTCCATGAGGCCAAAGTTTTAAGTGTTTCACCTTATAGGATATCAATGTAACTAATTCAAATGTCCTCATATGCTATACATTCCACAATGTAATACCATTCTATTTCCACCAATCTGGATTTGTAAAATTGACAAACCCTCTCTGACTATTCTTCCTTGGGTGCTTTTCATCTCCCTATTTCACATCTAATATGGTGTGAACTAGTTCTTAGTTAAGAAATTAACATTTTAGCTTTCCACTTTATCTTCACTCTTATATATTGTAGGATTTTCTTGATGTCATTTTTATGAGTTATCATATTTTTATTCACCATTGTAACAGACTATGAATACTAAAAGTTAGTAATTTTTATATTATACATCTCACATGTGTGAAAGGATGGTTTGTATGTGCCCCTTCATGGCCTTCTATATTAAGTATCTATCTAAAATGAAGAGCATGTGATGTTCTATGTTATTTAGAGTGGGAAATTGTCTTTATCTATTGTTTCTTTGTTTTTTCCTTTATATTAAGGGAAATCCACTTTTTTGCATGTTTGAAAGGTATCTCCTAAGAGATACCATGAAGGTATTACAAGGGCCTTCAAAATATCACCCAAAAATACACTCTTATGCTTGAAAGGTATCTATTAAGAGATACTTTGAAGGTATTAAAGGGGACTTCAAAATATAACATAGTAGTGCATTCCATGTAAATGAAATTTTGACTTTTATCATGTTTGAAATGTATCTCCTAGGAGATAGATACCTTGAAGGGGAAACCCACTTTGTGCATGTTTTAAAGGTATATCCTAGGAGATAATTTGAAGGTATTATAGGTTCCTTAAAAATATAACACAGTAGTGCCTTCCATGTAAAGGAAAATTCCACTTGTTCCTTAAAGGAAAAATCCACAAAATGGACTTTAGGCTAAATAAATTAGGCTAAGATTTAACCATGATTTGACCAACAAAAAGCTAATAAAAGATCAATTTAACATTGAAGCACAAAGACCCTAACCATGTTCAATTCCAAATAAAATTCCATTAACCTGAAATATAGAAACACAAGCAACATTGGAAGGGGTAAAACCATGATCATCTGAAAGCATGTCCATGTACAAACAAAACAAGCATGAGTGATCTCCAAATTGGAAAATGTCACTTGGTTCCTGTAGACAATAGTAAATATTAAAATTAGAGCTTGGGAACATAGATTAAATTTTTCAACATGGTAAAATGATTGTGGCACAAAAATAGTCTAAAGAAATCAATGTCTCAACAAGGTCCCCTTGTTGCTAGTGTAGTATATGGCACCTTCTCCTTTGCTTGAGAAGGTGCCATATACCAGACTAGCAACAAGGGGACCTTATTGAGATTGAGCTTTGGTAACTAATTTTATAAATAATATATTCAACCCAAAATTGGACGAAAACCCCAAGAATTTTAGAGAGGGTGCTTACACCCGAATACTTGATAGGGTAAGTAAGAAGGATTACAATGCCTTCAAATGCATATTGTGGGAAAGTATGCTATCATAATACATGGTGCTTTAGGTACACTTTTTCCATCAGATTATTACTCTTTACCTAAGAAGATATGACATCGACACTAGGGTGATCGCTAGTAATACCCACTTAAGGGTATAAATTAGTGTAGATGATATCAATGAGATGTTTTAGCTTCCTTACAACCCAATATCCATTGTCTACAACATTGAGAGGCTCTAGCTTATCTGGTATTCCTAGGTCAAGGATAAGGTGGGTTTCCTTAGGACTTTACTCAACTGTGAGGTTATCAAGATGCATCCTCTACCCATGACCTGGTTGACCTTTCCCATGCAGCATCTTGAAGACACTTTGACTATGCTATCATTCATCTTAGGCATGAATGGAGATGTCAATGTCTACAAATTCCAAGTAGGGGTGCTCTTTCTATTGAGATCAAAATAAAATGTGTAGGAATTCATAATGGAGTTTTTTGAAGCCATTGCTTCCAACATGAGGAATAAACTAGATAATTTATTAGCAATGAGTACCTTCTGGTACTCATCCTTCCTCATGCACCTAATCTTACACCAACATTCCAATTTTTTTCCAATCTTATTTGGATTAATAGTTATGATACTAAGAATTTCCCCATCCCATCATAATATAAACTAATGTCCTATCAAATATTAGGGACTAATATGAGCTATCAGAGCGGTTCATGGCTCTAGTTCTCATAGATCTTAATCAAATGACCAACACTTCCAAGATGGCAAATTATCAAGAAGCTTGTCTCTCAACTAATAAAGTCCTAGTTGACTAGTTGTAGGGAGCCTACTTCTCTTTCATATGAGTATATGGTTTCAAAGGAGAGTCCTCCCAGTTTCCCTACACATTGGAAGATAGAACCTTATCCCTTG
The DNA here is from genome assembly GCA_037957365.1 of Torreya grandis. Taxonomy (NCBI): domain Eukaryota; kingdom Viridiplantae; phylum Streptophyta; class Pinopsida; order Cupressales; family Taxaceae; genus Torreya; species Torreya grandis. Next base: position 207,557 of record JARHVA010002159.1, on the reverse strand, counting down.
AGTTAGCTCAAAAACATGATGTGGTCGACCTTGTCTATGGGGCCAAGAAGAAGAAGAAGGGTGTATATGATGTCCCCTTCACAAGGGGAAGCATCACATTGAAATAAATGCATCAAGGTCACCTCTTCATGACCAAGCTAGTATAACTTGGCCTTGATTTGATAGATGATTGATAGGACTGTGATCTGAAAATATACATAAGTGATTTGAAGACTTAGAGTGCTCCCAAGTATCAAGCAAGGCCCTAATTGGATCAAAGGAAGTCACCTATAGAGTATGTCCCCCAAAATCATGTGTATGTAGTTCAAAGTTTAAAAGAGTCCATTAAAATATGGGAGTATTTTTATGACAAAGTCTAGAAATATGACCTAACCCAAAAAATTTCAAAGCGAATGAAGGGCCTAATCACTCAATTAACTGGGAGTGCAGAGAAGAAATCTACCTTCATCAAATAAAGGTTTGAAACTGATAATCCAACTAAGGGATTGTATGATGATGACTACGATGAGAAGTTTGAGAAGATCTAGGATGACTTTCACCTAGAAGAGGTTAGGTTTGAGTAAAAATCTACTCCTGAGGTCAAGATGGGGGGATGAAGAAGAAGAAGACACTCCTATGGAGGGAGCATGGGACACACCACTAAAATCACAAGTAGAATAAGTAGAGGTAGTGGCCACCTAGGATCCTTCAACATGGTTGACTCCCATTCCCTAAAATATCTTAGCCCTCTTACAATAATAGGATCCCTTTGGGCACCTCATGGCTAGGTCATCCCATCTCAAGTGCACTAAGGCACCCATTTCTAGACCTTTACCAACTTCTCCCTAGAAGAAGATCTACTTCATGTATCCCTTAATTTCAACCTTTAAATCTTTCTCCAATACCCCATCCCCCTCTATAGCTTTACAATAGGTTATGACATCATCTACTACCTACCCAAGAATTATGGCTCCCCTTATCATTTCATCATCTACCATGGTATCCCCACTATAGGTTGTAGTTCCTACTAATCAACCTAGTACTAATTTGGCCCTAGTCTCCTCCTCATCCATTTGACCTATCATCAAGCCTGAGCCCTTCTCTATTGCTATACGTATATCCTCCCACATTTATTTACTCACTCCCTCACCTTCATATTCCACCTCATCTCCCCTAGTGATGCAATCCCCATTCACCCTGCCCCATAGACTCTAATCTTTCTCCCCTTCAACACTTAACTTTTGTTTAATCACATCTATAGGTGTAGGACTTGCTACTTCATAGTAATAATTGGCTATACCATCCATACTTCTATAAGGGACCCCAGTTATGGGCGAGATCATTAAAGCATTAGACCAATTTCAATACCAAGTAGACATAACAAGGGTAGCCTGAAAGGACAAAGTGAGAAAGAATAGGGTAAAAAAATCCAAGGATTATGCCTAAGCTCACATGCATTCATTTTATGACCCAATGCAACAATCTCTTATGGTCACTCACTTGACTCCCCAACTAGTGAAGCCCCTTAAATAGATGTAACTGGGGTAATACACTATCTAAGTTGTCAACCTTAACCTTAGTCAAACATGGCCCATCAATAGAATAAATACTATGGAGGAGATGCAAATTTTCTATGATAATGGACTATATTAAGGTATCCCATCAGCTAGAGAAGACTACGCTGGATCTCTCAAGATTAAAATCTATGATCGACTACTTCAATATTGAAGCTAAGGCTGAAGATACTAAGCTCAACAAAGCATGGCTAGAGCTACAAGGCAACATCCCAAATGAAATATTCCAAGTAGAAGTTGATTCTCATAGAGTTGCTGAGACTAAGTTACAAGAGTAGGAGATGGAGCTACATGAGATATTCTAGAAGCTCCATGATGCAAATTGGTCATATCAACTATTACAGAACTAGGCACAATATGACTATTTAATCAAGGACCAAGAGATTGAAAAGCTACAAAATTACCTCATAGCTCACCCCTAGGCCACCAAGATCCTTCCCATAGTCTAATAGCTATACAAATCCTATTAGGAATGGATCAAAGTCATGGTGGAAAACCTGTAGACAACAATAACATTCATCATATAAATATAGAATCTATCCTCTCAAGTGAGCACATATATTTATTAGATGATTACTTTCATCCCATCAAAGGTCTTGGAGTTGTAAAGCCTTGTTCAAAATCTCTATAGTGCTTCTCCCAAAGCATTAATGGCAATAGGGGTGACCAATTAGAGGTAGGTAGTGGTAAAGGTAAATGAGTTTCTAAGCTATAGCAAGGTAAAAAATAAGTGCAAGGCATTAATTAATGCTTTGGATCAAGTATCCTGAGAAAGGTGGGTACATATAGAATAATTTGTCCAACTGTGACTACGATCCCCTTTTTTGTAAAATAATAGTATTCTCATCAAGGATCAGATCAAGGGACTACTTGAGAAAAAGTGCGATGACCAGACCATCTTTGTCACTCTAATTCAAATGCCCAATGCTTCCAATGTGGAAAAAATATTGCACCCACTCACCTAGTTGGAGTTACAGACATTGGTGACAGTTGAGGGCTTGAGAAGCATTTCCTTCAAGTAGATGATGGATCTAGATAAAGCCTTTGAGGTTCTCAACAAAAAGACCTAGATAAAAGAGGAGTGGGTTCCCTTTTAGGTATAAATTTTAAAGTGATTGATTTATTTTTTCTATTATGAGTACCAAAGTTTTGGGGTTTCCCACACACAGGTAGACACCCTTATGATTCACTTGGAACATTGGATTGGAAATCCATGTTTTTTTTTTCATTTTTAGAGTAGTTCATTTCTTTCTTTGGGCTCACTCGACATCAACACATTTCCTTGGCACCTTCTGATAGATTTTCTTTTAGTTCTTCTTCTTTATGCCCCCTTTAAAAATTTTGATAAGATTTCGCCCTTTGTCCACCTTCAACACATGGCATTTTCATACTCAACCACAAAAAAGAAGTCCTCAACTACTCTAAATAATTACTTTTATGACAGATGTCATCTTCACACTTGGCTTCGAGTTGTGTTTGTTTTCTAGTATTTAAAGAGGCACCATGGGATGATAATATAAGTGGGACATCTCCAAGAGTAGACATGTGGTACCACCTCACTTCTCTAAATCATAGTGGTATTAAAAGAATAATGTAGTTAATCTGGAGGCCAATCATAATCATGAGCCCAAGACCTCTTTTTATTTGCCTTTCTTATTTATTCAGAGTTTATTTCTTTTATAAGTGGTTGCTGGTGATCATTTTGTTTCTTCATATTTTCATTTTTATGGACAACCATTGTAATAGACTAGGATAGTAGCAGTTAGCATTTTTCTATTCTACAACCTTAGCAATTGAAATTTCATCCCACATCTGAAAAGCTTTCCATAGGAAACTATTCACTGAGAGTGAGAGTTTTAGGCATCAATAATATTGACTAGGAGATTCTTTCATGGGTAACTTGAAGTATCTCCTATGAGATACCTTGAAGAAAATACAAACCTCAATAAATATGAGCAAGTTTATACTCATGGTATCCAATAAGAGATTCCTTTGAAGGCCTTAAAATAACTTCAAGAGTAACTTGTAGGTATCTCCTAAGATATGCTTTGAAGATATTAAAAGGACCATCAAGGAAAAAATGTTAAACTAGATTGAGGTGGAATGAGCATGTCCATATGAGGACCTAAAATTCACTCTTGTAAGTTAAATTCACTCTTGTGAATGATTTAAATGTATCTCCTAGTAGATAACTTGACTATACCTATTGATGGGTGTTTTCACACATATTAGAAACATACTTCCCCTCATCTTTCTTCTTTTAAAAAAATGTTTATGGATTCCTTTATCCATCAAATAATATTCACTAGTACACATAATTGATTTTTGATTTGGTCATACCTTATTAGTTAAAGTATGAGTTAATGTATATAATATGAAGATTTTATATGTATTTTGTATTATAGTTTAGAATTCACATACATTTAATCACTTCTCAAACAAAAAAAAATCATGCATCGATACAATATGCAACTTGCATTTTATAAAACAACAATATTTAAATCATTTCAATTACTTTACAAAATGTCTTCGGGTAAAAAAATAATTACCACACTTAAAAGATATAAGGTGACCTCACTCAAAGAGAATTTGGATAAAGGGTAGAAAAGGGCCTCACTCCAAGAGAATTTGGATAGAGTACAATATAAAATACCACAAATAAAATTAAATCCACATAAACATCTTCAATTTTATGTCGGTGAAAAAATTCCTCTTGTTGATTGGTATTTTGAATTGTTTAGTTTGCCAAACATGCATCTAGATATACACTTAACACTATATCAAGAAAAGAATCTTCTCTGATTAGAATAATCTTGGCATGTGATAAGGATGAAATTCAAGATGCCTTTCAATTCAAAGTGGAATTATGGAATGGATAAGAGGTAATTCTCCATCAAGCTATAGCTAATTTCAATAAATTTACACCTATTAAAATAGAGTTGACAAAAATTAGTTTTTCTCTTTGTGAAACATTTAGGATTCATTTGAATAGCTATGACAACCTTCAAATGTTTGGGTTAAATAAAAATAATAATTTGGTCTTTAAAATACAAAACATGTTGAAATAAAAAGATAAACAAGGGGCAACAACTTCTTCTACTTTCTACCATGCAAACTTGTATTTAAAATACCCTAAAAACATAAGAGAAAAAACATTGAAGAAAATAAGACAAGCAAGGGCAACATATTTGTATGCAAATTTGAAAGAGGCCATATAAGTACTCACACTATTGCAGAAAAATAATATTGAATAAAAGGTTCAAACACTTTTGTTGACACAAACATCTAATGAGACAGACCATGAATTCTCTATATGGTATATTTCCTCTAGCAACTATGCCTTGAACATTCTTATAGGTCTCTGTGAATTGGAGGATGCAAATATCAAAATAATAAATCTCAATGAAAAAAAGGTGAATGATATAATTCATTCATTTATAAAACATAATGAGGTTCTAATGAAGCATGCTTTGTTAATTCCTTTTGATCCAAGCAACCCTGACTATCTTATTGAATCAAAGGATGTCCTAGAAGATATGATGGATAAAAAAATAGTAAGGCTAAAAATTATAGATGGTCAACACATAATTACAACATAAAAGATAATTCTTTCAGAGGAAGAATACAATTCACAATCATTAATAAATAAATGTTGTGTTAGAAGGGTAAGATTTTTGAAATCTTGTACTTTGTTCCATATTGTGTACAAATTATGTAATCAATATAATGAAGCCAACAAAACAATTTATAAGTATTCATTTGTAGAACAATTTTGATATGCATGTGACCTTATCAAACTATGATGTTGGAAGAATCTTGAAATAAGGAAGAAAAAGATGGAAGAAAGACATGAACAAGATAAACACTTGTTCACACAAATGAAGTATTCAACACAACAACTACAAGAGAGAAAATGCCTTCTTTTCATAGAATAGCCCATTTGGGATTGTTTTGAAAAGGCATTTGATTTGTTTGAATGTGGTATATTACCTAGTTTAGATAAAAAAGATTTAAATCTAATTGGTATAATAGTACTTATAAATATTCAAGGGCTTTTAGATAAACAAAAACTAGAACTAGTAGATTTATTGGAAAAAGGGTCTATTTCCTTCTTGAAAACCCTAAGGTATAATGGCATTTATAATTAGTGAAAAAAATTGAATCTATAAAGTAACATATCAAAAAATTTAGATTATTTTAGCAACCATGATACGAGACTACCACCAGACCAAACAATCACACCTGAAGAGGTAAAGAAGCATTATAAAAATTTTGCAAAAAGGTTTGATGATTTATGTGCCTTGAATGAAGGTATTTAAAAAAACAAAAAAAGATGGAAAGCATTATCTCAAGATTCATTAAGCATATTGAAAATTTATCTACATAATGATGGAGGTCAACTTCATGAGATAGATACAGAAAGATTCAGCTACCATTACGGGCCCCCTTATCTTTGGGCATCCATTTTACAAGACTTTAGGGAAATGTTCATTCTTGGTCTAAACATCAACTTGATAATTATTGATCTTCTGAATCTCACTGAAGTTTTTTAGGAAGAATATCTTTGCCTATTTATTTAGGCATTGATTAAAAAATTTATTGTCAAGGCCTTCAATGTATTCATCATCCACAAACTAGAACATTATCCTACCATTCAGACCTCTAAAGAGTATGTGTGTTGGTGATTTACATTACTGACAAGATAAAGGTATCATAATATGGGTTCCAAATAGTTATGGATTCGATTGGACACATATTATAGGTATCAATTGTCTTCAATATCCAGCTCATTTTTAGCTTCAAGATTTTTGCCTCATTTCACAACAAAGTAGATTAAAGGATGGTTTTGACATCTACAAAGATGTACCAACATTTCAAATTATTGGCTCGCACAAAATAAGAAGGCCATTAAAAAATAAACTAGAAACCATTTTTTGGGAGACACTTGTCTCTAATTTCCATGATCTAGATGTATGTGACATGCTAGGGGTATATACAAGAGATGGATTGGTGTGTGCTTATACAAAATTGAAAAGAAATTTATCTTGCATTATATAAATTAAATAAAAAATGATTTTTACTATTCAATTTAAATTTTTTGGACATGTTTAGAGAAACCAATATAACAACAACTGCTCTGATCAGTACCATGTGCATAATTTTTTTAATTTATTTTATAATCATGAGTCATTTTATTAATATAACATATTAACAATATTTTGCTGTGTATGATTTATTTTGAAAACCTAATAGCTTAGAAATATTTTGGTGTGTATCACCAATGGAATTGCATGCACGTGAATAAATAATAATAATAATGAAAAATCTTATAAATAAACATGACACATCACAAGTTGAAGAAGGTAACATATTGAGATCATGTACATTTTTAAAATTATATATTTTTGTATTTATCAATGATTCATAGTACTGACAGAAAATTTCTTCATCTTTTTATGTCTTAATTAAAAAAATTCACAACACATCTCTGGAACTTTGTGTCTACAACACAACAACCCATGACACAACTATGTAGGTTGGTGCCTCCACAAAAACATTACAAAGTAAAAATTTACAACAAGAAACATTTTTAAAATACAAATATCAAATCAATTGTTTATTAATGAGAATTTTTAGTTACTACATTATATAATACCTTTTAGGTAATAAAGAACTAAAACTTCAATGAAAGAGTGAACCCATACAAACTACAAAAAGGCAAAAAAAAGATGAAAACCCATTTTAATAAATGCATAATTATATAATTTCATACAAGCCTAGAATATATTACTTATCTTTATTTATGTAACACATTACAATTAAATTTTTCTTCATGCATAGAAGATTTTATAAGACAATAAAATATAGACATGCATCAGCTTGGGATTTTGATGTGTGATTCATTTTATTATTATGTAGATTGAATGTGGTTGTATTTACCCATTAAAATGTTGTTTACATGTTTAATTTACCCATTAAAATGTTGTTTACATGTTTAATTTACCCAGTTTAAAATAACACAATATTTGTTATATTATGTCTTCAATATAATGAATTTTGATGTAGAGTATCCATGTGTTCTTTATCAATAAAAAACAATAAAGTATATTGTGCTAGAAACAATTATATTGCTATTGATTCAAATAGTTTATAATTTTATGTGTATTATTGGAAGTATATGAAGGGGTTTCAACTATTAAGGTGTATTATATTCATTTGAATTTACTGATAGTGAACTAAGGATTATAAGAGTTATTGTAAATCTTATTTTGTTTGTTTTGATGGGTTGTGTAAACATATAAATATAGATGTTGATTTATCACACTTTCGTTACTATAATAATATAGATGGTGGTTGATCAATGTTAAATTCATATCAACATATAAGAGAAATGAGTTATGGAAAAATTAGACTGATTTAGATTTTGATACATTCATGGTCAAGTTATAAGGATTCAATATTAAATTTTATATGCATGTGTGTTACAAAACTGGTAATAGAAATGGTGCATCTATGTGTAATGAGTATTATAGTTATAATGTTCCTGAGCATGTAATTATTTCTATATATGTTTATATGGATCTTTATAACATTTAAATAAATTAAAAAATATATAAAAAATGCATTATGATTTTATGTTACAATATGAAATCCAAATCAAAATCGCATCAACGACTAGTCTAGTAACATGTAAAACATTTTATAATAAAATTTTCATGTGATATATCTAAGTATAATATAATATTGTTAATAAATTATTCATTTATTTTTTAACATATTTCAAACATTTCAAAGAATGAGCTAAAAATGACTTCTAAAAAACTATTGATTTTGGGGTTGGATGACTTATTATTTGTTATGCACAAAAAAAAGATATGCAAATTCATGATATGGAAAAAAAAAGATTATAAAATTAAAAATATGTCACTACATTCGAGATCATTCGAATATAAATTTGAAGGTAGCACTACATTCTTTTTCTCAAATTGGCATTTGGTCAATGATAGAGGATAATCATTTGAGGATACTCATTCAAGCATGGGTTACATAAGTTCAAATTTCATTTTTATTTGGGGGGAAAATATTCTAAGTTGTTCAATAAAAACATAAAAATATTAGATGAAATTATTATTAAAGGGACCTTTGGAGATGATTTTTCAATAATCAACACATTGTTCATTAATTATAATTATCAGAATTGTGTTACAAATTATAAAAATAAGTTATGTTACATCAAGTAGATATACTAGAAATGGAAGTTGGAAAGATAAAAAGGATTGGAGAATCAAAATGATGTTAATCATCACATTCTTGGGAGAAAACAATACATCCATGTTAGTAGCTATGAACCAATGTTTACAAATATTTAAATTCACCTGATTCTTTCAAGTGTATTTATCATTAGCATTAATTTCATACAAATAAATCCTAAATTATTTAAGAAAATAGTTTAATTAATTTCAAAATAATCAATTACAATTTAGAATTACTTTGATCTAGTTATTGGTGAAATTTTATTTATAGTTAGATATTCTTTGAAATTATTGAATTAGTATATTGACACTTACTCATTCAGAAGATCTTTCCAATAAGCAACAAATGATTGTCAAGATATTTTATTATGTAGATGAACTAGATTACTTAATATGTTTCCATCCATAATTTGACTAGTCAAACAATTCCATGTGTCCCATCAATGGAAGCTACTTCAAACGATCGATGATAAGTATCAAGGCCCAGAAGGGTGTCATGATTTCAAAACAATCCAATCTATTCAAAATGATCTACTACCGAAAGGTTTGAAATAATTCAATTTATTTGGAATATAGAAAACATATTTATGGAGAAAATATTCTCCACTCTAATTTAGTGGGTATAATTTCAAACTATTTAAAATAGCCTAATTTAATTGAAATGATCAATATGGTTAAATGGTTTTAAAAAGTCTAATTTATTTGGATTAAACAAAATTTATTTTTGGAGAAAATTGTCTTTTGAATCACTCCATTTTTAGGTATAGGTCTATATTATTCAAAATAGCCCTATTTACTCAAAATTATCCATGTAAAAATGGTTTGAAATAGTCCAATTTATTTTTAATATAACAAAAAAAAATTTAGAGAAAATTATCGTCACTCCACTTTAGTGGGTATAATTCCATTTTATTTCAAACAACCCAATTTTATCAAAATGATCTATTTCCAAATGGTTTCAAACACTCTAATTTATTTAGAATTGACGCAATTTATTTTTTAAATAAAATTTTATCCATTCCACTTTACGTTGTAAAAGTCCAAATTATTCAGAATAGTCCAATTAATTCAAAATAATCTATGGATCAAATGGTTTGAAATAGTCCATTTTATTTGGAACATAAGAAACTTATTTTGGAGAAAATTTTCTTCACTCCACATTAGTGGGCATGAGTCCAAACTATACAAAATAGTCCTTTGGTGCCTTAGGAAGTTCTTGACTAACCATGCATGAGGCATTTCCATAGTGGTCGAGTAAACACTGAAGATGATTAAGTTCTATGTGAACTTTTTTAGTCTGGATTTGAATCTAAAGAGTAACATTAGATAGAATAGTAATTTTGTTAAAACTGCATTTTATCTCTTCATGATTAAAATAATCATAATTTTTAGCGTTACATATTTGAAATAAAATGTCCTTATTAAATATCTACCAAAATATGGTGCATTTTATAGGAAGTAGAGTTGAGTCCCCCAAAAGAGCAATTTTTCATGTAAAGAACTCACGTTAAAAAGGCTAAACGAGGGAAAGAATCTAGTGCCACATAGATTGTGGATGAAAGCAAATCCAAAAATGGTACTTAAATGTCTCAAGTTTATGAGAAGCTGGGAAGATGAAATTTAAAATTGCTAGATGTTTTAGTCAGTCACCCATAGATAAGCCCCGATAGAGAATACACTAGAGAAAATGAGCTTTTTGGGTTCAATAACAGTAGACCACATAGTGCTAAAATTCTTCTAGTCCAAACTCCATGACTAGAATGGATATTCCATCTAAGGATGAGCATTTCATCAAGAACATTTTGAGTGGCTAATAAATTATAACCTAGCTAAGGAGAGTATCAAGTAAAAGGTTTGGCCATAGGCCAATGTTAATTCTTCCACTAAGGAACAAGGGAATTGACCCATATCTTATGCAAATACTCTTCAGGTATGGATCCAAAAATTTATGTTATAGACTTTGAATCTGAGTTACATAAATGAAATCATTCTAAATTTGCTTCCAAGTAAGCCAAGATTGATTCACCTTAAAGGAAATGTCCCCAATGTTTTTCACACCTTTCCTAAATAACCTTAAACCTTTATTCCAAGGGAATAAGGCAAAGGGAACATTATAAAAATTTAATCAAGGTAACCACTAAAGATAAGGGGAGTTAATAGAGAGGCCATTCCTAAAACCCTCACCTATCTAGGTAAAATGGGATTTAAGATTTTCCCATGCTTTCAATATAATTTGTATAATAAAAGTACCCTTAATTTTAACTATAACTATGGTGATAAGAAGATAATGACTTCCTAAGCCCTACTAAGCCTTCCTTCCACATGGGAGCCCCTAAGAAATATAGTAGTCAAGAAGAATATTCTATCCTTTATCACCAACAAGACCCCAATTATCAATTTAACACCAAGAGTAAGGCCTTGAATTTTAATAACTAAAATACCCAAACCACCTGATTCCTTAGATTGGCATCATATGTTCCAGGCTATTGTATTAAAGCCCTTTTGACCTTCATAATTAGCCTATAAAAAATCTCTTAGGATTTTTTCTAGTTTACTGTAAACAACATTAGAAGGGGCCCAATAAGAAGAGTAATAAACATGTGTAGGTACCAAAACCTTGGATTAAATATTAAATTTTCCAAATAAAGATGAAGGCTTTATAATTCAAAATGAAATTTTTTTATTAACCCTTTACACCACATAAGACCATAACTCAGATGGAGAAGCCTGAAAATAAAAAAGGATGCCAAATAATTTAAACTAAACCCTTGAAAGAAGCCACTACCACTGATATCCCTCTATCCAAGGAGGTATGGGAGCTATATATTAGTTATAACATTGAGTCTTTATCCATTGAATAGATAGGCCTAAAGCTAAATAGAAAATATGAAGGCATTTCATAGCATTCTTAGCTGACTCTTTTTCTTGTTGAAGGGTGAAAAAGAAACCATCCATAAAATGGCCATTCAATAACTATAAGTTAGACTGATGGAGGGAAATGACTTTCCCCGAATCCTTGGAAATGTGATTAGCTAACAAATAGCTAAATCCCTTTGATGCTAGCATGTACAATGAGGGAGCTAAAGAACATCCTTGTTGAATAGAATGATGAAGTTCAAAATTATAAAATTGAGTGTTGTTGATGGTAATACATGCCCCAGCATCCTCAAAATGCATGTTGACCATGTAAAAAATGTGTGGCCAAAGCCAAGGGCCTATAACATAGCCAAAATAAAAGGCCACTCAATATGGCTGTAAGACTTTTCAAAATTATTTTTAACAAGCATTGATTTTTATTAGAAACCCCAACCCATTTCACACCTTCCCAAACAACAATGACATTATCTAGATTTAATTTGTGTTTAATAAAATCATTTTGGTCACTTCTAACAATTAAAGGAAGAAGATGTTTTAATGTAAGGGATAAAGGCTTAGAAATAATTTTATAAGAGACATTGAGAAGAGTAATAGGTCTCTAATTATTAATAATTTTAATGTCACCAGCTTTGGAAATAAACTTAATATTACCCTAGTTTATAAGAGTTCTAAAATAAATAGTTAAAACAACTTTAGAATACACTTTATGAATATCAAGACCTATAGTGTCCCAAAGAGCCTAATATAATTGTCATGGGAAACCATCAATCCGTAGGGCTTTTTCAACTTCCATCTACTTAACTTTCTCATGGACATCACTAAGAGATATGGGACTATCAAAGGCAATCCTTTGGGAGTTGGAAATTTTGGAATGAAAAATATGAATAAATTGATTGAGATCTACTTCTCATTATAGAGAGGTGGCCCGAGATGAAAATAATACATGTGATAGGGATGAAAAAAATCTTATAAAATATCAGGAAGTTTATGGTAAGCCAAGTGGCTCTTTCCTTGACAACTTTAATTCTATTAGTAACCCTTCTAGAATGGATAAGGGAAAATAAACCCTTAAATACTTTGTCTCCTATTTTCAATAAATACATATGAGCTCTCTTTTAATATCCTCTAGCTTTTTGGGTCTCCTTCACTTGAATCTAGTGACACTGAAGGAAAACTTGAGTTTGAAGTTGAACATTAAAGTGAGATAGTTCCAGTTCCTGTGGAACCCATAAGTATTCATGATTTGTATCATTTGTAGATGATGTCAAAAAGAGGAAGCTTTTTTACAATAAATATGAATAAAATTGGTAGTGTGAACTAGAGCATCTAACCACCATTGAATCCAACTAATTTCCACCTCTAAATGGTCAACCAGGTTCCATATTTTGATTATATGCTCCACTATTCTTTCATGTTTATGATTAATTATATTGATATAAATTTGAGTCAAGATAGGATTCACTTGAGGTTTGGACCACTTGATATTGAAATAAATAGGGTCATCATCTGATTAAAAAATGTTGGAAATGACCAACACTAATCAGTAATGCACTAGGATAAAAAAGAGGTCTTGTTCAACTAGCAAAGCTTAGTCTAGCCACTAAAGCACCCTATCTTCTCCCTATCAAAAATTGGACCAAGTAAACTAGGGAGTATATGAGTTTTTACGCTTATGATGCTTTCGATCAAAAACCCTAAGTTTGTTTCACATATAGAACCAAGAATCCCTTTCACCAACACACCAGTACATGATAAGATACCATTTCTTATCTTGAATAGATTTCACCATGTTGAAATCACCATAGAGGACCCAATGCACATCAAGAAGTGAGTGGACTAACCATATCCAAAGTGAGGCATATTCCATGGCATCATTATAGGAATACAAGTTATCAAGTGCAATGATAATATTATCATAACAAAAAAGTTCCAAAAATCCTATTGTGTTAGGTCCAAAATCCATGAAATAATGTTTTAAGTGAGTTCAAGAGCCAACAAAGTGATGACCCCACCATGACCAACTTAATGCCTAGTAACCAGATTAATATCCCCAGGATAAATTATTCATGTTACATTCTATAAGAAAAAGCCATAACTCTTAACCTCTTTCATGAACATAATTTTCATAGTACAAAAAAGATGACAACTATTCATGACTGCCTAATTATGCAGAGGATTAGTAAGACCCCAAACATTCCAAGAGTAAAATGTCATTGGAAACTATCGAGGTGCATGTCATTCTCCTCTATGAGATCTTCAAGTGTAGTAAACCTATTATACATTAGCTTTTTTGGCATGTAATCACCCATTTTAAATGGTTATCTCTTATGATCCCTATATTCCTCCTCGAGATAAGGAGAGGGACATCAAAAACACCAAAAGATAGACTTACTATCCAAGGTGACAAAACTCTGTTCTTCTTCTTAGATGCTCACCCTAGGAGTGGGTTGTGATGGTGAAGATGAAGGTGAAACCTAAACCAGAGTAGCCATTACTTGTGGTGTACACACAAGTGGAGGTGAATATTTATTAGGCAAAATTTATTTTCCATCAGATACCAAAGCATGATAGTTCACAATAGGTCTATATGAAGAATCTTATGGCCTGCCACCACCTTTTGATGAGTTATTCTTTTTGTTAATGACTATGGTCCAGTCATAATTATTTATATTATGAGGTTTGGAATTAAGTCCATCCTTTTCTTGAGACATAGGAGGTGCATGCACAATCAATAGACTTTCCCAAATCATGTGGTCCAAGGATTTGAACTGAAATAAAGTATTCATAAAATTGATATATAAAACTCAATGCAAAAAAATATTAACCCCAATTTGAATGTTAATGGAGTCTTTCAAGTCATAGAATAAATCCACTTCTACATAAAACCTCTTTGAAGGACAAGCCATAAATATTTTTCTCTTCTCATGGCATATGAAATGCTCGATGGGTTTTATGATTTGATCAATAAAAAAACATAATGGGAGAGGTGCCAAGAAACTCAACCTAAATGGGGATTTTCAGCTTTTCTTATTTAAAAACATGAAAGTCCCAAGTCCAATTAGAAAAACCAACCAAAGTTTTATGAATAAACCAAGGCCCATGGTTGATAATGGATTTACAATGTTCAATGCTGGAGAAAAGAGAAAAAACCCTTGTTAAGATTTTGGACTCATTCTAGTTTCACTCCATGGCCTTGTTAGTGATTGTGAACCCATTGTTTCAAAAGATTCTCAAGGGGGACTTGATTCAAAAAATAATAAATCAAGCTAAATTTTTGACAAAAATGATAGGTTTTGTCAAATTCAAGGATATCCAAAACAACATCAAGGAATGGAGAGTTAGAATGAGCAGCATTATCTCATGAAAGACTTTTGGGATAAATTTTATCACTTGTTTTAGTGCCAAGATTACATTTTCTTGTTCAATCTTTCCCTACATCTACAGATGCAGAGAGAGGTGGTGATAATTTAAAATAGGGTACCCCTATCATCCAAAGGTCAAATTATTGATCAAAATAAACAATAAACACAAACTAAAGCAAAATACTACCTAGATCCATGCAAATCAATAGTGTGATAAAGATAGCTAGAGGCTCATCAATGCAAAGCTCTAAAAAACTAATTAATTTGATCATTTTTAAAAATATGTATTAAATGAATTATTTTTAAAAATTTATTTATTAATAAATATAAATTTTTAAAAAATTATTAAAAAAATAACTAATTGAAAAATTATCCCTAAAAATTATAATTGACAAAATATAATTAAAAGTTAAATAATTTTATTTATTTTTTAATTTGTTAAAGTTAATTACGATATTTGAAAGGTCTTGTAACCTTATACTAAATAAAAAAAATAAGATCTTAAAATTTAGATGGGACACCTCTATAAGTGGTACATAAGAAACACAAACAAACTAATAACATATAAGCTTCTGAAACGACCTTTTAGCAAACATTCACGAAATTTTCATTTGACCTCAATAAAAAATTAAGGCATTCATGAGTGGAGTTATACTAAGAGATTTGTAAATTATTATTATTATTATTATTATTATTATTATTATTATTATTATTATTATTATTATTATTATTATCCACTCACTCTTGTCTTTCGAAGTTTCTAGGGAGAAGTGTCATCCTCTTCTTCCTTGTGAAGAGTTATACTGGGAGATTTCTGAACTATTATTTTTCTATATTTTTTATTTCTTACTTTTTAATTATTTCGGTCCACTCACCCCTGTATTCTATAGTTTTACTTTTTTTTATTTTGGTCCACTCTTCCTCCTAAAAAAATGAATTTTAGCCATAAAATTAGAAACAACCAATTTCAATAATAATTTTTTTAACTAATATTTATTTACACCGAAGACATTTCTTCTGGGAGGAAGAGGGCTTAATTCATCCATGGATCTAGTGTTGGTGTAGGATATTAATTATTATATTTACTTATTAAAAGGATAAGTCATACACTTATAGATTTAGCTTACTCAGGTGTGATAAGAGGTTAAGTGGGTGAGAGGGTGAGTTCTACCTAGACTTCCATTTGGAGTTTTGTTGAGTTACACTGTGAGTTCTCTTATGAGTTCCACAGTGAGTTACTCTCAGTTCCATCTTGAGTTCTCTATTGAGTTAACTCCCCCTACTCCTTTATATTCCTCTTCACCATGCTATTTTAATTGATTTGATTAGTGCAAAATAGAAGACAATTTAATATATTATGTAATTGTAGCACATGTTATTCATTTATGAATATAATCAGGGTGTTTGATTTGTAGAATACTTGTGTGCTCACTCTACCAGAAGATCACCTACTGACATATTCTAACATGGTATTAGAGAACCAAGATCTAGTAGTGAACATAAATTTATCTTTTTGATTTATATTCTATAGTCTTTATATTATTGAAGAAGAATATGCATATTGTCTATATTTGCATTTGCATGTAAGGTTCTAATGCAAATTTGAAAATCTTGATTGAGAGGAAACACCCTACTCGCCATCCATCTACCAAATTAGAGTTGATTAGGTATTTTCTCCAAACACTTCATTTTCATAATATTACAAAATTGAAGTATAGATGAGGTCAAGTTAATCGAGGGCCTTCAATCCTTTACCCATTTATAGCTTTCAAAAAGTCTCCATCCCTTATATCGCATCAAATAATCAATTATAAATAGCTGGAGATCTATTTTGTCCTCACATGTAGTGTACAAGATCTTGAAACTTATATTTATTGAATTGATAAATTAAGTCAACATCCTCATTGAAATAATGATGCATGGCCTATAGCATCACCACTTGCCATGGTCACTACCTAATCTATAGAGCTCACAGATTTCTAATGGCAAACATGTAGTGTTCTATAAGATCTAGTTTGAAGCCTCTTCAACCTAATATGATTATTTTGAAGTTATTTTGATGATTTTATAGTTTGACATTTTGAGGTAGAGATTACAGTGCAAAGATGTTAACCTAGTCGACAGCTCCTTTCTATTCACAACTTGCTAATTTGAGTGGTGATTTTTTTTTTGATTGGTTCAAAGGAGTATTTTGGCCAATTTAATTGACCTATTTATTGTGTTTTTTCATTGGGTCAGACCTTCACTTGCCTTGTCAAATAAGTAATAAAGCATTGTTGCATGGTGGAATATTAATATCCAACATAGGCAACAGGTACGATGAATGGCTAGAGGTATTTATCCCAGTAGAAACATGGTCTAAAAACCTAATCCAATCTTTTAGTGCATGTAAACCATTCTTTTAGATCTAACCCATGCAGCGTATGGCAGTGTTGGTCTTCATTTATATATAGATCAATTTTTTTAGCAAACATGTGACCTTTCTTTCCCTTTGCTAAAAGACAAACCCTAAATACTTCCTACAAAGAATTGAAAAATTAAATCATATGTTATTTATTTTTAAAATAGCTTTGCATAATTTTTTAATTAAAAACCCCTTGTAAGAGGATTTTATAGAAAATTCCATGTAAAGGTTACTGGATAGGGCTATTTTTTACTTTTGTTGACATGAGGAGGTCTACAATTTTATGTTTATTCTAATAGATGGTTTTATGACATGCGTCATACTTGAATCTGATGAGTATTTAAAAATTTTGTGCAAATTTTATTAAATAGGCCATTAATGATGAAAAAAGTATTTTGCTATAACTTTGGATTAGTAACTCATAATTGAGTGCCACTTTTTAGAAAAGTGTATATTTTTTCATCCTCTTTACATTTTTCTAATTTGTTTTGTAAAATATACTCATGTTATAAGTGTCATATTCAGGGGGTATGGACCATGCTACTTTCTATAGCATATTTCATGCACTGATTACTCTCATCTATACAGACTCATTTTTAGCCTAGTGTGAAGTTCATCTTTAGATCATGCACCATTGTTTTGCTTACTCCAGCACTGATTACTCATTTGGATGCATTTTTGGCTGTGCTTGACATTTTTTTCATGAGTGTGCTTTAGGGGATTCATTGTATAATACTTTATGCATTTGTGCACTTTTTTGGTGTCTTCTCTCGATCATATTGACCTCATTTGAGAGATTTTAGATGAGGAGAGTTGTTTCATCTTTAGTGATCCTTCATGGGAAGGAAAATTATGCTTCTTGGTGTGCTTATATGGAACATTTTTTCACACACAAGAATCATATTCCATTCCTATATGGATAGATTCTTGCACCCGCTAATAATGTTAGGTTCAATAAGTGGGTTAATACTTGTGACAATGTTTTTTCCACCCTATTACTTCACATTTCCATGGATCTCCATTTCCATGTGGAACATATAGAGTGTCCATGCACTATTTAGAGCATATTATAGAGACTTTTCAGTGATCCTATAGAGATTTATGTCACATCTCCTCCTCCACTTCCTATTGTCTCTTTTGAGACTATTGTAAAATCTTCTCATGCTTTTATTTGTTGTGATGATACATCTATGGTGGATAGTTATTTTCCTTGTGTTGAGCCCCCACTATAAGATGAGATTCTGTCAGACCTTAGTTATCCTATTACAGATTATACTTTCATTCTTATGCATATTGTTGCTCTTTCAGAGCCTTCATAGACTTGAATTTTGGAGGACTTTACTAATTTCAATGAGAGTATACATATTGATAGTATTGATGACTCATGTGTTCTTATAGACATTCATCTTATAGATCTGAGTCTTCATTTGTAGACCAGCCTTTAGTTTTGATAGTTTTTTAGCCTTGCTCTCCTCTTCACATAGACATTCCTCTAGTGAATGTTCCATGTCTATCTTCTCTAGCTTTTCTATCTCCTTTATTGCAAGCTTCTTCATTTCCATATTCTATAGTTAATCCTATGATACCTGATCAGACTTTGGCACATTTGAGCATTAACAGAGAGACATTTTAATATTTTTAAAAGATATACTTCATGATCCCTACATGCAATCCACTTGAGTGGGAATTTATTAGTTTAAAAAGTCATGGTTTCTTTCTTTTAAAACGAATAGACAATATTTGTGTCAGAGGGACCTACTACAACATTCATCATGTAACAATGTATGCATGCATTCTCTCTCTTATTTTTGGAGGCACACATCTTTCACATTTTGTAGGATACTGGGATCATCACTATGCACTTGCATACCTCATCATGCTTTATTGCTATGACCTAATTTGATAGCCCACCTAAGCTATGCTTAAGGGGGGTGTTAGAGTGGGCCTTCTAGTCCCAACTTATTTTATTTGTATCTCTTTTGGGGGGAGTTTTTTCCCACTGGGTTTTCTCTTTTTACTCCACTTTTGAGAGTTACATTGTATGTGGGTACCTTATCATGCTTTGTTGTTGAGACCCATCTTTTCTTTTCCACCCACCTAAGATACACTTAAGGGGGCTATTGGTTTAGGATATTAATTATTATATTTACTTATTAAATGGATAATTATTACACTTATAAATTTAGATTACTTAGGTGTGATAAGAGTTTAAGTGGGTGAGTTCCACCTAGAGTTCCATCTAGAGTTATGTTGAGTTACACTATGAGTTCTCCTATGAGTTTGATAGTGAGTTACACTCATTTCTATCTTGAGTTCTTGAGCGAGTTAACTCCCCTTACTCCTTATTTATATTCCTCTTTACCATGATATTGTAATTGAGTTGATTAGTGAAAACTAGAAGACAATTCAATAAATTATGTAATTGTAGCACATCATATTCATTTATAAATACAATTAGGGTCATTTATTTGTAGAATACATGTGCGTTCACTCTACCAGAAGATCACCTAATGAGATATTCTAACATCTAGAATATGAATTTATTGTCACTAGGGAATTTCATCATGCCAATTCTACTTTTTAGTGATGTCTATAAAATAATGGTAGG